>VYZV01006161.1:9798-23509 GCA_013401275.1 Pandion haliaetus | reverse complement strand
TTTTTTTTTTTTTTTTTTTTTTTCTTTCTTAAAATGGGAAAAGGAGTAGATCTGTCAGAGGAGATCTGGATGGCGAAGCAGTATGAAGTGGCATTTATTTGACTATTCCAGAAATGATCCTTCTGTTATTCCATACAGTACTGCATAGCTTTTGGCTCAGCTGGTCTGCATAATAGGGGAGAACCTCTCTGCTAAGCCAAGCAACTCCTTTTTGCTTCGAAGAGCATGTAAGGCATGTATGGTAGTAGATTATCACAATTATCAAGTATCAGTACTGACTTAGTGTTTGTCCCTGGCCTTTTCCAACTTAAGGAAAGCCTGGTTTGTGACTGTCTTGTCTGCCATTCTCTCTGAGAGGAACTGGCGTTAATAGTTTATTAATAATTTGTGTTGCACGTAGAACATCATAGGCTTGCTATACGCTCTTGAGCATAAGGGGTTTTTTGCAATTTTATGTAACGTAACGCATCTTTCATCATTTAAGGTCTTCAGACAATGTTGGAAGCAGGCATTGTTAATGGTGTTTGGATTTGTGTGGTCTCAAAGTTTCTTAAATTTAAAAGAAGAAACAACAAATTTTTTGCATGCTTTGCATAACACAGAGGTGTTGGGTTTTGTTTTTAATTTTCAATATTTGTGTCACGGCCAATACTTGTTTTAGGACTAGTTAACCACCATGAAGACACCAGTAACTCTCACTTGTTCCACGGAAGGAAGACTTGGTGTTCTCTGAGGTTCTGAGCTGTTGCAGTGAATGCTGGGGGAGATGGAGTTTGGGAAAACCTGAGCCACTATGCATACCCATAATGAAAGAATTCCTTTACATGTTGTGCCCGTTGCATTTAAAAAGCAGTTAAAAGCAAAGGTGCTTAAATATTAAGTCAGCTGTACTTAAAGTGTTTGGGAAAAAAGAGTAGCATGAGCTGCAAATAGATTTTCCTAGACAGCAAGTAATGGATTTCCTTTTTATTATTTTGTTTTCCTCTTTCCCGTTTCCATGTTTCTTCCCAAACAAGTACTTGAAACATCCTTTTTGGTGTGTGCTTTCTTGGGGATAGGGGTGGGGGTGGAACGAAGGGATGAGTGGAATTGTTGATGGGTAGTTCAAGAGGAGATTATTTGTCCAAAAATACTAGCAGCTTCTCTGATAACTGCGGAGCCTTGAAGTTAAAACCTGGAGGAGACACGCGAAAATGACTTTCACCTCAGCATTTAGTTCTGTCAGTGTGTTAAGAAGTTGAATGTCTAGAATCAGATACGATCTGGAGAAGGATAGCTATGGGTCTTCAGGTCACAAAAATAACTTGGAAACACTGAATGCTCAGAACTGGTAAAGAGAAATACCCTTGTCACACTGAGGGGCAAGCAACTTTGTGAGTCCATTGAGTCCAAAAGTGCCCAAGAAGTCAAAAAAGCTTGCATAATTAGTTCTATTCTGTACATAAAATTAAAACAGCAAACAAGTATTGACCTTTCTGTAAGTCACACTTGTGAGTCAATGTCTGGATTTAAATAAATTCCTTTTTATTGGGGGCTGAGAAGGAAGCTTCTCATAGGGAAAAGGGCTTCAGCTGCCTTGCTGTGCTGCACCTGGTACTGGACTTCCTGGGAAAGAAATGTAGATGGGCTACACGTGAAGTCTGTACATTAGGGTGAGAATCTCTGCTTGACTAGGTTTGGGTTTTGGTTTTGTGTTTGGGGTTTTTTTCTTCATTTTTTTTCTTATGGAAGAGAGCAGCTGGGTGAGAGCTGTGGAAGTCGTGCTTCCAACTCTGCTCCTTTTTTGCTGATGCCTTGTGTTGAACTCTTCCTGGAGGATGAAACGTCTCTTGGCACATTTGTTGCCATCTGCTGTTTGTGTCTGTTGATAAGGCTTAGTTAGCACTTTTCCTAGGAAAGTGCCTGACATAGTTTCAAAAACTGCTCCATTTACCTGTTGCTGTGGGACTAGGCAGGCCCTGCTCTAAATGTTTTCCAGCTGGTACATATCATTACTGTTTCAGATGACTAACGTGAAAAATGATAATTGAAGCTACAAGCCTATTACGTAGTAAGCTTTAATTAGTTAAACTGCTTCGTATTCGTTTACTGTTGGTGCTAATGCTCTTGAAATTAATTGGCACTAAAGGGGGTTCAAAGTTTATATGCAATCATTGCTGTTATAATGTGCTATATTACTAGGTAACTTGGCTTATTAGGTGATTCCATTCTTGATTATTGCTGCAAGTTAACAAGGCCAGAGTAATTATCTCATAAACAATAGCCTTACTCGCAAGACAGATGCGGCCAGACCCTTCCCGCAGAGTCCGAGTGCCCGCTGTATTCTAGCAAATAGGCAAGGGAAGGTGATCTACGTATGTCACCCAGCAGCAGATGGGTAAGATTTTTAGAAAGTGGGATAGCACACTTTCAGATCTTCTGTTATGCTAATAAAGTTTTTGTGTGAGAACGATAGCAATGTCAATAGCCACAATCTATCAATGACATCAACCCCTGGCATGTGCAAGCCATCAAAGCAAACACAGAATGCCTTTGTATGCATAGCTGGACAGTATAAACCAGTTGCTGCTAGAGTGAAGGTCATCTCTCATTTTCCTAGAATAGACTAAATACCTAGCATACACATTCATTAAACTTTTTTTGAACAGAAGTTGTGATTTGGTTAAAATGGAAAATTTAGAGTCATGGGAATTGCTAGACTCTATAGGAATTTAACCCCTAAATAGTTATTCTGTTGTGTGCCACTGGGGTACTATAATGTGGCTTATATCAGCCTACAAGTGTCTGATAGAAAAAATAATAAATTTACTGGATTAATATGACCTAGTAAGTATAAAGCATTATTAAGTAATACATATTTAATGCCTAAGTTTGTATTTAAGATGGTAGGGCTTACATCAGAAATTAATTACAAGTGAAGATGATTTTCATGAGTGGAAAAAGGGACAATTATGACAGTGAAACTGTGGAATAGCGGTATGACTGAGCAGTGCCAACGTGCACCTCTTGTTGGTCACTCTCCAAAATGCCATCAGGAGAAGGTTCAGGTGCTGAATCTCCAGATTTTTAAGTGTCTTGATCTGGGTTCTGATACTATTTTAAGTCCCTCTTTGCAGACAGCATGCAAATCTTTATTTAGGACCGTCTTTCAGGAACTGCACGCAGCAGGTCAGGTATTTATTCCATCCCAGGAAACTCCTGTTTCCAGGAATGAAAAAGCCTAACCACTAGATCTCCTTACTTATCTCTCTTTCTGTCACTTACATTCTTAAAGTAGAGATTGAGAAGTTGTTTAGCAGATTCAGGAGTGTAGTTTGTAGATGGACATGTTTCATGTACGAAGCTTAAAGATGTCACTGTGTTTCAAGTGAAAAGGGTAGGTAACTACTTTGCATGGTAGGCTGCTGAGTATGTTTTATTAGAAGCATCTCTGGAATTTTACAGTGGATGGTTCTTTGTAGCCATAGTAATTTTGCCCTTTTTGAGTAGTGTCAGCTTACAAGTTAGAATCTGGAGCATGCGGAGACATTATAAAGACTTCAAATACTGACGCACATGCAGTAGGTCAACTTTATAGGAACAGTTCTGAAGGTAGGATTTAATTTTGCGTGTTTTAAGCTATGGTATGAAACCTACTGTTAAGGGATTTTTTTTTTTTTTGTTGTTCTCGTCTTTAGTATTTACAATTACAACATTTAATTCTCTCCTGTAAGAGATTGTAGTTGCCCAGAATCAAACAGATGAGGAGCGCAGAAAAGAAATATCCTCGTGACTTTCTCATAACCATTAACCTTCAGGTGAGGAGTTATAAATGCAGAAGTACTGAGCACTGCAGCTTAATTTTTTGTGCAACCTGTGAAGATGTAGAGGAACCTAAGTGCCCATTTCAGTTGTTTTACACTTTTCAATGAGGAAGGAAAAGTAAGAATACTTTCTTAAATCATTACACTGTAGATGTGATGCTTTTAATGGTATCTATCAAGTGCATCTATTTGATAATGTAGAGAGTTCCTCAGCAGTGGATTCATTTTGATATTTCAGCCTTGAAACCAAGTTTCCTTGTTTGAATCTACTAAAATTGTTGATGTCATGTCTAATAACCCATCTGCTTCAATAATGATAAAGCCTCCTACTTAGTCTGTCTACCTCAAGGGAATAATCGAGCAGCCATCGTGACAAGACTTCTCTGAGCCAACAAAATACATTTTTCTCCAGGAGTTCCCTTGGAAACATAAATTATTTTTAAGGCAGTAGTGATAGGGGCCCTGAAATGAGGCTCAATGACGAACAAGTATCTATCTCCAATTGTCTGTCATGGCCAGTGAAGTGACAAAAAAACCACCAAAAAACCAACTTCACCTTATTTAAAAGGGAGCCAGATATCCTTATGAATAGGATTATATGAAGTGTGTTTTTTAGGGGGCCGGGCTTTATGACTCAGTCCTGGATTTCTTAGTAGACCTTTTTGCCATGCAGTAGACTGCAGGCTGCTTCAGTTTTTCCCCATAAAGTGTTGAAGCAATTATGTTGTTTAGGTTTCCTGCTGTGGCAGAGACCGTTGCCAGTCAGAGGAGCCAAGAATCAAAATTCTGTAAATGTCTGATGGCCCAAACGTGTGTGGTTTGGCTCGGCATCTGTAATTCATCTCTTTCTCCTCTTTCCTCCTCACTGTCTTACAGGTCCTCTTACATGATCAGCTTCTTGTGTTTGCTGGTGCACATTCAGAGTTGCTGCAGTTGGCAGCATAAATGAACCCTGTTTCATTTCTTTGTTAACTTTGTGGCAAAGGAGTTGCATAGAGGCAGTGGTGGATTTCCCATCATTTGTGCTAAATCAAGATCATATGCCTTCTAAAAATTATGCTGTCACTCAACCTGAAGTTACAGGCTTGAAGTAGAGACTTTTTAGTAAAATTTTATGGACCATGTGCTATACAGGAAGGTCAATAACGAATCCCTGCAGTCTTCTGCCACACTGAAATCTTACAATTTATGTGACAGATGACTCGGGTAGAATTTGAATGAATTGGGTGTCTTTGATGAAGGTAATGCTACGTAGTTACAAGAAGTCATGTGTGGTCAGCCAGAGAGGAAAAGTGTATTACCCATCTGGCACAACATAAAAATATTTGTACTTATAAATTGGTACTCAATAATCCCTTAGATTGGACCTTTCAATATTTACCTTCTTTAATGCTCAGGGGATTCTTTGTTTGTGTACTCGATGTTTATAAGAGGTTTCCTGTAATTCCTTCCCAGGTGAGCACGATCTGGTATCTTTAGTTTGTTTTAAGGAAGTTGTTTGCTATAGTCAACATCTCTGTAAAGCATTGTGCAAGCAGAAAGTGATGCTTCCCTTGTCTCAATTCAGTCTTGAAATGTGTATCGTGTAGTTATAACTCTGATCATCAGTTTGTCTGTCTCTTTCCTCAGGCCATACTCACTCTTAGGAGGGATCAATTACCTGTGCTATAATTAATTTCACCTCTGAATATGTTAAGAAATGTTGTATGCTTTTATATTTCTTGGTTTCTGGATAGTATCTCACGTCATGAATTTTTGAAGGAATTAAATACATTTTTTAAACAGAAACATTCCTAATGGAGTAAACAAAAATATCTTAACATTTAGGTATCCCCGTAGGTTTTAAGTGTTTTAATGCTTACTGCAAGTTGCCTATTTTTCAGGCTCTGAGGTGAAATAGGAGGTTGTGACCAAAAGACATGTTGGACTGCAGTCTGTTTAGATAAGCTTTCTTGTACAAGCTAGGGAATATTTTGGAGGTATACGTTGGAGACTCAAGAGCTTCTGCTGTTGGGATGGTCCAAGGCTTTCTGGATAGCAGATACGCCCTTGTGAAGAAGGGTGAATTGCAAGGAGGGGATGTTGGTGGCTGAAGCATGACTAAGGACTGTGTTGGCTCGCTGCAGTGAGCACAGCTCTCTGGCGTAGCAGGATCCATCTTCTGGGTATGGTGGTTGGCCAGAGACATTTCCTGATGTGCAGCAAAGCATTATTATGCCAGTGTCTCAACCCCAAAGGAGAGTCTCAAGAAGTCTGTTAAAATATTCTCTTTTTTTAAGACCCTCTTAATGCTGAGAAAGTAGATGAGTTGAAGAAGGTGTGTTCTTCAGGTCTTTGTTCTTGTCTGTAGTTCAAGGTAATGTTCATATCACTACAAAGCTTAGGGTCTTCTTAGGGATATGATAAGTATACTTATTGCTAATTTCTTAATAAATTTCTTGCAATGCAATATTATTTATTATCACAATTCTGAGTGATTGCTTAAAAATTATTTCTTATGAGCATTTGCTCATTATATTCCTTGCATGGAAGAATGTTGAGGTTCTGATACCTTTCTAGCACATGCTTCTGAACTCATAGGCTGGCTTTGGGGTTAATTAGTGACTTGCATAGGTATTAGTAGAGTATCAAGGTGTGATTGTTTATTTCTTAATGTAAAATAGCTTTTGTAACTATTGGACTCATACAATTTTCACTTGCAGGGATGTGGAACAGAAAATACTTCATATTGATCTAAGTGTGCTTGAGTGGCTTTTGTGGACAATATGTGTGCATATCAAAACCGATTGCCTAGTAGCTAGTAGGGAAGTGGCAAGATCTTGAATGTATGAGTGAAGTTGTGGCTTCTGACAGAACTCTGCTTTTGTTGGACTGTGTTACCGTTTACATTATCAGTACCGAGTGTGACACAATGTATAGCTGTTTTTGCTAGGTAAAACAACGTGCCGGTTGGATTCAGTTTTACTGAGGACAATTAATTTCCTTTAAAAATGTCTTAGTGTACAAATTGACTTTATTAATTAAAAAAATAAAAATAAACCAATCCCTTCTTGCATCAAAACTGTGAAGAGACATGTGGCTGAGAACTAATGCTTGACAGTGTGTTTGTAAGTTTCTTATGACTTTCCTCCACTCCCAGCAGCTTGGGCTGGCCATCTCATGTCAAAAAGATTGCAGTATATAAAGAACACAAGCTGTTTGCTTGCAGATGTCAAACCCTATGCTTGCAGTTTCTTTGGAAAACCCTGGAGTCCACACACCTTGAAATTTTGCTGCAGGTGGGTCGCTGGAGACTGCATGTGTGCAGCCAGTTCTGCCTGTGAAGTAGGGCCAACTTGCCCAGGAGACTTCGTCTCTCTTCTGCATACTCGGTCTGACCACTCTGGCTTCTCTGCAGCGGGCCTGACCACACGGGCGTGGAGAGAGAGGCCTCATGGAGTCCAGGTGTGATCAAGTTGTACTCCTAGTAATTGTCTTTCAAATGCTCAGCAGATGGGCTTTGCTTCAGGTTCCAGTGTACTTTTGTTAAGCTACTAAAAACTAAGAGTGGCCTGGGTGGATTGCACCTCCTTATTCAAGTGTCAGAGAGGCCCAAATGCTTGAGCGCAGTTCAGAAAGAAAGAAAACAAGGGCCCCTCTTGCCCAAAGTGTCACATAGTCAAGATCTAGAAAAAGTTGTTCTAATTTTTTCTTTTTTTTTTTTTTTTTTTTTTTGGTCCTTCCACTTCCCTCCTTTTCTTTTACCTCAACATACTTTAGTCAAGCATTAACTCGAGGTGATGCTTTGACTCATATGTATAAGCATATTGTTATAGGGTAATTTAGCCATGTCACTGTAGTATGGTTGCTGCTTGTTTGACACTGGTTTTGGTGGTAGGTCTTCTGTGGTTTTGCTGTTGTTTCCAGTGTTCAGAATATTAAAAAAGAATAAATAGATAAAGGAATAAATGAAGAGCTGAAGACACAGAATAAACCATGTACAATAGAGACAGGGGAGCCAAAACTTCCTCACGTATCTCCTTAATGGGCAGAAAAAGGAGAAAAAGATGCCGCTGTGACTCCATGGGGGTGGGATTTCTTTGTGGTGGAGGAAAACCTTTTGGAGCAGGTCTTACGTACTTTTATGTGTATAAGGATACTGAGGCGTATTGTACTGCTGGATTTTGTTTCTTGCTGACTTGCCTTCCTTACAAATTCTTGTTTGTTTTAACAGCTTGCTTTCTCCTTCCCTCCCCTCCCGTCCAGAGTGTTAGATGTCTTCACTGCCAAAGCATCCACATTTTGTGTTTCCAGTCACTTCCCAAATTTGTCATCACCACTGCTCTTTTTGGCCTCTCTAGTTGAATTCCATGTTGCTTCTAGATCAAGGTGGGAGCCTGGAATTAAGTTCCCAGAGCTGTTGTGTAAAATTCAACTCTCAGACCTGTTTGAATTCAAGTGAGGTGTTCAGGGTGCGGGGTAGGTGAGGAGGGAGGACCAGCTGCTGATGACCTCCAGGGTGACGCAGGTGCCAGCCAGCAGCATTCACCTGGCTGCTCCAAACTGGCTTTTCGTTTAAGAGAATGAAAGTGAGAGTTGCTGGCCAGACTCTGGTTTGCTTTCTGGCTAAACCAAATGGAGAGGCCATTTTCTGCCCTGAGAGCAAGAACCTGCTTTTCCCCTGGGAAGGAGGAAGGGAGGGATAATGTTCTGGGTCTATCAGGATGCTCTGGCCACGCGTGGTGTTTTGCAGTTGCTGAGACGTACCCAGCAGCGTGTCCTGTGCCAGTGTTCCTTTTATTCTTTCCCTGCGCTGCTCTTCCAGCCCGAGGCGTTTGTCAGTGGCCCTGTAATGAACTAATGAACGTGCTGCTTGTGGCTGTTGCTGTAGGAGCAGAAGGCTGAGATGGCTTGCACCACTGCATGAAAGATTAAACAGTGTCTTTCTTCAGTGTATTTCTCTGTAGGCAGGTTTTTTGTTGTTTTTCCAAGTACTTCCACCATCCGTCTGTGTGGGGACATTTGAGCTGTACGTTACCGCTTACCCTGTTGTTTTGAGGTGTGATTTCCTAGCTTTCTCCATACTATACACTCAACAGGCTGGAGTGTCCTTGAACCTGCCCTCCCCTTTCTAAAGCGAAGAACGAGAAGCCTTTAGGCAGCTTAAGTGTCGGCCGTGTCGCAGCTGACAGGAAAACGATCTGCTGCTTGGCCCCGCGCGGTGCAGCCTGACTTGCCGGTGGCATGCACCCGGGCTGTGGGAGCCTTGCGAGGGCTGGGGGGGGTGCATGCTGTGGGTCCCCTCTGCGCCCCAGCGAGGTGGAGTTCGGCTGTGGACGTGGTCGGAAATCGCTGTCTGTCCCAAAATGTTGCGGCCGTTTGCCACAGCTGTCTGTCCTGTCAAAACAGTGACTCGTCTCGGGGTTAAAGGGTGATGAAAACTGTTGCTAACTTGAGATGATTGATGTTGGAAAAACTAATTAGTGAGCAGGGGCAATTAATTTGATCACTTGTAGCGTAGTTTCTCTTCCAGGTTTTGAAGAACTTTGCTGAGGGGCACCTATGTTACCAGCTTCTTTCTTTTTAGTTGAAGTAGGGATGTATTTTCAGTGGACTGCTTTCAAGAGGAAAGACGGTAAATTAATGAGCAACACTTGAATTTAATTGTGAAGGATTCCTATGTGATCTCCAAAGGGTGGAGGGGCTCTTTTTGCTTAGAGATGGAAATGTCAGGTACCTTGGTGAAATTTTCAAATTAAATACTTTGTGATAGAGGTGGGAGCTCATTGGCCCGACTCTGTGATGGGAGGTGTTCTCTGTAGTTGGGGAGGTAAAAAGAGGAGTGTTAAAAGGGTATTCTGGTAACATTACTTCGGCTTATTCAATTGCTGATGACAAGACAATGTGTTTCCACTTTGGTCCATGCTGCTAAAGTGTAATATAATTATTTGTATTAGACACCAGCCACCTGTTAATATCGTTCTTCTAAAGGTCATTGTGTGGTGCCTTGCTGTCTGAATTTAACGGCCCTGTATCAGGTTTGTTGGTCACTCTTTTGTGTGACACCGGACAAGTGTTTGTGGGGAAAGAATGTGAACCCGATACCCCAGCGGCCGGGGGAGAGGGGAGGACTGGGGACGGGCTCCGCTGCTGCTATTGTTGGGCCACTGGGCCAGGGCTGGAAAACAAGCCACTTCCTTCTGAAGTGCTTTCATCTAACCTAGACCTTGTTTGGAACAAAAATAAATTGCAGTAATTTCCCGAGAGAAGCCAACTGATGTCTATAAACCCTAACTTTTTGGATCCCCTGGATGCGTAGGGGCTCTGGGTTCCTGACCTGGGCTGTGAAGGAGGGGAGGGGAGGGGGTGCTGCTCGGCTGGCTGGCTGGCCTCCTAATGCCATGAAAAGAAAGTGAGGTGGTGATAATGTAATTGTGCCTGGTGACAACGGGTAGATGCTTGATAAGTTATTTTTAAACATACGGTGTTGGCAGTTAACCTTAATCCTGGTGTTGGATTCATTTATTAATGTCTGTACAGTGACCTGAAAATGCAAAGCACTGTATCATTGAGAAACGTTGACCTTGTTATCTGACAATTTTTAATTAATTTTGCTGAATATAAGGGTGGTGTGTGTTTAACTTGAACTTTCGCTCTTCCCACCTGACCTGATATTAGCTTTCGGGAGAGGTGAGGGACAGGTAGGACTTGTGGATGAACTTCTTCCATGCCTGTATCCGCTAAATGTAGCAGATGCAAGTGACTGCTGCTGCAGGGGCTCAGCTGAATGACTTTGTTTTCAAATTTCCAGAAAATGAAAGCTTCAGCTGCCAAAAGAACAAAACAAAGCACCTGGTTTACCACATGGTGTAGGACATTCCAGCACTTGCAAAGGGGGAGGGTTGGCTTTAAGCCATCTATATTCCAGCGTCATTAGTAACTGCTACTAACTGTTGGATTGAATTGCTGCTGGCTGAGAAAGAGCAAGGGCTTTTAGAGTCTTCTCTGCAATTGAAAATAGTCATATGAAGAACTCCATTACTGCCAATTTTATGAGGATCTCACTTTTATCAGTTGCATATTCATTGGTTCAAACCGTTCAAGCTTCATTATGCGCATGTAGATAGCTCGTTCTGTTTGTTTGAAATGGGTCATTAGGGTCTTCAAGCATCCTGGCTTTATAAAAATCTAATTGATTATTTCTGCTGTGAAAGAGTTAATGAAGGATCACTCGTGCCTTTTAATTTTCAGCTAATTAAAAGGAAAGGCTGTTTTTGCCTTGGCATTCATAGTTAAAAGTGCCAAATACAGGATTTTTTTGTGTGTGAGTTGAAGGGTGAGGAGGAGGGGGAAAAGTTACATGTAAATCATTTAGCCATTAACCTAATGTGGTGGATTGATAAATCCTATTACTATAAGCCCTTTTCATTTCCACTGAGGCCTGACGTGTGCTTGATCCTGCTAATGTAAAATTCATTCTGTCTAAGTGATTACTGAAGTAAGACACTTTTAGTCAATTTTAATCAGATTGTGTGAAACTTGCTTTAACACTAATGGTTAGTAAGACATGGACACAGTTTGGCCATGTCTTAATTAGCCTTACAAATCAGTTAGACTAGGATTCAATCAGTGAGCCAAGTCTATGAACCTTTTGACACCTAATGCTTTCTGTGGGGGGAAGATGTATGCCGAGGGCTGAAAATACAGGGCTTGGAAGCAAGATTAAGATTGTAATTTGGTGTTCTTGCTTTATGGTATGCTTGGCAGTCCCTCACAGTGTGCAAGTCCTTTACGGTCCAGCCCTCATTGGTGTTTCAGAGTTGAGGCCAGTGGGGTGCTTCCCATAGCCCATCATAAATTCCTGTCTTCGCAGCAGGAGCAGCAATTGGAGTGTTTTTCTGAAGCTGCTTCTGCTCCAAGATACATCTGTTATTTTGGCAGAGGGGTGCGAGGGACAGCTTATCTTAAAGCGTTGTAACCTCTGCCTTCCAAGCATTCACTGAGAACAACAGGCTTGGATTCATGGGACACCTACGCTTCTTGGGTATAGCTGTCCCTGGTTTTTCTATAGGGAGACATTAGTATGGAAGATGTCTGCCTCACAAGCCCCTCAAATATTGCTTGCTGGTGAGATCAGAGATGGTTTTTGTGAAATGTCGTCCTTTGAAAGACAAAGAGTTGGCTGTTTTTAATGTTTCTCCTGTTTCATTGCTTTTTAAGTAGGCTTGGCTCTGACATGAGCCTCAAAGTGACTTTCACTCCATGTTAGTTGACCCAGTTTTTGAAGACATATTACTAGCCAGTATCTTTACTATTCTCATCATGCAGAATTTCTGTATTGGTAACAACTTTTGGTATTTTCTTTAAATATATGAAACATTTCCTTTTATTGCCAAGATGCTTGGAAAACTTGTCATGTCCTTGAAGGATCCCTTAGAAGTGTTTATTGGACACTTTGTTTTCCTACTGTTGCTTATGGTGTCTTCTGCATCACAGTGAAAAGCCTCAGGAGAAAAGGATGCTTGCAATATATGGAAATAAAATGTTTAATACCAGAAACAGCAGATGTTCTCTTGAAGTAGGCAACATCTTTTGCAGAAGTCCCAACGGTATGTGTGTTGTGGCTGTGCTGGGGGCTTGACTCTGTAACCTGGTGGAAGACAGGCCCATTGTAAATGACCAGCTTAGACTGGAGATTTTGTTCTGCTGTTGTAGAAAAATTACCTGTGTGATGATTTTGTTTTTAAGCTTGAAAATTTAACCACCAGCAGTGTCAGCAAACTCTTTTCAAAAGAAGTCACTCTAGAAGTCTGTATGCTACAGGCTTCGTAAGTTGTTTTTATTGCTTAACTTCCAGGCAATTTAAATATCTTTTCTCCTCTGCCTAACCTATTAAATTACCTCTCTCTGTTAGGGTGAGTGTACCTCATTTAGTCAGATGCTACTTAGTTGATATGTCTGCAAGCACATGTGGTAGAGAGTGGGGAACATGTTTTTTGCTTGATCTGAGTGCCTCTTTGTCTTCTGTTCTCTTTCATACGGTTACTGTTGGTCTGCCAGGTGTGCCTTTTTGAATGAAAATGAGAAACTTCTTTAGTGTAGAACTCTTACAGTGTGGTTGGGATGAGGCTCATTTGAAAAGCTTTGAGATTAGATGTTAATTACTTTTCTCTTCTACTGGATAATCTTCTGTACTTTAACCAAATAAGGATAATCTTCTATACTTTAATCAAATAAATATTCAAATACTTTGAATTTGCCATATTTCAGCTTTGTGACAGTTTCCTTATGTGATGGATTGTAGCAGAGCAACTTAATCATGAAAAGGGAGAACTGAAACAGAAAAGTCATAGTAGTTCAGGTGGATGAGACATCTGATCCATTATAGACATGTAGTTAAATGTAGTTGATCTGAATAACCATACAGTGGTGGGCTAGTAGATGAACTGTCAAGGTTCACGTCAGCCTTTTTTNCCCCCCCCCCCCCCCCTTTTTTTTTTTTTAAGATTGTGGCTGTCGGTATCATAAGATCAGAAGCTCAAGAAAGATGTAATAAAGTCCATTCTAGATAATATTTTGGGGTAATGCTTTTATTGATCTCTGTCAGATTGTGGTTGGTTCTTGACTTTGAATATTAAAGTGTGTATCTTCCTATAAATGCTCACGTGTACATGTGGTCAAAATAAATGTCTAGGTTAATAAACATAAAGGACCCAGGATACCCTGCTTCAGAAAAGAACATGACCTATAAAAGAGAACAGATGTCACTTATCAGGCATACTGCATGTATATTTCCTGGGAAAACCCTTTCAAATCTCTTGTTTTGCAGCTCATCAGGACAAACTAAAAATAGCATTACCTATGTCAGAAAGCAGCAGTATTTCTTAAGTGTCCTGGAGGTTGGTGGGCAGGCTTTTTTTTTTTTTTTT
>VYZV01006157.1:16937-59181 GCA_013401275.1 Pandion haliaetus | reverse complement strand
GGATGTTTGGTTTTTTTGGTGGGATTTTGTTGTTGTTCGTTGTTGTTCCTGCCCCTTGGGTCCTCCCTTTTCTGGAGATGATGCAGTCATTCCCCTTTGTTTTTAACACCATATGAATTAGATGTTTTCCTGCTAGGGAGGGGCACGTTTTCCAGTTCCCGGTGCCACTGGCTGAGTCACTGGCTCTGTTTTTCTGTTCCGTTGTAGGTTTATAATTACCTTGTTCTTACCTTCGTTAGAATATGATTGCCAAAGGGTAGGTGTTTTACTTTGTTGTACTTCTGAGACATGAGTGCCAGTGGCTTTCAGACCCTGGATACAAGCCTTTGAAGCATCTGCTTTGCTATTGCCAGAGAGAAAATAAATTAGCATAGTCCTCAAAGTGCCATCCTTCAAACAGTGTGGTTAATGACAGATGTCTAGGTGAAGTCTATTCTCTTGTAACCAGGACTGCTTTAACTGAAGGAGGAAAAGTCAGGAGAGCACTGAGCATGTGTATATTGAAATGGAAAGGGGGGATTTGCTGATGTGTCTTAAGTTCATTTTACCTGATCCTACTTCTCCATAACAGGTCCTTGAAATAAAGCTCCCTGATGTCAGACTAGCAGGATTTAGAGAGGTTCTCTTGGTTTGAAAATCTTGTCAGCTTAGGGAAAAAGAGAGAGGTGTGAAAGAGAGGTTTGCATAAGAAGTACACTCACTGCGCTTTGATGTATCTTTATAAAAATAAATAAATAAAATCCTTTTTACTTCCCCGCCCCATTTCTTTGTGAAGGGTCTATGCGAGCAGAAGAAGATAACTGTGCAGGGGAAACAATGTAAATCGCTGTTTCCATCCACACAGTAAGCTAACTGAAAAAGAGAAGCAGTATCTTTTCCCACTGTTTTTGGTCACAGGTTTTACTTGTAAGAACATGTTTTAAAAACTGGAGTCAAGTCTGTGGTTGGCTGTGTCCCTTTAAGAATCTAGTTTTGCTTGGCTAGCTGCCCTTGTTCTCCTGTAGATTAATCCAGCAGAAGGTATATAACCTGTTGAACTTCCTGGTGAGAAGGGTCTGGAAGGGCAAAGAGATAAATCAGAAGGTTTGTGCTTTCCTGTAATATCTGGGGGCAAGTTTAACCTGTGTTTTTCAGGTTTTTGGCATTTTTTCTCTTTTTTTGCTTAGTGATTCCTGCTTGAGGGTTGGGGTTGTACTTACAGATTCTCAAGATTTTCACTTGCTTTCTGTGAAATTCCTATATGTTCAGTTTGGAAGTGACAGTGCCTTTATGCCACATTTGAGAGGGAAGAGTTCTGAGCTCAAAATTATGGTAGTCCAAGTTGAGGATGGTTTTACCGTCTCTTGTATCAAACTGGTAGGAGAACTGGAATCCGGCTAAAATGGCTGGTGCCTATTTGTCTGCTAGGAAATTTCAGGCTCTTTTACAGAAGAACAAATCTGGTGAACTTTCCTCAGTCGCAGCTCTCAAGAAGCGATCATCTTAGCTGTAAGCAGTGGATGTTCACCTGCTGTGTTCCAGGCGGAGCATGTACTCCAAAACTGAGCTGAGGTGGTTTCTGAATACCCCAAAAGAGTGCAGCTTGGTTGATAGCCCTGAGTAGGGTTCATTCCTATGATGCAGATGTTTCATGGTTGCTATTGTCTTTACTTTACATAAGCATTGGTTTATCAAAAGTATCAAACACCTTTAAGCTCCCGTCTAACTACTACTAAAATCAAGGCACATGCTTAATTGGTTGACTGAATCGAGGTCCCATATTATATACCTGTTCTGCCTGTTTGTGGTTTGCTTTTGTCTTGCGGCTTTAGTAAAGGGCTTAGCCCTGGCCGACCGGTCGTGCCCGCAGCACAGACCACCTGCAAGCACTGCAGATGTGGAAATCTGACGATGTTCGTGGGTTGTGTGGTCAGGGCTTCTGTCTATTCTGTTTTAAGTCTCTTAGCCCAGGCTCAGCTATTTCCTTTCTTGGAGACTGGCTGTAGTTTTGGAGTTAAGAGACTTGCAAACATCTGTCTCTTGTCTGAGTTCATGTGAAATTCTGCCATTAGTGTCACGGGAAGCGAAGTATGTCACAGTTGGGAGGATTTTTTTGGAACATCTACCCTTGAGTCCCAGGCAAGAGGTTGAGAGATGTTGTGAACAGGAGGCAGGATTAGGAAATAAGAATTCGATTTGGATATCATAAAATGGGCATTATGGGTCACTCAGTTTTGTGGTACTTGTCAGGAAAGATGCCTGATTTCCTGACAATGTTAAACATGAGCCATTCTGAAGTTACACCACCTGCAATTGCAAATCACTTTTAAAGTTCACCTTTTCTTGTCTTGAACTTCTTGTCTGGATTTTGTCCCCAGTCTGATTTTGTCATTGGGTAGTTCACTTAGGTCTTTGTGCTATAGTTTTTGCCTATAGTTTTTGCCATAGGTAAAATGGGGCTTTTAAGTCTGATGGTGAGGTTTTCAGGACAACTGACTTTCAGTGGGTTTAGGAGCAAGGCCTTTTTAGGTTGCTATTAAAGGTTCCCTATCCTCTAATAATGAAGTGAATAATACTCTTTGGCAAAATGCTAAGCATGATTTATTTCTGTCTCTAGCTTGGTTTGGTAAGACCCAAGTAATTTTAATCAATCAATGTCTACATGTGTCTATACTTGAAGGGACAGTTGTGTTAGCTAACCCGTTTAAATTGCTACTGGTGATTCTGCGACAGAAAAGGGACATGATTATTGGACTTCCTCGTGGTTCATTGCTTTCTAACCAGCTCCATGCTTGGTGGGGGAGTGACTTCTGGTGACCACTGCTGCTAGCACGAGGGTGGCTAACCATTTTCACCCTGCCACAACGTTCATCTCTTTGGGAAGCTGTGAAACCCATGCCACGTGTCTTGGAAAGTCCGGGAGAGCAGGAGCTCTGGGAACAGTTCCCACATGGGAGATAACGGTGACTCCCCAGGAATTGCACTGTTCCTTTGAGGGCTGGGGCCAGCCCAGTGTGTGGCTCAATCCCAAGGCAACCTGGCAGTGTCAATCTCTGCTGTCCTTGCTGGCTTATTTTTCTCTCCCAGTTGAGATCTAAATCACGCAGTAGTCGTTTTGTCAGTCCAAGGCTGGTGGCCTTGTGATGTAGCCTGTATGTGGGAGCTGTGCATGAGTTGCCTGTGGCTCAGGATCGATCCCCAAGTTGGCTACTGCTAGATGAGTGGGAGGAGAACCAGACTTTGGGTTTTGTTGTTGTTGGGCTGTGTATTTTTTTTTTCTGCCCCTCCTTAGGGCAGCAAGGCTCTGTGTTCTGTTTCCTCTATCACAACTGTAACTGATTGGATGGTGTGCAAGGCCACACACAGCCTTATCTCATCGCATCCTGTTTAACTGCATTATCCAGGGCTGCACTGATAGAAGTTCTCATCTCTCCTTGTTTTGATTTATATCACTGTGCCGGACACTACATCCTCTCTCTGTTTCAGCCAGAGCTCAGTTACTGCCATTATTTAGGAGTGTTGTTTTGCTTTGCTCAGGAAGTCAGGTGCCTTCTGAATAGCAGCTGCTGCAGGCGGTTTCAGTGTAGCAAGCAAACCAAGCTTGACTTTGTGCTAGGCAATGTGATAAGCATTCAGCTGGAGCCCAAGCTTGTGTTGGATATGATCGGAGGCTAGTAGCACTTGTTCCTTTTTAAACCAGTCTTATTCAGTGGTGAGACAGAGACAAAAATCTCACCATGCAGCCTGTAGTTGTAATGATTACATTACCTTGTCTGATGCACAGAGGGAAATCTCAGTTCTCCTTTCTTCCTTGCTTGGTGCTGCTGCCTGTTAAGAGCTTTTGCTTCAACTACAGCAAGTAACACTTACCTTAAATGGTTTTATTCACAGGATTAGGCAGCATTACTCTGGTGTCCTGGGTGGATAGGGGTATTCACAGGGAATAGCCAGCATTGCTCAGGGATTGCAGGAGGCCCAGGGCAGAAAGTGAGATTGTAGCCAGGCTCACCACTTGGCTAAGCTGTTATGGAGTGCTTGAGTGGAGGACCCTCAAAAGGCGCAGTGAACTGCATCCACCCATCTGCGCTGTTGCTGGGTCTTCTGCTGAAACTCAGAGTGGCTCTGGCTCCTGGCTGATTTCATGACTCTCAGGAGCCTGAGCAACTGGCTGCTGGCTGGTGCTGCAAAAGTGCTGTTACCATCCTAGATACAGTTCAGTGCTAGCTGGTCTTGCTACAGTTGCATATTTATTTTGCTCTGTAGAGACCCTGTAAACATGATCATGATTCCTGTCCTCTTTTGCCAGCAAGTTATTGTTGAATAGCTGCTTTCCCACCTTTTCCCTTTCCAGTACGTTTTTTTCCTGCAGTCTTTAAGTTGCACTCCCTTGGAGCTACTCTACTGATTGCACTCATTCTTCTCTTTCAGAGGAACTGAGCTATTATTGTAGTGTCCCGTAGAATTTCCCAGCCTTCTTCCTCTGGTAAGTTTGAATGCTATCTTCCATCGTACCTTGTGCAATTGGTTTCATAGTATTCCAAACTGTTGCTTTTCTAAACCCAAATCTCCCAGTATGACTGCATTGTGTAAGCTCATTTGTTAGTGTGTTCTGGATGGAAGTAACAGACTGGTTGTTGCGGTTTCCAGGTTTTCTTATTTTTACAAAATAATCTAAAGTTATAGTTTGAGCAGCGGGACATCATCTCTTCTGGCTGAACTCCTTCTTTGTTGAAATTCTCTGTTTGACTGCTGATCAGGTATGAAAATGTTGTGCTTCAGATCCTCTATAGTAGCAGTATTTGGCTCATGTTACCATGGTAGCGAATACCAGAATTGTTTGGTTTTATTTGCATTACAGTGACATCAAGGAATACCTGTAATGGGAAGCAGTCCCTGTCCCCACAGCCTGCAATTCCATTAAACGAGACCAAGGATGAAGGGACGTCCTTTGGTCAGGTGAAGTGACTTATTCGGAGTGCAGCCAGCGCAGAAGCAGGAATGGAACCGCACTGTCAGGCTCTGCACGGCCATGCTGGCAAGCATTCCTGCCTGGCAGGGGTGGGCAGACAGGGATGGCTCTGGTTAGTGTGTGGTGCTCGATACCAATTCCAGCAGGGAAAGGGGGTGGCCATGGAGCAGGGGGTGTCTTTTGGACAGAGCAGCTCTAAGAAAACTGAACAACTGGAGGCAGCTGGCTGCAATTTTTCAGATCCTCAGGAAAGTATGATTTTATGTTGAGCAGCTGCCACAAACACTTAAGAGGGAGCTGTTACTAACAGTAGTGACTGAGGGATTGATATTAGAAAGCAGATGTGTCAGACTATGGAGTCTGTTAAAGATGTGCTCCCTGTTGATGCAACCTCACTGAAGGGCTCTTGGCAGCTGTCTAGCCCTGCAGGATCTCTGAATCTCAATGAGATACCATGTGTGAAAGGAAGGAGAGTTAGTGTTGAAATCACCAGCATCAGAACAATTAAACCAGAGCTGCTGGAGCTGAAAGATTTTTGTGCTTTCTCCATGGTTTTGCTTTCCTCTGACCCAAAAGCCTGCCTTTGTGAGTGACTCATTAAGAGATGGACCATGGTGGAAAGAAGAACAGGGACCAAGAGTGAATAAGAAACAGTATTTGGACAGAGGGAAACATAAGAAGGAAGTAGAGATGCTGTGGTGAGGAGGTAGAGGTGCTGTGAGGGGCTTGTGTCTTTGATCCTGGGAGAGAATCCATGACTGGACCCCACAAAGAAAGGTAGTTAATCATCTCTCAGTATAAGAGTGGGATCAGGACAAGAACAACTGTAAGGCACAATACCAGAAATACGAGAGCCAAGGAGCAGAGCTTGAGTTCAAACTGGGGGAATCAGAAGAGATCAAACACCAAGCCTGGGATCTCTGGCAAAACTTCATGTTATGAGAATGGACAACATCCCCCAACTCCTCTGATCCTAAGAACTGTGCCTGGCAAGGGGATTCAGGTGAGGAAGGAATTGTCTGAGCATGCCTGGAATTGGGATGCCTGTTCAGTGATTTCAGAATCAAAATTCCCTCCACATCAGAAGAAAGCTTTGTGACTACAAGCTCTTCCACAGGCAGAACTTAAAAAAAAAAATAGAAAAAAACTAATTTACAAGTACTAAAATATTTAGTGATATTAGAACATTCAGTAATACAAATCACCATTAAAGTTACCAAGCTGTATGTGTATAGTTACTATTGATTGAATAAGGAAACAGAAGCAAACTGAAAGCTAGATGCTAACTGAAACATTTGTATTTTGTTAAAGTAGCTACTAATGAATATTATTCAAACCTTTCTTATAAATAACATATTCAACATTAGCACGTTTCTGATAAATGCTTTGGTTTTGACCAGATTGCTTTTTTGATAGGAAGTGATTCCACTGCCAGTTTTTCAACTTGCCATACCAATAAAGCCATTTACCGTAGAGTTTAGTCCCCAGCTTCTCTATGGTTTGCTTTGCTTAGTTTAATCAACGGCCACTTTGGCCACCAGTGAGTTCAGAGTTCAGATCAACAGTGCAGGAAATGGAATGCCTGAAGTGTTCAGCCAAAGAAGAGACCTACAGACCAGATAGCACCTGACTAGGACTCCCTATATTACTGGTTAATGCCTCTGAGCACAGAGTATCGCCTGGGATTGCACATGGAGATTACTATTTAAACAACATTATATAAGAAAACTTTGCATCTTACTGAATGAGAGACATAAGAGCTATAAGGATTTTCATGGTCATTTCAGTCTATGGAATTTCTTCAGAAGTTATCAAAAAGAAGGCCAGTTTGTGTTAGTGTCTGGCTGATTACTGAAGTTTCAGCTGGAGATGGCTAAACATCCTTGATTTTATAGTCTGTACAATTCCACTTTTCTCATCAACCATCAGGAATAGCTTTAGTGCCAAGAAGGGAAAGCAGAATCAGGCCCCAAGGTGTAGAAAACTTGGGGTTGGCCACAATAGCCCATGCCAGTGCCTGCTGACCCAGCTGTAGCTTGGGATAGGACTAACGTTGCTGGTCAAGGCATAAAAAGTAAGAAGCATTAAAGAAAATTTATCTAGTCACTTCAAGATTTATATCCTTTCTTCTCTCATTGCTCTTATGTTCCACACCTCCCTTGATTTAGACCACTATGAGAGAAGTCTCATGTGTTCTGTCTCTTGCTTTGTGGACTTCCCTGAATATACCAGTGACATCTGCTCAAGTTAGTACAACTTTTCTTTCATGTTTGGAGAAAAGAGTCTTGGGATTTGACACAGTACTGAATACAGCATGTTTTCTCCCCTTGGAGCTCAGATCAGAAAGGACCCAGAGTTTCCTTTGTCACCAAAGGCGCTTGGTGCAGATGTGAAGCCTTGTAAAACATGAAATGATCAGGCAACAACTCCTAGGGTTTGGATGCGGGGGCTGGGAGGGAAGTTATGCTTCAGATATATTTGTTTCGTTTCCAGCATAAGTGTGCCATGCCAAAATCATCTGCTAGGTATTCATCTGTGTCTGCATGGACATTAAGGAGATGAAAATAACTGGATTCAAAGTATGTGCTTTTTATGGTTATGATGGCCATACATTCATTCCCTAGGAGATGACTTTGCTTGTATGCATTGCTAAGGGCTTTGGGAGTCATACAGTTGAGCAGTTAGCATATGTTTCTACAGCGTATGTGGGGGCTGCTGGCTGTTATGAGACTTGGAGCTTGAAATGCAGGTGGTACAATGACTACAGTTGCTGTCACACCTTAGGCTTCTTTCTGAACCCCTCCATTTCTCAGTCTGTCAGCCTAAGTTGAAACTAGTCTGTACCTTGTGTTTGTGGAGATTTTAATGTGCAGTAAATACGGAGGGTCTTGACAGCCTCCAGGGACTAGGGATGCTTGGGGAAATACCAAAAGAAGAAGAGCTGGAACAGATAGCTTCTGTTCCTCTGTCAGAGTTCCTCCATGGAAAGCTTACTCCTCTACGCTGATTCCCCAGCTGGGAAATCTCTTGAATATCCGTGTAATTTTTTATTGAGCAATTGCCAGTGAAAGGGGATGTATTGGTGATAGATGCTTGGTGAGGGAAGCAACTGTTACCGCTCATTTCAGGGTCTCTTAAAGTTACATTGCCTGCCTTGGTGCCATTCACAGTATGCTTGGGATGTCTGTCCTAGTGCTAAAGGCCAAGTGTGTGTTCCCTTTTCTGCCCCCCTTGCCTCCAGTTTTGTTCTTTCTTCCCATGTTCATTAGAGCTCTGAAAATGTATAGTGTGGGTCAAGAGGACTGAAGTAATCGAATGTAGGGGCTAAATGGATGGATGGGCAGTGGTAGGCCATTCCAGTGGTTCATGTGTTCCAAACATTCTCACAGGAAGTAAGTCGTATACTGGGTTTTCTAAATGTCTATGTGAACCACTTATTAAAATGCTGCACCGTGGTGTAAGAAGTATACTGTGTCTAGAAATTATTCAAATGCCCAGTACTATCTTATTTGTTTCCTGAGCTTTTGGTGCGTTATGGAGGTGTAAAATAGGTATCTGTTGCTGTCTAAAGTCATTAAGGAACAGCAAAACATTTTGAGAAACAGTGTTGTCAACTCTTTTTACAACTCCAGCTTTTGAAATGATAAAATTCTTACAAATTTCAGCTTTTACTAAAAAAAAAAAAGTAACTCTAGTCATTATGGTCTTGGAGAGGATATTGTTAACATGAAATCCAAAGAGGTAAGAAACCAGATAGACTTAAAAAGGAGTTTATGATGTATTGGTTTTTTAAGTTGATGTCAGAAAAGTTTCTGGAGCCATGAGCCCTGCATTTTTGAACTTCTGAAGTTGAACAAATGGACCTGCTTTTCCTGTTTACCAACTAGGGCATGGTGTAACTGCACAAATTTTATTCTAGCTAGTTTTTGACATAGACCATGCCCAAATTTCTCCTCTGTCCTCCTTTATATTATCACTGTGATATTTCTAAGCTAGTCTGACTTGGCATGTCAGAGCTCTCTCCTTACTCTCTTGTTCAGTACAGGTTTGATGGTTCTGCTACTCTTGCAAAAAAAAGCCTTATTCTGACTTTCTTGCTACCCAGCTCAATGTGGTGATATGCAGGGAGGTTTTGAACTCTCTCTTTTAGCTGGATTCTCAAACAGTGGCTTGTGAACATTCTTTGTAGCTCAGATAAGGAAACTATTAAAAAGGTAAACGAACAGCTTTGGGATTAAGGCAGGGGAATGGTCTGTGTCTTTAGAAGCCATTTGTTTTCTGTAGGGTTGACTGGAAGTGTCTGTATGGTCTGAGACTGCTTTCTGAATGAGTGTTTTAGCAGCTCCACCCAATGACTTCAGCTTCTACTGTAGGTGTTTATAAGTAGACTATAAGTTATTGTAGTTTTCAAGAGCTAGAAGCTGCCTGCTTAGGTTCAATGAGAAACCAATTCCTGCTCCTGGCCAGAGGCAAATCTAATAGCCTGAGACTGGTAAAGGATGAGGGGGCAGAGAGGCACAGAGAACTGAAGGAATTTGCCCAAGGTCATTTTGAAGATGAGCAGTAGAAACAGGCCAAGGCCTAGGATTCTTGACCTGCAATCTAGTGCCTTTATCCTTTTACTCATGGTGCCTTCTGCTCCTGCCAGGTTATAGTGCTGAGATTTGGGAGACATTGCATTAAACTGGCTCCAGGAATTGCTTTTTTAGAAGTACAGCTGATCCTTGAGAAGAAGAAATGTCAGCGTTAAAAATGACACTGACTACTAACTCTGATCCAGTGAAACAGTATCTTAGAAAACTTCAACCCCAGTACTCAGTCATGACTAGAAAATCCATCACTGCTTTATTTTGTATAGTCTTTCAC
The DNA here is from genome assembly GCA_013401275.1 of Pandion haliaetus. Taxonomy (NCBI): domain Eukaryota; kingdom Metazoa; phylum Chordata; class Aves; order Accipitriformes; family Pandionidae; genus Pandion; species Pandion haliaetus. Next base: position 49,367 of record VYZV01006157.1, on the reverse strand, counting down.
ATGGACTGAATCCCTGTATGCGTGCATCAGAAAGTTAAATAACAGTAACACAGATAATGACAGCAGAGGGAGAAAGAAATTAGGAGACAGACACAAGAAAGAAGCCATAGCATCTGAGGAGAATTGGGAAGTGATAGAGAGTTAATGAGCCAAAGAGATATGGGAGCAGGCTGTTTTATCAGAAGGATTTGTAGAAAAGGTTTTCATCTCAACATAAATAGAAATCAATCATGTGGTTCAGTTGCCATTTAAGGTAAACTTGAAGTAAATCCCCTCCTCACTGAGGTTCTTTAACTTTTTTTTTTAGTATCTCCTCATTTTCCTAGCGAGGAGGATTTCTAACTGACAGGTGGGATGTGTTTGTCATCACAGGTTCTGAGTCTGCTTCTCCACGTGGCACCTTGGAGTTTCTAGCTGGCACCATTACCTCCAACGAGTGGAGTTCTCCCACCTCCCCTGAGGGGAGCAACGACTCGGGGGGCAGCGAGGCCTTGGACAAACCCATTGACAATGATGCTGAGGGTGTGTGGAGTCCGGACATTGAGCAGAGCTTCCAGGAAGCGCTAGCCATCTACCCACCATGTGGACGGCGGAAGATTATCTTGTCAGACGAAGGCAAGATGTATGGTAAGGAGAAAGAAAGGGCACATCACAACGCTCCAGGCAGCCTGCACTGTGCAGGCCACTTGCCTTGTACCAAATGATGTTCTGAACGAACTCTTCTCTCTCAGGCATTCCTAAGCTGATACAGTTGGTCACTTCAAGTTGTATTTAGGAAATTCAGTGAAGATCTTAATGTTCACAGATCAGAAAGAAATACAGAAGTCTTTTTCAAGGGAGTATCAATAAGGTAGATCCCAGAGTTGGGCATGCTACTGAACTAATCTTTGGATAGATATCATATCATGGCTTCATGGTGTGACTAAGTCTACCTTTTATGGTATGTCTCACTGCCGTCTCCAACATTCTTGTTATCCTAACAGGTAAAAAAGGTCTGTGTCTCTGGTGTTATAGGGCAGAAGCTCAGCCTATGAATGGCTCTGGTGATGGCGTGCAAACACTTACAGTTTGTTAACTAACTGCACTTCTCAGGTCTTAAGAAGGGCAGAAAACAGGTGTCTCTGGCTACTCCCTTTCATTGTAGTTTGCCTTCTTATAGCCCTGGCACGAATGTCTTTCACCTGTGGGTTCTTCTCATAGCTAGCTGGCTAGATACCTAGCCCTGAATGCAGAGAAGCACTGGCTTGCAGCTGCAGCAGAAGTCAACTGTTTAGGTGGTAGACATGATTTTGAATTGGATTTTTGACCTATTCCACCGTTAAAATTCCTCTCTTGATTTTGTCCACAAAAAAGCTGGGCTGGACTGGATTCTGTAGCTCAGTATTGGAAGAAGCCACCTGGTACTTCTGTGACTAAAAAGCAAAGCAAAGCAAAGGCTGAGAGCACACAATAGTTGGTTGAAAGTCCCAAGGTATTAAAACTGTTTCTCAAAGCCCTAGCAAGGATCTTATGGAAGGCAGCCCTCTTCCTACCCAGTCAGCGCTTGCTTTTTTTCCCTTTACATTGGAATCTGTGTGTCTTTGCAGGCCCGATCATGGGAGCACCATGTCCTGAAGCTTCATGTGGAGCACTTCACAAGTCGTTCCGCAGGTTTCCATCCAACCATCGGGCCATTGTTCCCCGAGCTGGGGAATAGATTGCTCTCTCTGTGGGGGCATGGGTGGGGCCTCACCTGCAATGGATCGTTTTACTGGGTACATAGATCATTGTATCTGTACAGAGCAATATATGTAGAGGAAGGCTGATCACCCTGAGGCTCAGCAAGTGTCAATATTCTTATGTAGACATCAATTCCTGCTCTATACTGGCACAAACATTTTTGCAGCTGTGCTATGGAACCAACCGGGGAACTGATCCAGCTTAAAACTAACATAGCCAGAAAGGGGGGACAAAAGTGGACTTTAATTTGGATATGCTCCCTGATTTGCTTCACTGCACAGCTGCTTGTGCTGGTATTTAGAGAAGGGATGATGAGAGTGGGAATGAGCAGCCATGGTTGAGGTGAGGGTAGGACTGCTTCTTTCAGAAGCAAGGCTTGCTTAAAATGTTATTCAAACTAAAATATTACTTGAAAATCCACCCTGTGGTTATTAAGCATAGATTAGTGACATGCTACTTGCTGCTGTAAGTCTGCACTAGTTTTCGTGACAGGCGCCTTTTAAAATTACTGGTGACAAATTACAGTTGTGTTTTAAGACTGTCTTCATTTACTAGTCATTCTGCACAGTCCCTGAAATACTTCAGCTTTGGAGTGAATCTGTCAGAGCAGAGAGTGAAGTGGACCAGAAAACAAATAAGAGTGAGAGCAAAAGTAAAAGGGAAGTAGAATGGACCACAGAAACCAAGGAGACTTAGCTGGGGCCTGACCTAGCATGGACTGGTGTTTAGTGGGAAGTCTCTAATTAACTGCACTGGTGAGCTGTCACAGGTAAACAACCCACTTGCAGGGTGAAAAGTTTAGGCAAGGCTCTGGGAGAAGAAACGAAGAGCTATTCTGCAAGCCCTCCCCCACTACTCCAAAGCGGACCGTGTCCCTGCTTGCCTTCAGTGCACCTGTTCCCAGTGCAGACGGTGGGTTCCACGTGCTCCTGACAGAACCCGAGGCACTGAGCTATGCCCTCCTTTGCTTACTATTCTCCAGGACCCACGCCAAGGAAGCGGGGCCCAGCCTGGGATCTATAGAAAGAAATGACCGGGCAGGGAGAATAAATATAGTCCCTGATTTAATCTTTACCGCTTACGAGCCAGCTCATGGAACGGGACAAGCTGTGGAGCTGGCCCTGCCTCCGAGGGATGGGGGTTCAGCTGTCCCGTGACCAGCTTGCAGAGAGCTCACTGAACCAAGGGGCGAGGTGGTACAGAGAACTGTATGTGCCCCGTTCCCTGACAAAGGTTGAACCTTTTCATTGTTTCCTGCTGAGGAGTGGCTCGTGTGGTACCACTCTTTCGGGCATGATGTTCCAGGTCCCAGGATCTCTTCTATGTGCAATTTATATACTTCTCACCTGTGGTGAGGCAACCTGTTACCAGTTTCAAGTTAGTAGCTTTTACTGGCAAATGAGTTGAACAAGCTAAAGTGCACCAAGCCAATATGAAGCACTTGCACTGTTTTGTTTGAATACATTTAAAATTACACAGAAAGGTGTGTTTCAGCCTATGCATAGGCCTCACGCTCATGTTCCCTAGCCTCTTCAGCTTACTGCTTACAGCTCTTTAGATCACACTCCACTGATTGCTGAGTGGACATGATTCCTACTTCACCTGAAAGGCAGCCAAGCTCTTCTCTGTACATTGACAATCTGTGTCTTGATGCCTTTGCTGCTGCCTTTTCTTTCATTATCTTTTTCCCTCCTAGACATGTTCCATTACTGGAGGCAGCATCCTGACTGAATAAGCTCATACCACAGCACTGCTCCGGGTACAAGCCCTCACTGTCCTCTCCAGCAGTCTCTGCTTACCACCTGCTTAAGGCACAAAAAGCTGTCTTGTCTGATAGGGGATGTTACCTTTTCTGCTAAACATTGTGTTGACATTAGAAGCAGTGAGTCTGGGGCACCACTAACTTACTGATCCGGTGCCTTCTGGTACCACTAAGGTCCTGCAGGATAATCTTATAAGTGTTGCCTGCTAGAATATTGTGGGGGTACAGTATTACAAATCTGGCTCTTACATTTTCCAACTATGTTTTTCCATGGGAGAAATAATATCTGTAGCATTTGTACCAAATAAGCAATCACAGAATTCGGTGTTAGGGTCAGTATCTCCTGGCATCTTCAGGACTGGCCTAGAGAAAAGAGAGGAAAAAAAGCTTAGTACCTTTGTGTGATTGGCATGGAGAAGCTAAATAGAGCAGGTCTTCCAACACTACTGAGGACAGAGAAATAAAAAATAATAACTAGCAGAGTGATACTTATTTTGAAAAAACACTGCTGGGGCCTTTATTTACAAGTGAGGATGTAAGAACTTGGAAGAAATGAGCTACTCCCTTAGCCATCCAGCATTCCCTTCTGCTGCACAAACATCTGGCTCAGAGCACCTTTTTGTAAGAGGAGCTAGAATTGGTGGCTGTTTGTTAGACTGCTGTTCTACTGTAGGAGGCAGTAGTTTAGCAGCTGGTTTACAAGCAGCTCAATGTCGTGGTTTAACCCCAGCCAGCAAGTAAGCGCTGTGCAGCCGCTCATTCTACCCCCCACACCCCGTGGGATGGGGGAGAGAATCGGGGGAAAAAAAAAAAGTAAAACTTGTGGGTTGAGATAAAGACAGTTTAATAGGACACAAAAGGAAGAAAATTATAATAATAACAATAATCAAATGACAATAATAAAAGGACTGGAATATACAAAACAAGTGTTGCACAATGCAATTGCTTGCCAGTCGCTGACCGGTGCCCAGTTAGTTCCCGAGCAGTGATCCCCCCAGGCCAACTCCCCCAGTTTATGTACTGGACATGACGTCACATGGTATGGAATAGCCCTTTGGCCAGTTTGGGTCAGCTGTCCTGGCTGTGTCCCAACTTCTTGTGCCCTCTCCAGCATTCTTGCTGGCTGGGCACAAGAAGCTGAAAGGTCCTTGACTTAGTATAAACACTCCTTAGCGACAACTGAAAACATCAGTGTGTTATCAACATTCTTCTCATACTGAACTCAAAACATAGCACTATACCAGCTACTAGGAAGAAAATTCCCAGCTGAAAGCAGGACACTCAGGGTTTTCTGTGCTGAGCAGGGCAAGGCAGACAGCTGGGGTGGTCATCGATCTCCCAGGCTGGTGCCATCTGCTTGTGAGTCAAAGCCCTGATATGGTTGATAGGAAATACTCAAAGATGTCTGAAGCTCAGAGGCTGAGTGATAGAAGTAGGATAGTTGACCATGTTACTAGTTAAAACCTGGAGCAGGCAGTGAACTGCAACGACTTGAGCTTGCAACATGAATTAAGCTGGCAGAAAAGGTCAGTCTGATGCCAAAAAATACCGTCACAGGTGGTCCCTCCCACCCCTGTTTTGAAGTGACTAGGTTAATTTGCATAATGTTGCCTTGATCTCAAAGGGATATGTTATCAGTTAATGTTTTCTCCGACCTCAAAAAGTCACTAAAAGTAAAACTGAAAAGCAAACAAATAAACCCAAAGACGCACAAAACATACACTGCCTGTCCCAGTTCATGAACACTTCTTCTCCTTGAGGGAAGGGAGGAGCATGGCAGCTATTACAAATATGAAAACCTTCAAGGTGTTAGTCTTCAGATGCTTTCTTCTATATCTAGTTTAGCATCTCACCTGATGATGTTTCAGTCAAAGCAATTGGAACATGCTGAGAATGTGCTCAGTTGACACTGAACTGTCTGGTCCAGGTAATTGCAAAATTTGTGTTTCAGCTGTGATATCCCTCAGAGATACTTCTGCAGTTCCTATCCCTTCCGTTATTGTGACTTACTGAACTGTAGAACGGCCCTTTATCTCACAGTTTTGATAACAAAATTGAATCTCCCATTTTAAACACTGGAGGACAGACAAAACTTAGATTCATGGACAATCGGTCAGGTGGCAGACTTTTCCCTCCTCTATTTTCCTGGTGGTAGGTGTGATGTTTTTGGAGTTGCTCGATTACAAGGTTTTGTTTTGCTGAGTCAGCTTTCAACTTTGCTTTTGTGTGTTCTAGTTCTTTGTTGACTAGATGAAGCCAGATTTCTGAAGAAGTTTGCAGCAGGTTAAACTTCAGCAGAAGTTTGTCAAATTTTTCCTTTTATCTCCTTTGTAAGCTGAGTTTATGGTTCTTCATGTTAAACCATATGTCAGTTTAACTGGTATTTTCTCCATGCAAACATAAAAAGAAATATTTTTCCATGAGTTCCAAGCATTTCCTGAATATTGAGGAATTTACCACTTTTGAAATGCCAATGAACCAGGAAACTGCTTGCTGTTGCAGTTAATAGAGTTAATAGTACTAGCTGTGGCATCTTTCCTTAACATGCTGAGTACTGAACAGAAATATTGTTTTATTGTGTGTTACATGTTATCAAAATTATTGTGGCTACTTTTGGGGGGCTTTATTCTGTTGTTTCAAGATATTTTTGCCTGTCCCTTTTGATTTTTAGCAGCTCTGTAGTCCCATTTTTATCTGTCCAGGCTTAAAACCAAACGTGTTGTGTAGGATTATGTTTTTCTCACTGTGCATGTCTGCAGCCACAGAGCTTTCATCATGTTCAAGTAACTTCCTTCATTATCAACATTGCATTACCCTTTTGGCTCTTCTTCTGACTTTTTCATTTCTAAATTTCAAACATTTAGTAATTCTCCACAATAGAGTTGATCTGTAGTGGTATATTGTCAGCAAGGCATTTGTTTTGACTTTTTTGCATTGTAAATAACACAGTTTAATTGATTTCTAGTTTAGTAAGCCAGCTTTAAGCTTTGTAGATGTATCCACTCACCTGCCTTGTACCTGAGAGACTGTTTCATTTGTCATCCTTTTCCCTTGTTGCAAGTCATTGTTTTGCTTCTGCTGTGCTTCTGGATAACTTTACACATTTCCAGTTGTTTTCTGAAAAGTTTAATAAAAAAGCCTTAGTGGGTTTTATGTTTTTAAAAACACTGCACTCTTTCATAATTGGATCCAAATACTTCCAGTTGCTAATCTGCTCTTAAATACACTAAATACTTATATTTAAAATTTCAGACTGAATTCAAAACCTGGGAACAAAATCAGATATGGAAAATGAAAATTAATAATGTCCACTGGCTTGGGTTTCTTTTTTTCTTTAAAACAAGTGTATGTAAAGCTCTCTTCTGGACAGGTTTTTTGTGAACACAAAAGATCTCAAAAACATGGAGTGAGTTCTGAGAAGAGCAACAAGCATACCAGACTTAACATTGAGCTCTGGGAGTTGAAGGGACTGATTTAAGAGGAAAGATTAAAGTAGCTAAATATACATAGCTTGGCTAAGCGATGACTGAAAGGTGCAGGGGTGGGGGGACACATAATAACAGTCTAAAAATATTTGAAGGGTGTTAACATTTAGGAGGGAGAGGGATTTTATGTGGAACATGTGAGCATGACTAGGATTAATGGGAGAGAAAGGAGGAATATAGGATGGGTATCAGCAGAAGCTTCATGACAGCATGGTGCTCAGTGCTGAAGGATTTCTCTTCTATAAGGAGTTAGAATGGACATGCTGTTGTTGGGGACTTTTAAAATAGTATCAGGGAAAACTATAAGGAATGTATTTGTAAAACTAGTCTGAAGGAATGGTGTGTGTGTATATGTGTTGTATGAATGAGAGATGGATTCTAGATTAGATGTGCTATGATTTTACACAGGAAACAGAGACCAGTGGGCATTAGGTGGTGACCAAATATGGCTTTCCACTGTAAATATCTGCAGTTTTTTTCAAGGTTGTTAGTATTATGATTTATGCTATCTGTGGGTTTGTGACATGAGTAAGTTTATTAGACTGATGGACACAGAGGCCCTTTCTCAGGTCTGAAACAGGAACAGCAAACTTCAAGATAAATACTAGGAGTGCTTTCTCAGAATTTGTTGATTAGTCAGACATTGAGTAGAGAAGGCATGATAGCATTTCTCAGGCAAGGGGGTGCACATAACACAGAGGGAGCTGAGAAGTCTCAATATGCAGGTTGCGTGGAGACCAGGCATAGGAAAAAAGGAGCTTTCTTATTTCCACAGTGCAAGTAAGCAAAACCTATCACATGAACTCTCTTTTAAAGCCTCTTTCAAAGGCATGCCTTAGTGCTGGAGGGCATGTATGAAATACAACTTAACAAAACTTTATTAAGGTACCCTATACGTCTGTTAAGCAAAAACAGTACAAGACAACATTACCTTTTCAGGTTCTAGTGCCTTAAGAGGTGTGCCAAAGTGAAGGAAAGCTGCTTGATCAGAAAAAGGCAATATTGCAGCTAAAAGAAGAGGCAGTATTCTCATTCATGTAGGATCCAGATAATAAGCACAGGAGAACTAGGTCTGTCTACTGGTTTAAACAGTTGCTCATTAGCTAATCCATAACAAGCCGTGTATTGTCTGTGTGTGGTGAAGGTCTGGGCAGCAAAACTGGGAAGGCTGTGTGCAGTTTGTGCCCAGACAGATGGTCTTGTAAGTCTGTTGGTCACTGGCAGAGCTGACTTAAACCTCTGGAGTCTGGGTACACCTGCTGCTGAAGAGTGTAGAGCCAGCAGCTGTTCCTCATTGCTGTCACCTTGAACTTGTGACCCATCTTCTGGGTACTCCTTCAAATTCTTTGAGGCTCACTGCATGCACACATACAGGCATGGTCTTGCTCTGTCTTTAGCTTCTTGAGCAGGAAATGACATGGTTTTCACTGAAACTTTTTCATGTAAAATGTCTTTAGAATCACACTTCTTTCCTCTCAACTGTGATTTGTACAGTAATTGCAAATCCCTTTTCAGGAGCTTAGATTGGAGTCTGTGGACAGGAGTGTAACCAGTGCTTGATGAGATAACCCAACAGGAATGACCCAAGTTGTTGACTGCAAGTGCTGTAGACATATGCCTATTTCTATGTGTGACAGTATTACAGGGAAACACACGTGCATGTGTGGTATTTAGCACAATGTTGCCTTCAACCTTGACTGGGGATTATGAGCATTCCTACGTATGAACACTGCATCCTCATCTTCAGTTGTAGAATCATAGAAAGTGGTGCTGGGAGGGGCCTTCAAAGGTCATTTCATCTGCTCCTGTGCCCGGAGGCAAAGCCAGCTCTACTTAAGCTGTTCATGTCTAGTCTGATCCTTTATGACTAAGATTGGAGGAAAGTGATTTGACAATTCTAGATAGAGCAGCTTTCATTTAAAAGGTTGTTGAAGTACCTAGATATTTGCAAATTTCCTTCTGGATCCATATGCATATTTAGGTATCCCTGCAGCTTAAATAATTTTGTCATCCTCTTGTTCCTGCTCTCCTGTCACTGCCTGACTCATGGTTGCCCAGCTATCTATCAGACTTATGGTGTAAACTCGGTCAGGGAACAGGTGTTTAAAGAATGTGGAACAGAATCGCTCCAGTGTTAGGAGCAGAAAGAGAGCGGGGGGAAATATCGCAAGCCGCTGTAAGGAAATGTTACGAGCTTGGAAGAATTCAGCCATTATGCAGACCAGTTCCTGGGTAGCTACCCAGTTATGAAGCCTGCGTTTCTTCTTGGCTTTTCTGTCTGCATTGGCTTTTCACCTGTTACAGAATATGACATCTTTAACAGCTATTTTTGCTAGTGCTGGGGTGGTGTAAAACTGTTATGTGTTGAGTCCAAGAGTCTATTTCCTTCAGCAGCAGTGAGGAGGGAGTTGCCATTCCTGTTTCCTTTCTCCCCTGCTCTGCTCCCAGTTTTGTGCTCCCACTCTTCAGGCTAACTTCAGTTTCCAGCAGACTCCTTGCTGATGATTTTGAAAATAACTGCTAAACTGATAGCAAACTACTCAGGCAAAATGAGCGGGACAGATTTCTGCCAGGTTAGAGAGTTGAAGTGACCCGTGGAACTATCTGGTGAGAGGGAGTTAGGGGAAAAAGGCAACCACTTTTTCAGCAGTAGCCAGCCATTTGTTTAAGCTGAAGCTATAACTTGGTGGTTTAACATAATCATGGACAATGACTGCACTCTAAATTATGATGGCAAAAACTGAAGATGGGTGAAGTGGCAGCCCTTCCACTTACAAAATCAGTATTCATTTATTCGTATAATGCAAGAACAGTCTCTGGCTTCTTTTGCTTTCCTTGAAGCTGCTGCATAATTTTCAGTCAGTTGTCTGGGACTGGGTCCTGGTATAGTCTTACGTGTCAAGTGAAGCAGTCACAACTCCTCACAGGACTAACCCAGAGCAGGCCAGATGCCTTGAGAACTGCATGGTTCTGTGCTGGTCATGCAGCAAGTGGCTGCAGGGATCTCATGGGCCCCGTTCAGCTCCAGTTTCTGCGGTAGCTGAAGCTTTGAGTACTTGGTCAGCCTGTCATCTGGGCATGTACATAACATTAGCACTTGGGCAGAAATCTGCAAGAAATGGTGTACTATTGGTGTCAGCAGAGGCAGCTGACCACAAAATGAGGAGAAGTGCTGAAGTTTTTGCTATCCTTTGAGGCAGTATCACTGAAGCGCTATTAAGAGTTGCTTTCAGATACCCTGCAGCTATTGGAAGTCACTGAAACAAGCAGACAAGATGTTTATTGACCTGAGGAAGAATTTAGCAGATGTCTGGGTCTGTAATGTAGAACTTGGACTTGGGGAACTGGAGGATGTTGTTACAGTTAAGCATTAGTTTCAGTGCTACCCTCAACAGTCATGTTTTTCTGAACCTGGGCCTAAGTGAGTAAAGTATGTTTGTGTGTGTATAATGTTGTCATTCTCAGGTGTCCTCAGAAACTGAAAGCTGTTAGTTTGACATGCCTTTCCATGTAGGATGGGTATTGGCTGTTTTGGGTGTTAGCTGAAACACTCTCTGGCATATGAAGGACTCATTACTATATGCAGCTGCTTAGGTGTGATTGTGGGATTTCCCAGCCAAACTGAACCTAAACAATTTCTTTAAGTTTCTCCTCAGTCTTACTCTGGGAAGCATCAGAACAAGTCCCAGCTCTGTTCCTATTGCAGCCCATAGTGTGTATATGGAGGAGTACTTACTGGATTGATTAGCTTATATTTCTATGGCCTGAGCTGATAATGTAGGAAAACACAGCTGATGAGGACATTCAATTTATGCACTGAAAAACTGTGTTAAAGGCTGAGGGGTGGTGAAGAACTGTGTAGCCTGGAGCTTCCCATTAGGTTGATGGGGAGGGATTGCTGCATGTATACGTTGTTGTACCTCAGTAAAAGCTCATCTTTACAAGGAATAACTCCACATGTCTTTGGGGCAGTAATTAGGAGGCACTTTAACTCTGTGTAGCCTTTAGACAAATGATGCAAGCACAGGAAGAGCCTTGCCCATTTTCTTACCCTATGTACGTGTGAGGGTTAGGTGGAGTACAGTTCCAGGCTACAGCTTCTCTGATGGCAAAACTGGTTTAAGAAGTTATGCCCTGATTCTTTTTCTCTTCTCTCTGCTGTGCCTGTGCTGTGGTTAACGTAGCCACAAAATGAACTAGTTCACCAATCCAATTAAAAATAAACTGATTGGGAAAAACAAAACAAAACCAAAAATCCAAGTCGGGGGGAGCTTATTTTTGAATTTTCAGTAATAAGTTTTAGAGTGGTAAATGTCAGTCCTTCCCCCCTGCCCCCCTCCTCTTCTTCCAGCAATTTAATTGCTACAGCTGCAGACAGAGTTGCTGGAATATTGCAGGAGGAGGAATAACCAGCTGAGGAGAGGGGAACCTCTTCAGGTTGTTTTGCTGATGAAGAATTTGTTGCTGTAACTACACCTGTGGTGACTGGCTTTTCATTTATCTCCACTCCTTGTTTGGAACCCATAAGAAGCTTCCCAAAACCTGCAGGGTCTGTAATTATTATCCCTCAGTCATGTACCTTGCATGAAGAGTCTTAAACTGGCCATCAAGAAACAGCAGTTTCTAAATGGGGATAGCACTTCTTGTGTTTCTAGCTGTGAATTTAGGTTACACAGTGGAAAAGGAGAGGTGTAAACGCTAACATTCCCAGCAAAAGGCCTTTTAGGCAAGACAGCATTTCAGTGTTTAGACCAGTTAGTAAATTAGACAACCGAGTTTTATGACCCCAGACAGCTTGGTCACCTGGCTGCCATTTCCCCACATGAGGTGCTTGACTGGCACATTCTGCCCAGCAAATAAAGCTTCAACTTCTTTGTCATTTCAGAATAGGAAGAAGCTCAGCACTTGCACAGGTGAAAACAGGTATGTTGGGGAAAAGCTGACGATGTGGTGGTGCTAATCACTTCAATATTGTCTTTTCAGGGATCTGTTTGTTTTGAAATTTTTCAGAAGTACTGGCTCAGCTTTCTTTGAGTCTTCATCTCAAAATCCCCTTTATTCTAGGGACTGCATGAGCTCAGGGAATCTTCTTGTGGAAGGTTAATACTGAGCAAATTCTAGCATGGAATAAATGATCAGAGTAAGGAAACTTTCTTCTCACAGCTGAATAGAAAATTCTCTGGTATGTGTAACTATGGGAACTTGAACCTATTAAGCACTGAAGTTCTGCGTTGGTGAGGGGAGAGATGTCTTTATAGTCTCTTTCATGGGAAGCACTCCCAGTATGGTGGTCATAGTGGTGTATTAAGTTCTTGACTCCTGAATACAGTTCTCTGGATTCAGTGTAGAAATTAGGAATAAAAATACAGGTTTGATCAGCGTGAACTTCATCGTTATTAATATATCATTTAAAGAGTTGTCTCCAGCTCCTAACTAAAAATAAACATGCTGCTCTTGAGATTGTCCACTGCTGTTGGGCTCCTTCCCACAGGGATTTGCCACAGTTGCAGTCCAGATAAATGGGAAAAACAAGACACCATGATGCATCACTTGCTCAGTATGTTTAGTTTATACGTACCAACAAAACCTGAAGAACAAACAACAGAATTTAGAGATTAATAGTGGAGGAGTGAGGGTGGAGGTTCCCAAGGAGAGGTAGAAAGATAGGGATGAATAGGGAGATGGTTATTGCAGAATTTTTATTGGCTTTGGGGACAGCCTCAGCTCTGGTAGTGGAATTAATAGTTGTCCTGGTTTCAGCTGGGATAGAGTTAATTGTCTACCTAGTAGATGGTATAGTGCTACGTCTTGGATTCAGTATGAGAAGAATGTTGATAACACACTGATGTTTTCAGATGTTGCTAAGCAATGTTTAGTCTAAAGTCAAGGATTTTTCAGCTTCTGATCCCAGCCAGCAAGAAGGCTGGAGGGGCACAAGAAGTTGGGACACAGCCAGGACAGCTGACCCAAACTGGCCAAAGGAGTATTCCATACCATGTGATGTCATGCCCAGTATATAAACTGGGGGGAGTTGGCCTGGGGGGGAGGGGCAGGATCACTGCTCGGGAACTAACTGGGCATTGGTTGGCGAGTGGTAAGCAATTGCATTGTGCATCACTTGCATATTCCAATCCTTTTATTATTACTATTGTAATTTTATTAGTGTTATCATTATCACTATTAGTTTCTTCTTTNGGGGGGGGGGAAGTGAGTGAGTGGCTGCATGGTGCTTAGTTGCTGGCTGGGGTTAAACCATGACAATAGTAAAAGTAGGAGCTGAAACAGAGAGGGAGAGAAGGATTGAGCCTTTGAAAGAGTTTGGGCACTGAACACCATCACTGTATTATTTAAGTTGTATACCAAGACAAAGCTCAGAAAGAGGGGGAGAAGGACCTGTAGGAGAGATAAAGGCCAAAGTCTAAAACTTCATAAACAAGTTTCCTGAAAAAGAGATTTTAAGGTTGAAAGCAACCATGCTAGGTAATCAAGAAAGATGAAGCATTAATGATTGCCAAAAGTCAAGAAAGATAGAAAGGGATGAAGGGAACCCAAGCCAGAGAAGGAAATGTCATGTACTACATTTTCTCTTGCCGTGAAAAAGCTAGGTTGGGAAATTGGGAAGCTAGCAGAATCTTCTCACCAAGCCTTTGGTAAGAAAAGATGGTTTGTGATGAACAGAAAGTCTAATAATAACAGCATTAAAACTAATGTTAAGGATTATATCAGTAAGAGTTGAGTGTCTGTGCATCTTGATGAGAAGATGGGATTAGCCATCAGAAAGACAAAAATGTGAGTTTTGACACATGCAGCCCTCTTTCTGGAAAAGGTGATGCCCAGGAGGGCATTTAGTGTATCTGGGAGGAGGAAGCAGTGGAATGAGAGATGGAAGGTAAGGCTGTGCAGGGAGGTATGGATTGGGGCAGACCCCAGCGGCTGTTAGTCCCATATGCACGTGTGAACATAACACGTAATGCTTTTGCCTTGTGTCATTCTGGTAAGACTTGCTTGGCAGTTAGTTTTGCTTCGTATGCACAGAGAAACATTGACATTTGGTGGACAGCTGAGGTGTCCTTAAATTTCCTCTTGTGTCTAGACTTATTTGTCATGCTGTCTGATGCACACAGTTCATTATGTTTGCATTGATTGTAATCAACAGCTAAGTAAATGCTTAGCAAGTTCAGGAGACAGCCATGTCTGAATAGCTATCATTAAGTAGCACAAAGAGATTGAAATGATAGTTGTGAAGGCTTCCTTGACCTTGCTTTGATTAAGCTTTCACTGGATACAGCTGGATAGCTGCTGCTATAGTTCTCTTGTCTTTGCTGCACTTCAGGTAGGTGCATATGTTTGCATTGGGTACAGAAAAGGTATCTCTACCAAGAAAGAGATACTTTCACGCAGTTTCCCACTGGAAGGATTTTGCAGAAATCGTTGAGTTCTTTGCTCTCACCCATCACAGGAGAGAGGCTTTGGGTTCTTCTGCTTTTTTTGGCAACAAGTGTGCGAGGAAGTACAAGGCTTAAAGAGATGCTTTATCTGCCTCTTGTACAAGCAGTAATATACCATTACTAGCAGAAAGCCAGCACGAAGCTTTGAGGTAGGACTGGGAAATGCTTTCTATGGCTGTGGGAATTCCCTTGATTGTCCCCCTTCCTTACAGGCAGATAATTCTCTCCTCTTATAATGAAAGGCACACAGGTGTAGTAGCATGGAGAATCAAAACCCCTCTTTATTAACTTTTTAGCAACACCTTCCTGGATATCTACTGAATGCAAAATTTTGCAATTCAGTGTAAGACTGAGTGGGAGCTAAATTGATGCCCTTGGAAATTTGTCTGTTAGGAGTGAGAAGTGAAGAACATAAGAGAGTATCTCTTTACTCCTCTTTTTCATGCCATGCTTCCAAGGGGAAGGCTACAGGGAAGATAAAGAGCTTTTGGGTGCTGTGCTGCAGTTGGTATGTTGGCTAGAGCTTCATGAAACCCAATGCGCAGTTTCGACAGAGGAGGCACAACTGTTGGCAGGTTCTGGTGACCATGGCAGGCCTCAGCGGGAGTTATTCTAAGAACACAACATATGATCAGATTACTGAGGGACACTTTACATGGCTCTAAAAAATGAACCATCTGACAGTTTATGACAGCTCTGCCTGTTCCAGCCAAGTGAGGAGTGCTAGTCTTTGCTGACCCTGCAGCCAGGATTGTGAAACAAAGAAAGTGCTTTCCAGAGGCTGAGAACCTACAGGCTTCCAGCTGCATAATACCTGCTTACATCTAACTTCTGATAAGAAAAGCAAAAGACATTTAGGACTTGCTTCTCTTGCAGTTTTGATTCATGGTAATTTAATACGTTCTTGCTGCGCTTTGCTAGGCTTGGCAATTTGCATAGTTCTATATTTAGTAATCCCTGTCATGCTAATGTCTTTGTGGAGTGACCTGGGGTTTTTGCTACCAGTATCTTTATTAGCTTAATATACCCTGCCACCTTTCTGTTTTTCCCTGGCCCTGTGGGGACACACTTCTGGAAGCTGGAAGAGGAAGGCTGTATCAGAGGTGGTGGCAAGTGTGTAGCGAACTCTAAAACTGGAAATTTTGAGGATCCACATTTGAATGCTCTCTCTACAGAATTTCTATACCAGCTTATAATACCTGCACTTTGTACAACAGTTTCCCCTCCCTTTAGTCTTCTCCAGTGAATTACATGGCCAGAGAGAGCTTTGCAATTTTTGCTGATCTTGTCAAAGACAAACGGTTAAACATACACTTAGGGAAACACCTCCCACTTTCCCAGGCTTGACTACAGTTTATTGCGTCTCCTCCCCGCTTCCTAGTCTCAGCGTCCTTTGTTTTATTCTCGATAATGCTCAGTCCCTGCTAATTCCTTTTGAGTGCTGGGTGGCAGAGGAGTTTGGGGTCACTGTGTAAAGGTTTCTTTCTGCAACTCCTTGCTTGTTAGTGTTTTTGCTCTGGTGCTCCTTGTTTCTTGCTTCTCCTCTGCTCCTGCATGGGTTCTCAATGGGCTGCAGTCCTTTCAGGGTTGTCCCTGCTCTGGCATGGGTCCTCCATGGGCTGCAGTTGCCTCAAAGTGTGCTCTTCTGCAATGGAGCACCTCTTTCCAAGAGTACTTTTCCAGCCATGTCCCCAACAATGTCCCCTACTATGTGTCTCCTTTTCTCCTTCCTTTTCTCCAGATGTGTCTTTTTACATACCTTGCATTTCTCCTTCTGTGCCTCCTCGTGTCTCCTTTTTGTGGTTCCTTTTGTGTGTCTCCTCCTGTGTCTCCTGCCCCTAGTGGCTACTGCCCTTTCCAAAATATGTTTGAGCAAAGGTAGCTTGTGCTCGTCTGACTGGTTGAGGTTTTGATTGATTGTTGTTTTCATCCATTTTGGAGACGGCTGGAATCGACTGTGACTGGCATGGATGTTCATGGCATCCTCACGCACAGATTACCCCTGCAGTCCTCTACTGCTGAAGCAGAATAGTGCTCTGTCAGACGGCTCAGTCTGTATAATTTCGTGACTTTCATGGAAACACAACAAAGCTAAATTTGCTCCTAAACATTTATTATGTCTGGTTGAGAATCTATTACAATTAGTTTTGCAAGGATGACCCATATTTGAACCAGTATCTGGAGAGTTTCCATCTGTTCAAATTGTCGCTATAGGCCAATATGCACCCTTTAAAAGTTTGCCTGAAACTCTCCACATCCACTTCTTCTCAAGGCTAGTTTTTCCTCTTCCATTAACTCATTCCCCTTGCCCCTCAAAGGGTCCTCTTGGTGTATATAAATTTTCCATCTTGTTTCTTTATAGATAATGGGGTTTGAGCATCTTGTTTAGTTCTGCACGTTTCCCCCTTCTGATGTGTGTCAAACTGTCCTTCTGAAATTTCTTATGTGCCGGCATCTGTGCAAGAAGAATCACTTCAGTTGCTTCTTACCTTTCTACTTGGATCCATGTTGAACAGATGGAGGCTTTGAAAAGCCATAAATATTATTCTTGGCACTAGAAAAAGGTAACGTGGGTATGTGTCACTAGTAATTGGTCTCGGCTTTGTAGAAATGGTTACATTGGTTGGAAAAGCAGCCAGGTGGAAGGTAGCATAATGGCATCTGCCCCCATCAAACTCTCCTGGGCATGTCACCATGCTAACGCTGAAACTGTGGGAACTGAAGAGGTCAGTGGTTACATGCTGGCCATTGTGTTTCTGGCACAGAAATAGTTCCTGATTTGTGTATAGAGGAGCTGGAGTGGATTTCTTCTCAGCTACAGACCTGATTCTTTTCCCCGGGGAATAAGGAGAGCTTCTGTAATGACACCATTAGGAAAAGATTAACACCTGTAAATGTAAAATGCTTTTTGTCCCTGTGTGCGCTTCGGTTTTGTTTCATGAACATGGCCTAAATGCAGTCATGGACATTTACATTCTTCTGTTTCAGAAACAGATGGAATTAGGAGTTTTGCCAGCCCTTCTCTAAAGGGTTGGTGGTCAATCTCTAGCATAGGCTTTCCTTGCATTCATTTTTTTTGACGATTGAGTTAAACAGGGGTTTAAAATAAAAACAAGTGACAACTTTTTCATAGAATATTAAACTACTGGAATAAATATTGCATCTGTTTTGACTGCTTGCTTTTTTTATGTCTCTGATGTCCTAATGTACAAGGTCTCTATTCAGCCCATAAACTTTCCATAGAAAATAGTGGGGTTTTTATAGTTTTGTTATAAATAAACTTCACAAGAGCTGTGGCTTTGCTTCCCAGTTTATTCTTGCTTCATTCCTCAAACACTTGCAGCCATATAAGATGTCTCACAGCCTTGCACTTCCCACTCCCAACTTTTTATTGAGATACTATGTTGCTACTAATGTGGTCACCACAAATGTATTATTTTGCCGGGCCTGCTCTTTCTGTCATGTTTTCTGCCTTGAATCAGCCTGGAGTTGAGATGTGTAGCTGCTGCTTTTCTGTTTCTGCTCTTTATTCCTCCATCTCCAGGAAGAGAATAAAATCTGTGTGTCTGCTTAGATGTGACATGTGGGAGCCAGTGTGTGGAACATGCATAGTCTGCCTCATGTCTTGGTGTCCACTCTCAAACAATTCTGTGGTGCTAGCTGTGAATTGGGTTTAAGCTTGCTTGTCCTGTTCGCTGCTGAAGCTGACAGTAGCTCAGCCTTCTCTGCTTCTCTTCCTGGTTTTTAAATCCTGGACCTGAGTCTTCTTCAGTTTCCTGCTCTCATTCCAAGCAATTTCAAATCCTGTACCAGTGATCCTGTAGCTTGATGTTTCGTTAGCCATTTCATTTATGTTGCTGTTAATACCATTTCCCTCATCTGTCACCATGACCATCATTTCTTTGCATCTCTGCGCTGGCCTCTCCTCTCACATTGAACATAAAGCTACTTGTCTTCATTTCCCTTGGCCCTGAAGGGCATAATCTCATTGTCATCTCTTAAAATCAAGATGTAAAATGTAACTGTCTTCAGTGCCTGCAATGTATGCTTGTTCCATAATTGGACAAAGATCCCTTCACCTCTCCCAGCCAGTGCCCCACCTTCCTGTTTATGGGAGCTCCCCATACCCTTCCACAAAGCTAAGCTTCCTTCTCTGTCTCTCTTCTGAAGAATGCTCCTTTTTTGGGGATGCTTGCAAGAGCCTGAAAGCACTTCTAATTCACTGTGTCATGTCACACTGATAAATTCTGTGTAACTCTTTTCATGTACTTCCCCATTGTTGTTTATTTTCTTGTACTTAGATTCACAGAATGACAGACTCATTTAGGTTGGAAGGGATCTCTTCATATTGTCTAGTCTGGCCCTACTGCTCAAGCAGTGTCAGCTACAGCAGGTTGCCCTGGATTGTGGTGTCCAGTCAGGTTTTGAGTATCCTCCAAGCATGGAGAGTCTACAACCTCTCTGGGCAGCCTGTGCCACTGTTTGTCCACCCTAACAGTGAAAAAATTGGGTGGGGTTTTTTGTCTTTTTTTGGTTTTTTTTTTTTTAATTTTTCTTGTTTTCAGATGGAATTTTATGTATTTCAGTTTGAGCCCATTGTTTCTTGTCCTATCACTGGGCACTACTGAGAGGAGGCTGGCTCCCTCTTCTTCATTGCCTCCCGTCAGGTATTTACATGCATTGATAAAAACTCCCCCTGAGTCTTCTCCAGGCTGAACGGTCCCAGCTCTCTCAGCTCCTCCTCATATGCAAGATTCTCCAGTCCCTTAATCATTTTTGTGGACCTTTTGCTGGACTCACTCCCATACATCCACATCTTTCTTGTGCCGAGGAGCCCAGAACTCGACACAGCACTCCAGATGTTGCCTCAGCAGTGCTGAGTAGAGATGAAGGATCACCTCCCTTGACCTCCTGGAAACACCCCTCCTAATGCAGCCTGGGATGCTGTTGGCCTCCTTTGCCATGAGAGTGCATTGCTGGCTCATTGTCAGCATGTTGTCAAGCAGGACCCCATCCATTCAGCCAGTTTTCAATCCACCTCCTTGTCCGCCTTATCTAACCCACACTTTGTCAGGTTGCCTATGAGGATGTTATGGGAGACAGAGTCAAAAGCCTTACTAGAGTCACAATGTATACAGCTCTGTACTCATCCACCAAGCTAGTCACTTCACTGTAGAAACTATGAAGTTGGTTAAGTGTGATTTCCCATTTGTAAATTGATGTGGACTACTTCCAATCCCCCTTCATGTCCTTCATGCATATGGAAATGGTTTCCAGGATTATATGCTCCATCATCTCCCAGGGATTGAGGTGAGGCTGACTGGCCTGTCTGTTATTTCCTGGATCTTCCTTCTTGCCTTTCTGAATGTTTTAGGGTGAGTGGCTTTCCTTCTTTGCACTGGCAATCTTGATCCTTGTTTACAGTTTCTACACACTATGGTAATGTAGTTATTAAGCAAAGCATATGATTCTCCTTTTTATTGGTAGTTTTAAGCTACACAGATGCAAGCTGGGAAACAGAATTTTCAGCCCAAAGTTCTGGTCCTGAAACTCAGACCTCTACCATGTGAATTAATGAGTACTTCTCTAAGATAGAAAATAGTGTGACAGAGTGTCATCCCACTGCTGATCACTATAGATACATAATTCCATTGTGCATCTTTTCCCTGGGGTCATAGCTTTCTAAACTTGTATTTGCACTATTTCTCTGTTCCAGGCCGAAATGAGCTGATTGCCCGCTATATTAAGCTGAGAACAGGGAAAACACGCACAAGGAAACAGGTAAGTGTAAAGTTTTCCCTGTAAACATTAGCTTTGTATCACTAGACATGATGAGCTGTTATGAGAACAAATAGCTTGCTGTTCACTTGCTATTAGTTTCTGGCTTTGCTGGAAAGACATTGTTGTGCTAGAATGGCAGGAAGAGTCAGCTCAGGCATTTTACAGTAGGGTTGTAATGCTCATGTCTCCCAATATCATTGTGACACATAAATTTTTCTGCAGTTAAATGGTGTGTAATTTTATTTGTTTGGTCTACTAATGAATGTTTCGGTGAACATCAGTGGTCCTCTATATGAAGATTCTTTGTTCAGCCCAGACAGATGGACAGCAATGGTGATTTTGAAAATGCCTGGTGCACAGGATGAAAAAGGAATCTTTGTAATTTGGGAATGATAGTCTAGGCTGTGCTGGACAAAGCACTGAGCAACCTAGACCTGCTTTGGGTAGAGGTTTGCTGGATGACATCCAGAAGTTCCTTCTAAATTATTCTATGATGCGTTTTGGCCTACATTAGATATGGGGAAGTTCTAAAGAGTCATTATGTAGTGGCTAGGGATATGGAACATGGGTTTTCCTTCTCCCAAGAGGAGGCCAAGATGGGGAGCAAAGAGATCAGAACTCTCAGTCCCTAGATTTAAGGATGGGCTCTTTAGTTTTAGAGGAGGTCTCTGGCTTGATAAAGCCATTTGAATTGGAAAAAGGCCTTAAATGGCCCATCTTTGCTGGTTCCCCACCTCACTTCATGACACTGAAGTTATGTTCAGAAAAGCATCTCATTGCTACCTCAGCCACCTCTCCCCCAACCCTAAATAACTCCCTATTGCACAACATGCCTAAAGTATGTTTACTTCTGCAAGCAGCTACTAAGTATTCCTCTGGAATGAAGATGGATTTTGTCTTTCAATGCAGGTATCTAGTCACATCCAGGTCCTGGCAAGGCGGAAAGCTAGAGAGATCCAAGCCAAGCTCAAGGTATGATGGGTATCCTTTAACATACCACACAAGCCCCCTGAGTCAGCCATTCCCTCATCCATTCCCTCTTTGAATAGCCTTAAAAAATGGATGAGATTAGCCACTGAACTGTGGTAAGCCGGGGAGGAAAAGGAACTTCCCAGGAAGTGGTGTACAAACACTTGTATCATAGCTCTGTGATATCTGGAGCAATTCTATTTAAAGAATAAAGAAACAATAACTTTACATTTTACGTGTCTGATTTCTACCTCTGGTTTATGCTGCTGTCATCCAAGTCTGAAAGACCCTTCAATTTGGGAGTATGCAAAGAGTGTTTACCTGAGAAGGAGGGGTTTATGGTTACAAATGCTGACCAGTAATCAGTCCCTGGTGTTGTGGTGGCCTTGGAAAAGGGTAGCCTTAAAGTTACTGCAGTGCTAGTTCCACCTTTACTAGTGGTAGTGATGTGGAGTTGTTCATGGGAAAGTGTTCTGAGTTGGCATAACCATTGAGAGGAAGCAACAAAGGCAGCTTGGCATCTTCTCAGGTATAATGGTGCCAGCTGAATAGACTTTGCCCCTTGATTAATTCAGACCTGATTTGAAGAGGCCTGGGCTAATGAGAAAGAAAATGGTTGACTACTAGCTTGAGCAAATCTGTGTTTTCCTTTCTATAGGAAGAGCTTGAGATCACGCTAATGAACTGATACCTCTTGACATTTATTTCCACTCAGATTTGAAGCAGGGAGATGGTTCATGTGCTCAGACTGAATTGCCAGAAATGTCAAGAAGGTCAAGTTTATGGGTGACAATTGCACAAGAGAGTGTACCCTATTAGAACGTGAGCCATCCAGACAGGGCTTGCTGAGCAGGATGTGAGGTTGGGTCCTTGTTATGTATCACTGAGACAGCCAGAGAAGGAAGGTGCATGCTGACCTTCCGGCTTTGGTATGGCAATAAGTGATCTGGAGGGAAATGTGTTTGCTTCCCTGATCTTCCATGCTTCAGGTGATGATGAGGATCTTGACAGCCCAGTCCAGCCCTGACTGTTGAGTGGATGGCTGTTAGTATGTGCTTCCTCTTGGCTGTCTGGGCAACTCCTCGCTGGGCACCAGGAGAAGCACACCATCTGTGAGTGAACTGTTGGCACTCCGTCTTGACCAGTGCCGAAGTGCATGCATCTCTATTGCAAACAGTGATTACCTCTAAGTCGTGACTGCACCCCCCACATCCCACCCCCAGCTCCATTTTAGAAAATGGTGTGTCTGTCATTAGCCTCTTGTGTTTCCAGCTGCTCTGATAAAGAGAAGGAGCCACAAATTACAACTATCTAATTCAGTGCTTCTGCATAGGGCTGCCTAAGCTTGAAACCTGTGGTGCTGTTAAATGGTCAATTCAGGTGGAGGCCTGCTTGAGAGGCAAGTTAGAGCGAGTAGGAAACAACAACTGCCCGGGGTGTTAAAAGATTTACTGCTACTTATATCTGTAACCTTGATTACGTTCCTTGCATGTCACAGCTCTGGGATTTGGCGTGATTGAAAAGCCAGTCAGCCGAGCCTGTTTCCACTTAGCACACAGGAGCTGGCTGGTTTTGTTCTCAGGGAATGAAGGTGTCTTGGGGAGCTCCATGGAGCCATTGGTTGTTCTCCTTTTACACCACCCCAGGCCATGCTGTGAGCTCTGCCCAGCTGCCTGCAGTGAACCATTCCCCAGTAGCAGACTGTTCCTTTCTGCCTGCAGAGGCAAGTCTGTAGCACTGATTCAACTCATTTACTTCTTTGCTTTCACTAGTCATTTTCATAGAGCAAGGAAATGAAATTGCAAAAGCTGCTGCCATTCTTCCAAGTTCCTGCTGATAGCTGTGTGTTCTTCTATCAGTGTTCATTTTCCATAGCGAGTATGCATTTTCATATTTATATCCTAGAGATCAGAGCAGCTACATGCTGACTTGTCAGAGCAATTACTAAAATACTACTGTCTCCACACAAACTGAGGTGTCTTCTCTAAGTATGCACCGTGGCTATAACAGATCGAGGTGGGAAATAGGGTAAAGCTTAGAGAAAATCCTCTTCCCAGAAGTCAGTAGTTTTCCATGTCCTGGGTGGCTAATAGATATCACCTGCACTAAGGAAAAAGAGGGAAATTGTGGTGGTATTATTATTAATTTTGAGAATAATAAAAGAGAATACAAACATTGCAAAAGCTTGGTAAAAGTTTTTGTTGCTTCATTTTCTTTTTTTTTTTTTTTTTTTTTTTAACTGGAAACACAATACAAATGAATACAGAAGTGTTAGCTGAAAGAGAAAGGAAATGTCTTTTACAAAAACATGCTTTTTCCAGCAGTCTGTCAGGCATTTAAATAAAACAGAAAAACACAACAGGGATTACTAGATAAATTCTTTTCTCTTAATTGTTCATATCTTTTTTTACTTTAATGCTTCCACAAGTAAATGCTCCTTCGCTATAAACTCATATATAAACTCAGGTAGGGAAATACAATTTTTCCAATAAGAAAGTAAGGGGAGGAAAAAAATCTGTTTCTGCAATGACAACTGGGAAATGGTCCTTATGTATGTCATGAAAAAACAGAAAAGAATCCTTACCCTTAAAACATGTTGTAGGTAATCCTTAAAGTATTCCCTAAAGCATCATTTAAACTGGATTCTGAAAAACTTTCCCATAGCTTTGGAGAAGTTTAGGAACTTTCTCAGCAATTAAAATGTTTCCCTTCCAGTCACTTGAGTGATACTAACAGGAGTCACAGATACTGTAAAAAGGAAGATATGTAAGTGTTGCCCATTCCTACTGATCATTCCACTTAAACATTATCATTTATTCTGGAGCTTTTGTTATGCCTCCTCCAAATGTTTTTTTGTTAGACACATCAGGATCCCTGGGCTCTGAAACATTAGAAAACCTTAGAGAAAGTGGAGGAATTAGAGAGAATGGAGACCCAAGGGTGAGAACTTATTGCAGTTCAATGAATGCAAGTGGGAAGTGAGAATTCCTGAAGACAACAGTAAGCTCACCTCTTTCAGCAGTTTCTCCAAGCCATGAATTTATCTGTGGCATTGCCATTATAATTATAATGTCACAGATAAACGTGGAGTGTTTGAAGGATGGAGATTAATTGTAGGGGATATAGGAGGAAAGGCAGAATGTTAGGAAGTGCTTCTGTTTGTCTATGTATTCCTTGGAAGAAGAAATGAAGAATGCTATTTGTTTTAATCATACATCAGACCCCCTAGTTGTTGCACTGTCATTGCCTGTAAAAATGTGTGCAATTCGACAGCCCTGTTAAAATAAAAAAGGAAACGTCCTTGCATATGTGCCCTGGGAGATTATTAAGATTTCCTGTTTCCCTAGGGATGGGAATAAAATGATCAACTCTACCTAAGACTAATGCAGTCCCAAATTGAGGCAGTCTTTTTGCAGTGATTATGACAAACTCCTTTTGCGAGCTTGTTTTTAGAAGTTTTTTTTCATAAGCAAGACTCTTTCCCATTGAATATTCTTACCAATGATCAAAACACAAGAGTCAATTAGGGTTGTACTTTCCATTACAAAACATTTCAGCTGTGCAGCTGAAAGCCTTCAGACAGAAAGGATAAATGCTTAGCAGTCTCTAAGTCTATCCCAGCATTTCGGAAAGGATGATTAATCACATCTGAAGCTACAGTAATGGGTGAAAGACTTAACATGCTTTGAACAGTTCTTAGGACAGTTATTGGTAAGTCTGCTGCCCAGGTTTTCAGAGGTACTTTTTCCCTATAAAGAAGCTGATGAGAATCCTGGTTATGCAGCATTAGACCAGGCAAGTTGTTTATCATTATAATAATTCTGTTTTTTCTGTCTCTACTCTTGCCCATAGGATCAGGCAGCTAAAGATAAAGCCATGCAGAGTATGGCTACAATGTCATCTGCCCAGATTATCTCTGCAACTGCCTTCCATAGTAAACTGGCCTTGCCTGGTCTCCCACGACCAGCCTACCCTGCTGTTTCTGGGGTGAGTGAATCAGTGTCTTGGTGGAGTTGGGCTGAAGACACTTGAGTATTTGAAAGTGTTGAGACCTGCTGAGGAAAAATCCCGAGAACATCAGAAAGAAAACGCATTGTTTCTGAAGAACAAATCTGTCCTATGGCTTCAACAGTTGGGGTCTGATTCTTTGCTCACAGTGATGTAAAACAATAGAGTTTCACTATATGCTTTTTTTTAAATGACACAAGCGAGAGAACAATCAGATCCTTTGGGTTTTCAGCTGCCTGAAATACTTGTAGGGGTCTGTATCACTTTCTTAGTCCAGGATCTTGTTGAATTAAAACTGTTTGGGCCATCCTGACCCTTTCTCAAGCTTATCATTCTCAACCTCATCCTCAGTGCTTAGATCACACATTGATGGCCCTTATATAAAATCCTTAATAGAGGAGGCCTGTCAGCATCCCCCAACCATTGAGCTGGACCTCGTGAGCTTTTGCTGAGCATTGATTTCTGCCAAAATACTCCCGGACAGCTCTCCTGGGGAAAACGGTCCCTCCAAGAGAGTAAGCATCATTAAAGCTTTGGAGACAGAGGCACAAGGTCATAGTATTTAACATTAAAAACCACTATTGGGTCAGTTGCATGTCACTAATAGTAGTGTGTAGTCAGCACTTCCACAAGGGTGAAACCAAGAATGTAGAAAGAAGAGATATAACTCAGTCACATCTTTAGAAGTCTGTGAGCTTGCAGTTTCTTTCCTTAGAAAGGAGCAAGCCTGGCTTTTCATCTCTGTCCTAAGAGTGGTGACTTTTGCCTGTATGTTGTTCTTTTGCAGTTTTGGCAAGGAGCTTTGCCAGGCCAAGCTGGATCTTCCCAAGAGTGAGTATTCCTTCATGTGAGCATCCAAAGCAGGTGCTTCTGCTGCTTCCTCTATGCTGCCCAAGGAACACCATTAGCTATTACAAGATTTATAAAATGCTAAGATAACATAGTCTTTGCTCTCAGGCAGATTCCCTGACCATGCATCTGAGACTTAAGGCCCATGGTTGAAGACAAACTGAGAGTCATGAGATAATCTTAAATAGATAAAACTCTATGTCTTTATATGGTACCTTCAACGTGGATTACACCCCTTTACTGTGTCCCGTGACTAAAGCAGCCTAATATGGGTTATTTTAGGGAGCTGCTGAATCCAGCAGCCTGATGAAGGAGAGGCTGCTGCAGCTCCATGCTCCCAAGTTCAACCAGTAGTCAGGCTGAACATGTATTCCCAGTAGGTGCACACACAAATATACATATACATTGAATGTACACACATACGCACACGGCTGGCCACACAGAATAGCAAAGACAGACAACGCTCAGCACTCACACAAATACAAACAGAACCAACAGCCTCACCCTGTACCCTCTCTAGCTGCTGAGGGTGAAGGTGTGTTAGTGGGAAATACAACATGCATTGCGGATCCATCCAGTAGCCGCCCTGGGATCCCTTGTCTCCCAGTGTGCTGGCACCCAGGCAGGTGAGCCCCTGAGGCTACAGCCTCACTCCAGTTGCAGGTGCAGGCCTCTCACTCACACACACAAACACACATGCGTATGCACAAACACACACCCACACACCCACAGAGTGAATCTCTCCAGTACCTGGGCTTAGATACACAGTTCACCCAGTAGCTGGATCTTCACTCTCCCCAGTTTGCCTCCCACAGAGATAAACACACACACAACCTCATCTTTCAGTTGACCTCCAGACTACACAGTCTCTCTGTCATTTGGCCTGAACCTCTTGGTCCCTTGGAAAGCATCCTTAACCCTGGAGACACACATAGCTGGCTCCCAAACCATCTACTTGCTGGCTAGTCTGGCTTGATAATCGCTAGTGATCAAACCCCGCTTGCTGCTGGCACTCCAGAAACAAACACACACACGCAGAACTGAGAGCTCCTCATGCAGGAAAACAATTAGAAATAGAATTTAGTGGGAAGATAGGACAGACTGCACTGACAAGGTGCAGGGCGCAGACAGATAACTATACTGACCTTCTTACATGCAACTGGCACCTTTTATCGCCATATTCTCCATAAACATCCCCATAATAAATCTTGTGCAATCCTAAAATGCTCTTTCCTTGCATTCCATAACATGTCCCATACCATCTAGGCAGTAACCCCCTGAATTTGTAAGGTGACTGGTTTGTAAGCCTCCCCAGCTGGCTCACTGAGTTGGTGCCACACCTTGATGATGGGGCTGATGGCTCTCCTGGGACAGCCCTGGGAGGGGCTGGGGCAGGGGCTCTGTTTCTCTGATGGCTTACTGGGGCTCCCCTGCCCCTGTGGGGAGATGAGCCTTTGATGGGCTCATCACCAGTTCACCAGAGATGGCTCTGGGTGTAGTTGTGTCAGAGTATTATTCAGGTTGTTCCACCTGCCATTATTCCTCTGTGCTCCTTTGTATGGAGATGCACTTTTTATCACATAACCTAACAGGAGCAATTTAAGACAACTTAAGGACAAGCAGCTGGAAGGGTGTATGTTCTCCACCCAAGCCATGTTTTCCTGCTCTCTTGTGGTGCTATGGCTAATGTTTGTGAAGCAGATCAGGGAACAGATACTATTAAAATATCTTGTGGGGGAAAATGGCTAGTAAAAGAATGGAAGCCATCCTAGGAGAAATAAAAAGTAGATTTTATACCTTTAGCTTGAAAGTGAATGAGGAAGCATCAATGTGAGAGCTTCTTTTAGAAGCTTAAAGTATCTGCAACCCCTGATGTCAGATGATGTCTCCAGATCCTGATTTTTCTTACAGTGATGTTAAAATGGAGCTGAGCTGTCTTGAAACCTAGGTTCAGTTGTGGGTGTTGAACATCTCTGAATCTTGGCCTAAAAGTCTGAGAGGCATCCCAACCAGACATATATCCACTTGCAGAAATTTAAATCTATCTGTGGTTGAAAGGAAAGGATAAATGAATGGGCACCAGTGTATTAACAGGCTGATAAGGATCTCTGAATAACAAGTTTGCAGGGAGAGCCTGCTGACCCACCTGCAGGGAAATCTTATTCAGTCCAGTCCAGCCCCTTACTGTTTTTTGAATTTTTCTCCATGACCCTCTCTTGCCCACACAGAAAGATAATTTCCCAAAGACACTTATGCCACTTACTCCCTCAGAAGAAATAACTTGATCTAATCTGCACAAACAGTTGGTCAAGAACCCTTTTTTGGTTTGGTTTAGTTTTTTGTTAACCATCTCTCTTTGTGTACTTTTGTAGCGTGAAACCTTTTTCTCAACAACCTTATGCTGTACAGCCTCCGCTGCCATTACCAGGTAGGTAAGGCAATGTAGTTCCTTGCTTTGAAATGATATTCCAACTTCAAAAATAGCCAACACTTTAAAAAGATTAAAAAATACTTTTACCTATTGAAACATTTTAGAGAGCCCCAAATTATATTTTGTATGATTTCTTCTTATCACCCGTTCCCAGCCTTTTAATGAGAGAGCTTTTTATTTTTAAAAAAACCCAATTTTTCCTGTTTTAGGTTGATTGTTTTGGGGTTTCTTTTCCTCCTGGCTCAGCAGAAAATAAAAGTTTATGTACCTCTACTGTTCTTCCACCATGCTGCATGTACTAGAACACTATTTTCCATCATAATATGATTACCTTTCCAAATTCTCATTAAGTGGAACAACAAACGTCTTTTCCTTCCCAGTGTCCCCATTTTGAGAGGTTAATGGTGATGCTTCATTCTGATACTAAAGCAGTTTATTTCACTGTTCATTTACGGCTCAGTGTAGGTCCTCTTAAACTTGCCAAACATGTTTTCTCTGGTGTCAAAAACAGGTGGTTTGTGTTCTACGTCATTACCAACCCTGACAGTGCCATTGACAAGCCATTTAGAGCACAGGTAGAGTGAGGACCTTGTGAATGATATTTTTGCATGACTGAAGTCATAAGAAAATGTAATTAGTCAGCTTTGACAACAGGTGCTCTAATGGAAAGCTACTACCAGCTTGTCTCTTTCTAAATTTTGTTATATAAATCCTGTGTGCTTAGGGTTTGAGTCTCCTACTGGCCTCTCGCCTTCCCCATCAGCACCAGCTTGGCAAGGACGAAGGGTTGCTAGCTCCAAACTTTGGATGTTAGAATTCTCTGCATTCTTGGAACAACAACAAGACCAAGATACAGTAAGATACACACCTGACTTCCACCCCTCATTAATTTTTGGTCTTCAGGTAGCTCCTGTTCATCATGGATATGTTATACTACTATATGTGTATGGAAATACTTGCTTCATTGCTCTACTGAGAATAGAAAGCCATCTTGGGGAAACACAAGATATCCTTCTCTTAGAGGATGGAATTGCCTATAGCGATATAGCCAGCTCTGTGCCGTGTGCTTCTGGCCTCCCTTTCCAAGGTCATGGATGTTCATATACCAGAGCTCAAGGCACTGAGGTCACCAGAGCTCAAGGCACTGAGGTCATAAGACAGTGGTACAGCCCCTGCTGGGCTATTCTATCTGTCCCGTTCAGCCTTGGAGGATAGACCCAGAATCAGATGATGGTAAGATCACATGAAGCCACGTATTTGTCTGGTGTGCCGGGAACTTAAATTTGGGGGCAACTGGGATGAATTTGCATCAATGCATTTCCATGGTTTTATAAGTGCTATAAAATGGAAGTATTGATATTTGCCTGTCTCACTAAACCTTGTGATACTGTATCTTGAGACGTACATTGGTGATGGGCCAGTTACATTTCCTCTGTCTGGAAAGTTCAGAAAAGATGATAATATTTGGCTGGTACCTTGCTGTGGGATTTCAGGCAGCTCTTCATAGGACAGGGGGGTTGATGTTTGACTGAGTGACCTGTGACAGGTAACACTGTATCTCAGGTTATTTCAGACTATATAGCAGCAGCATGAGGCAGTGTTTTAGGAGTGAATATAGGCAAAAAACCACA
This sequence comes from Pandion haliaetus, assembly GCA_013401275.1. Lineage (NCBI taxonomy): Eukaryota > Metazoa > Chordata > Aves > Accipitriformes > Pandionidae > Pandion > Pandion haliaetus. Next base: position 19,284 of record VYZV01006157.1, on the reverse strand, counting down.
ATAACATTTCAGAAGAAGCAAGAAACATGGATGTATTGACAGGAAAGAGAACAGCATGAGCTGGTATTAGTAGAGGTATTTCTGCTAATACTTCCGCTCTTTTTAGAAAGTGCTATCAAATCTTCAGTGACTTCCAGCAGTCTTCTGTGAAGAACTATGAATGTTCAGTATGTTCTGAACGGTACTGAATGATTTCCTAATTCCATGTTTTTCCTCTTCTTGCAGTATAACAAACACCTGTTTGTGCACATTGGGCAGTCAAGCCCCAGCTACAATGACCCCTACCTCGAGGCAGTGGATATCCGGCAAATCTATGACAAGTTCCCTGAGAAAAAAGGGGGCCTGAAGGAGCTCTTTGAAAGGGGGCCAGCTAATGCCTTCTTTCTTGTCAAATTCTGGGTAAGGGAAGGACCCTTTCTAGGGTACCCATTTGCTGCGAAGTTCTCACTTTAAAAGCAGTGGCCTCACTAGCTATTAGAAGACTGCCGCCTCCCAGCAAATTTTCCCTATGCAGGCAACTTAATACAGCCACGACTGTCACTGGAGATCTTTTCTTGACTGCACAAGGCACTCATTCTGGCCTGGAGCAAGATGTATCTTTCACAATGTCGTTTCTAGAGTTGTTCTTGACTAGCGTCTGGAGATTTTATTTGCTACTGGTGACTTGGACCCTTTTTTATTTATGTATAAGAGAAGAATTCAGAGGAAATTATTCTCTGTGTACTCTTATGTGTGTTCATTTTTCTCAGTGTTTAGTAACTTCTCAGTCAGAGGCAACATTTTTCTATCTCTTCTCCTATCTCAGCTGTATTTTGTGTTACCCAAGTACCAATAATTTACAGATGCATATTTACTGCAGGCACAAGGACAGACAAAAGATGAGAGAGACATATAATGAAATTGGATTATGCTGATAATATGTTACTGAAATGACTTCTGGTAAGTTGGAAAAATCAGCCTGGCAAAAGCCTCCTCACTTAATTTGGATTTTTGTGAGTTAGCTGAAATTTGCAAAAACTGTGCCATTGTGCTTCAGGGTACAAACAAAACAGTTTTGGTGATCGATATTACCATAGGTATTACAAGATTAAATATAATAGCAGCTTGGGGCAGTTGTACACTAGATGGCTGAGGGAATGTGTAATGGGGTTTGGAGCCTTTCACCTTGAGTTTACCACTTATAATTCAACCCCAGGTCAGGAGTGAGATGATGAGAAATGAGCTTTCATATCTCATACTCTTCATATGGACTGGCACTAGAAAGCCTCTTAACTGGTGCTTTCAGGAAGAGATCACTTAAGTGCCTTGAGGTGCAACTACCCAGCTGTCCCAAGCCTAGCATTTCCAGAACTGAGTTGGAGAATGTTGGCTGGGAGTCTGCTGCTCAAGTGTCTGGTGCTTAGAGCATTAGTTGCTGGTGATTCTTGGAGACACATAATTTTACTACCCACAGACTGTGTGCTACTGAGCTAGGCTCCTCATGGGATTAGCCTCTGTCAAGAGTACAACAAAGACTGTTTGCAAAGGTCAAATCAAAAAGTAGAAGACCAGCCCTGTTCTGGGTGGAAGAGAAATACTTGGGAGAAACAGCAGCACGTTGCTTAGAAGGGTATCCTTGGACAAAAGCTGGGTAGTGATTGCCCTAAGAACTGTCTGGAAAAGGAAACAAGTCTGATGTGACAAAAGAAAGGAAAAAGAGGAAGAGGGGATAGCTTCTAAGAAATGGTCCTTGGAAAAGTAGGAGCTGCAAGATCTGCATCCTGCTGTGGGGTAGGGATCCCAGGAAACAGTTCACATTGAGGTGAAGAGCACTGGCTCCTGTGTGCTGTCACTCTGAAGTGCTTTAGGGGTTTCAGGACCCGAAAGGAGGAACTTAAAGGGAGATGTTACGCAGAGAGAATAAAACACTTTGAATTCCTTGACTTAAGGAGAGAGAAATCATAATGAAATTGTGATCTAGCGCAACTGTGATTTTATTTATCAAAACTGTTAGTGTGCTTTTGTGCTTGTAGGGTTGGGTTTGGGGATTTTGTGTGTTTGTTTTTTAATATCAGAAGGATAAGTGTGGCCTATGTACCATGTCAGACCAACCTAAGTTAGGCTTTTGAAGGATTTATGTGGTGGGATGTCAGTAAGTTGGACTCTCTCTGGGTCCACGTGAGGTGTCTGGTGTCCAGAGGGTATCAACTCACTGAAATTTGGCTTGCATAAAGAGATGTGACATAGGATTTGAAACACCTTTATGTCAACAAATACGTGTTGTCCTGGGGCTCTGCATCTGTACCTTTATAGTGACAGTGATATTTCTGGGCTTGGTTTAATATTTTGACTTTCTGATTCTTTTTTT
>VYZV01006157.1:0-16917 GCA_013401275.1 Pandion haliaetus | reverse complement strand
TTTTTGTTTTTTTTTTTTTTTTTTTTTGGTACCCTTGCATTGTTGAATCCCATCTGGAGTTAACATCAGGTTTTATTGGTGGAAACACTACAGGCTGTCACTTACAAATAAGCAAAGTTTAGAAGTCAAGTTATTGATTGAATGAAAGCTTCTAAGGCTTTTAAGAAGTAAATCATTCAGTCTTGTATTTGTTTCTCAGTGTAGACAGTAGCAGGGATGAAAACACCATTCCTCATGCCATATTCTGGATGAGAAAGGATTGGGGTGCTTTTATGATTTGCTCTGTGTTTCACAGGAGTACTTGCGTTAATCCTGTTGTAAGATTTCAGCTAGGATCTCTAAGGCAATATTAACTAAAGCAGTTAAAAAAAAAACTTTTGCTCCAGAAAATTTGGACTTTTTTGAGGAAAACTCCAAACCTTTTTGTTGCGAAACTTTGTATTCAACATGCCTGAAATACTATGGTAATGCAGTCTTATACTTAAACACAGCATGTGAGCCATGCCTGTAATGCACTGTGCTAACGTGTCATGGGACTTGCTGAGTTTGGTGTATTGCAAGAGATGTAGTGTAGGGTAGTGCAACCCCCCCCCTCCAATAAACACTTTTCACGGGTAAGGCAATGTGATTTAAAAAAACAGTTTAAGAGAAGAAAACTAGATTTCAGCTTAGATTTTTATGCCCTTCTGCATTTTTATACCTCTGTAACAGTATATGCTAGGGTGCTTTTTCATTTTGCTGCCTGATGGCTCTGGACAGCTATACAAACGTACTGTTGATGTCCAAAGATGTGTTGGATAAAGCAATTCAACTACACTGTTGAATTTGTAGCATCATTTTAGGATAAAAGTATTATCCAAAAGCAAATTACTGATAACCTTAAACTTGGTGAGTAGAGTTAAATACTTGAAGGGGTGTTTCGAGATTTGAAGATGTGATTGGTTTTTCAAAGGTTCTAAATTGAAGTGGTGATTGCAGGTGATGAAGACTTGAAAAATCAAGGCATTGAATAAGTTGGTTTTGTATATATGTAGTTTTAGGTTTGAAGAACCTGAGGCAGGAACCTGCCATTACTGTATTGACTATACCAGATGATCTGTTGTGCACCAGAAGCCTGACTCTAAACACCAGGGTTGGGGTTTCTTGACATCGCTGATAGCACTTAGAATCTAGTGTGACTGAGAAAGAGATGGTCATGTTTGTTCAATGGTGCTTTAAATTACTTATACCATAGCTAAGAGTTAAAAGTTGATTGGTTTGAAACATAAGCAGTGCTTGCAATTCTTCCTTGATTTTGGCATTGGGAGTTTGGTACAATGAACTAATTCTTGGACTTGGATTGGCAGGTTGTGTATGACATCTGTGTGACATTTCTCTGTGCTCCAAGTGTATTCTAGCACACGACAATGAATGTGAGACATCAGCCTCCCAACACATGGGCAGTGGCAGCTCTGCTCTTTTCCAGTGTAATATTATCTCTGCCACCTGTTACTTAGTTCTCCCCATGAACTCCTCCTATATGCATGGTTATTAATAGGTTGGAGAAGAGGTGTTTTCAGGGCTTTGCACATTAGTAGGACAGTGCACTTGCATCTTAAAGCTTTCAGAAGTTGTGAGACTCTGGGTGGAAGATAGAAAATGACAAACCAGGAATTCAGGACAGGCAGTACTTTGTCCAGAGCAGCCATCTGCAGAGGGTGGATCAGTAGAATTGCTTGGGAGACCTTTCCTGCCAATGATGAATACATGTAGTAACTTCTTCTCCTTGGTGACAGGCAAGCTGAACCAGTCAAATCACTGAATGTTTTCTTTCTACTAAGTGAATTATAGTTTTGTGGAATTGGCCAAAGGGATGGGCTGGAGACTGCCATCCTGCGCTTGGCTTCTCTCCTGTCCCAAGCAAATCCAGTCAAAACAGCAGCAGCGCAAATTCCCCTTGGCACCCTGCCCTGCTCACTGTATGCTTTCAATCCTGACCTGGCAGAAACTGCTTGGAGAGCAAGGAAATGGTAATTTGGTCTCCATGTCCATTCTGTCTTTGGTGCTTCGTCTGAGGCAGCAAAGAATACAGCAGCTAGCAACAGAGATTTTTACGGTCTTTGTACATTTTTTCTGACAGCCCATTAATTTCACCTGCAGTCACCAGCACCACCTCCTACCAGTTGCTACCTTATGTAAGGGGGCTCTCTCAATGGTACTTCTTTCACCAAAGTTATCCCCCGCAGTGTTGAACAGTATAGAGATTCTTGGCAGCAAAAAGCAGATTGAAAGACTGAATTGCTGAGGAATCTGTCTGCTGGGTGTCAAAATAACACAGTCCTGGGGGGCTAGCTAAGTTGCAGCTCCCCACCTTCTGCTATCTTTGGTTAGCTTGGAAACTCTCCCTTTTTCCCTTTCTTGGAGGCTGAAGCTGCAGTGGCATAAGTTTTGGACTGCTCTTAATGAATTGTTCAGCATATGCCTTTCCCTGGACTATGTGGGACCTGTGTGCAAGATATCTGCAAGCTATGGTTTCTCATGGCATTTAAGGCCATGTGCACTCTTGTCCAACCATTGCTTTTCAAAGCCTCAGATAAGCTGAAGACTGATTCTGAAAGGTCACATTTCCCTCTGTGAAGAGTTTCAGAGAAATTTGGATTCACAGCCTCATCCTAGTGGGAATGAGGCCTTTCTCAGTAATGAGATGTGGAACTCACTCCCACCAAAGATCGGACAAAAGTCTTGGCTTAGTATATGGTTAGGACGGTGTACAGTGCCAACTTCTCTGTAAGTTTTTCTTTCTTGGGGTTGCAGAAGTTGAGTGGTACACTCACACTCATCAGAGCTGTTTTCCGCAGAGCTGCTAAGAGACTCAGACCACCAATACAATTTAAAAAAAAAAAAAAAAGTAATACTAGCTTGTTGAGCGTTACTGCGCCCTTCCCTGAACAAATCCCTTCTCTTGCATCTGGAAATCTTGTCTTGTAGGTATTTAAAAATTCTGCTTACCTCTCTGGAAAGGAGGAAATCTGAGATGTTTCCCCCAAAACAGGCAGATCAGCTCTCTTGCATGCAATATGTAGATATCTGAGATGTGCTAGATCATAGATACCTCAGTGATCATAGTTGCAGCATATTTGGAAGTCATCAGGAAAGCCATGGACAAGTATGTCATCTGTGCTGATACTGCACAGTAAGTTGGATGCATCCCAGACACATCAGATTGCTGTTAGGCTGGAGTGTGCACAGCTTTTTGAATCTAGAACTTCTTGGACAGAAAGCAAGAACCCTGAATTTGTCAGATAAAGTAGTATGATCCAGTTAGTCACTCATAACCCAGATTTAGCTTGTAATATGCCTCATCTATTTGATCTTCTACCTTTGCCCTTAAAGAGACAGAGAACAGCTGTTTCAGTGCTGGACACCACCCAACCAGCTGAATGCTGCTGCTGCCCCTGCTGCAGGCCAACCCTGTTGCTAGCAGCGGCTAGTAGGAGCCTGGGGGACAAGGCAACTCAGCCCACTGACTATGGACTTGCCTAAATCCTGACTATGTCTCCTTTGGCTGCCTAGGCTAGGGTAAGGAATGTATTCAACAGTTATCTCATGTTGTTGGACATACTAGTGCATTTGCCAGTGAGCAGCTGAGGCACCTAGGTTCTAGTCTCCAGGTCAGAATCGCATTCAGTTATGTATTCAACAAGTCCATGCATTCCCAGACTATTAAGTAAAGATTAGCCTTCCTACTTGATGAAGTGCTGGGAAGATGAATTTCCTGTAAGTCATAGTCACTTTTATTCCCTTGTACCTTTGAGGGATGGAAAGTACAGGACAGAATAAAGCAGACCTCTCTCTGCTCACCTTGGCTGCTCATCCCAGGATTGTGTGTGCTTTGACACAAGGTTTTCTTTAGAGAAAGAAACTCTGAAAGTGAAGAGAAAGGAAGAGTCCTTTCCCCAAAGCAGCAATGTGGTTTTCAGTCCTGATGGCCTAGGTGTTGTGAGGAGCTCATAGGAATCTACACATGGAGGCCGTAGCATTCTTAGATGTTACGTTAAAAGCAGAAGCTCTTTTGGCCGTTAGAGACCCCGTGATGTGCAGCATGATTTTGTCCTGGTGCAATCCTGAGAAGCATAACATTAGTGATTTACCTCAGTGTCCAGTTGATGTTTAGAAGTTAATTTGGCTATGGCAGATAACAGTGTTCTTCCTCAATTTTCTGCCTTGTCTCCCTTCAGGAGGTAATCATCTCTGTAGCGGGGAAAGCTAACAGATTGGAGTTCCACTCCTGAGTGGTTCTTTGGTCTTGTATTCATGTACACCATTGCGATTTTCAGTTGACATGAACAAACCAGATTGCAAATAATTCAAGAGCAGAAATGTATGTGCTAAATAATCTCTGGTACAGGGACAGTAACTTCCACAAGAGGATGGGAACCAGTAAATAAGCTGTAACTGCAAGGCCAGCAGTATCTGTCTGAGGTGCTGCAGCTCCATTCTCCCGCAAACGTGAACTGGAGCCCTCAGCTAGCTGCTACTGTCACTCCCTGGAGTTGCTGAAATTCCATGTATGTATGTTTATGGGCTGAGATTTTCAGAGGTGACAAGAGGTGGGCTGCACAGCTCTTGTTGACTGACGACCCTAAGACATGTCTGACAGTCCTTGCCCATAATATGGGATGTGCTTTAGAATAAAAAGTGCAGCGTAAATGCAAGGGAGTTCCAACATGACCCCATTGCTTCACTGCAACAGGGAACCTGATTGTACATAATGTTAGTGAATGGCAATGACTGGTTAATTCAGTGTTACCATAATTTTGCCTACTGTCAAATAGTTTAATGTTGATTAATTAGATGTTAACTAGCTGTGAAATTCTAGTCTGCTCTTTTGATGGGAGACTTGCCAAGTTGTGGAGGCACCCTAGAGTGGCTTCTTAGGGCTAGTGAAGCTTTTCTCGTGAAGTGGAACTAGCAACTTTCTGCTTTGCCTCATATTGACTGCCTTATTTTTTAATTTGTCATTAAGTGTTTAGGGGAGTGTAACCTTAACTTTACTAGTGACACCCTGAAAATGTTTGTCAGGTTCTGCAGTGAGAACCTCTGCTATATTTACGTAGCAGTGATCCAACCAAGCTTCAGTAGCCTTGACCTTTTGTTCTTTTGACTCAGTGGGACAGTTTCTTTGGAAAAGTGGAATTGGGTCCATACATTGTGTTTATCACTCCCAAGGGAAATAGCTGGACAATATTGTGAAGGACTCCTACTCTAGTTCCTCTTTGGAGAAGGGAAGGAATTAGTGTTTATTCAGACAGCTGGAGCATGGGTCAAATAAACAATAGTTAGTTGCATTGACATGTAAATGAGTATTACAGTAACTCAGTAAAAACCTAAAACTGAATAGAGTAACATTGCTACTCTCTAATACGTGTACATTTGTGGGGCAAACAAAGTAGCTGCATAGCTATAGTGGGGAAAATTTGATAGCAAGGACTTCAGCATGACTATAATAATTCACTTGGCAATGTGAATTATGATTAAGTCTGTAATGCCTGTGCCTTGTTCCTATTAATACGTGTGCTGTCAGGTTAAAGCTAGCCTGGATTTGCCCACATACACTACTCCCATATAGACAAACCATCGGAGCATAACACTGCATTACAGTCATTTAGATGGTCATGACAATGTAAAAACTTCCAATCTTCCTCCAGCTGTTGTTTCCAAGTCTTGTGCAAAAGTTATCACTACCTCAGTGGTGCAAATGTGAATGATGTAAAATAATTTTTAAAGAAGTTTTAAATCCAAATTATTTTACTGATATATTTTAACATGTGTGCCCAAATTTGTTTTCAACTCAGTGAGGAGGCAGAAAACTATGGGGGAAAAAAGGGATAAGTTGTTAAGAGAAGTCAGGAACCTATTCAGCTGTATAAATTGTTTTGTGAAGCTATCTTCTGAGGAGAAGCAAACATGAGAATAAAATAGTTGCTGGCTTTGTATGACTATCTCCTGATAAATCAGAGGATGCTCTTGAATATATAGTATGCAGGAGATGACAAATTCAGGAAAACATAAAGGGATGAGTGCACAGCTGGTGTAAATTGGTATGAATGTAGTATGCATGTAGGGCCAAGCATATTCACAAGGGTTAAAGATCAGTGACTATTTCAGAGGGAGAGATTCTACTTAAAAGGGGGAGTCATAGAGAAGAAGGCAAGCCATTCTGACAAATGGACTTTCTTTCATCCGTAATCTGTGGTGAAAATGGTACAACTGTTAAGGATTTTTGTAGAAACCGTGCGAAACAACACAGTAATTTTGAAGAGTGATTTGTGATAGTATATTTAAATACCATGCCTTTGTTCTTTCCACTAAGGGCAGAGTGAGCAGAGTGAAAGCTGTATGTCCATCCCTAATGCTGCTAGTGTTGATGTTCACGTTGGAGCGTTCTGTCATACTGCCTGGACTGAATCTTTGTCCCACTAGAATTATCGGAATGCTACAACTGCTAGTCTAGGAGATAGCCCAGGAGATGCATTGCCCACTGTACTTCATGAAAAACCTACCCTAAATCTGTCTTTCACTTGCTTCTGAGTTTGTACTATAAAAAAAAAAAATGGTAATTGGATGTTACTGGTTCATTTGCTTGGATCTTCTGTGGCATCATTTAATGCAGATGGTAGTTTTTCTCTAGGTGGAAATATGTGCGCACAATGGCACAGTGGCAGCAATGCCCGAGTGTTGTGCTAAGTGGAAAATGGAACTGAATTTTCTGAAATAAACAGGGGGATGGTTTATTTAATGTCCTTTACCACCTTCTCCTTCACACACCTCAAGTGGCAAGTTAACAGCCATGGGAATTGGATTGAATGGAAACACTGCACATTATTACACAGCTGCTTTTCTTGCTAGTGCTTTTGGCACCACTGTTGGCAAAATGATGAATTCTTCTGTGACAGTTACTCTGTGTGATAGGAGCTACTGGTGAGTGTTGTGTACAGAGATGTCCCAGCCCGACTGTCTAGGGGCAAAACTTTTAACTTGAAAGGAATGACAACAAAGCGTGGCTTCTAGCAGGTTCCTAGTTACTGCTGTAGTTACTCAAACCCAGCATTCACTAGAAGCAGCAATCCTGCCTTCTGGTTGCCCTATTGCTGCCCATCCTCCCAACACGTTTTTTGTCTGAACACACACAAGTGCTTTTGAATCAGCTCTGGGAGCCAATCCCACCGATAACTAGCTGAGCAATTCCGCAGCGGGTCTTGTAATACAGCTACAGAAACATTTGTGTCAGTACAGGAGGAATGGGGAGGCACAAACTGCTCTGGGACAGTGAGACCACTCTCTCTTGGTGTCAGGACCAGCCTGGTGTTTGTTATCAAACTACAACTTGGAGGTGCAGTTTCCCAAGAGGCTCAAGCCAACCTGAGTATGTGTTGCTATCAAAGTAGCCAGTCTTTGTGCTCTCAATTTTTGTGTGTGTTCTCACCTCTTCCAGCCCCTGCAGCTTTGTGGAGATCCAAGTGAGCTTTCTTGTCTGACTGAAAACTAACTCACCAAAACCACAATAAAATTTGTCTTGGCTGGGATCAGCTCTCTCATCTGGCTAACCACAGAGTCATACAATGGCTAATGGTGGCACAAATTCAGCAAGCTTGTGTGGCTACAGATGGGGAGAAGGCTAGACTGGCACTTTCTAGATTGACTTAAACCTCTTGTGAAATTGCTACTTAAGAGAAATAAGCTAACAGTATTATCCCATGGCAGAGACAGGCAAAGAAAAGTGAGATTCATTATTGAGTGGTCTGATTCCAAGGCTAGCATTGCTTGTCCTAAGCACTGCTCTAGGTCTCAAATAAAAAACTTGCCCTGACACTGGCTAAGAAAACCATGCTGGAATGGCATCTAATGCAGTCCTATTCACACCATATCCACTATAGCAGGAATACACTTTCTTCAGTTTCCTGTTTCCCTCAGATCAGGAGGAAGAATGCAGTAGTCTGAAGTAGCCTATAGGAACTGGTCATTGCTTTTCTGCTGATGTAAGCTAGCACCTGGGCTTGTAGAGTACAGAGCAGCTCTACCCTTTTAGTTTTGAAAGGGAGGAAGCTGAGCCGGGCATTCCCACACCCCCATTGTGTTTTCCGAGCTTAAGGCAGCTGCCTCTTCTTTTCCTGTGCGGGGTTTGAATGACCCCTGGTGGGAACTTTAAGACAACCAGGAGTTTTAGGAGTTGGGTCCCAACATGAGGCTTCAGTTGGCCAATCTTAGGCACCTGCATTTGAAAACTGTAGCTGCTAATGGAGACGGGTTTGTATTCAGGTGGAACTGGGCTGGATCCATCAGCAACCTACATTCCTTATATTGCAATCCTGTCTACTTACATTCTTCATAGCATAGTACCCGAGCCTAATGCGTGTGTGTACTCACACACTCCTTCTCTCTGCTCTGTCTCTCTCCCCTTACCTATGAATTCAGCATGGAAAGACTTCATTACAGTTGCTGTACCTTTATTTTTTCTCCTTAGTGAGGCAGCCCAGTCTAGCCTGTCTGTTGCATTGCTTTGTCCCTACAGTGCCTTCCTGTCTGCTCTCCACGTGCTTTGTGAGTACCTCCATGCTGTCCTGGCACTGTGCAGTTATGGTAAATATCGGCTAAGGCAAGGGGCTGTGTCATATGATTTTAATGTTAAGAGGATATTCCACCAAATTTCCCCAATGTATATGCAAATCCCCACCACCATTTTCTGAAGCAGGAACTGGATTTTAGTGCATAATCTTCAGATTTCACTCCTTGCTTGATGCGCATTGATCTGCTTAAGGAGCTTTGGACACTCCAATGCCTTACAATCTTGGCTATGCAAGGTAATGGTGAAACAACACCACAACTGTCTATTGATAACCATCTATTTTTCTTCCCTTTTTTTTTTGGCAGGCTGATTTGAACACCAATATTGAAGATGAATCCAGGTCTTTCTATGGTGTTTCCAGCCAATATGAGAGCCCAGAAAACATGGTCATTACCTGTTCCACCAAAGTGTGTTCCTTTGGAAAGCAGGTGGTGGAGAAAGTGGAGGTAGGGAGCACACACCTGGGTGCAAGGTTCTCTCTGGCTGCTGTTTTGTCACTTCAAGTATTTGCATTCTGCTTATATCTCAAGGCAAAATATATTCCATGCCTGTTGTCAGGGCGATGGATGCCATAGATTATTATTTCTGAGATACACAGGTATAAGATTGCTCCAGCCTGCAACATGGCCTTGTCTCAGGACTTCACTGAAGATCCAGTAGAGTTTGCTATTTTTTCCTTAAATCTCAGTTTCTGAAGACATGTGAATATGTAAGACTCTCAGCTCTGGTGATTCTCTGGGTTTTTTTGGGAAGCAAGGAAAATCTAGGAAACCTGGACACTTCTCTTGTAGTCCAGAAAGGTGAGGACAAATAGGCAACACCTCACTCTCATCAGTGTTTTTAAACAGATCATTTATAGACTACAGCCATTAATTAATAGACTGTAACAATTTACAGGTTATGGTCTTATGGTTTTGTGAGGCTTTATTTAGTGCTTGTACACTTACAGCTTGAGCAACACTGGAGCTGCATAATTATGCATATATCCGACATGGAAGAAATTCTTTCTGATGCCACATTCAGCTGCAAAGAGAGCTGCTCTGCCCTGCTTCCTGCTGCTCTCTTTCTCAAGGAGCCTTTAGATGCAGGAGGAGTGCCTGTGTGCAGAACCAGGTGTTCTCCTGTCAGCAGTCAGTTCAAGCTACCTCATTCCCCAAGACCTGTCTCCAGTCATATGATAGACATGCCTGAAGTCTGGTTATGTACTTGCATGATGGGATAGATAGGCCAAAGAAAGGTGTCATGGTGCACATGAAAGGAGACCAAGCTCTTGGGGTGACAGGAGGTAACAAGCAATTAAGGGTCTGCTGTGAAATGATAGAATCCAGCCTCAGCTTCTGTTCAAGGGCAAATGAAATAACAGCAGCTAAGATGTGAATGTGAACAAAAAAAATCCCTCTGTGTAACATTGGCCAGACCCTCTCCTAAGGGGGAGCAGAGATACTATGTTCTCTCTCTCACAGGTACCAGAAGGCTTTAGTCCTTTCTAGCAGTGAAGTATCCTGAGCATACGATTACCATCATTACTAGGAGCTTCCTGGTCTTGCTATAGCAGTAGTTTTTAACTTGTTCAGTTTATTCACACCTAATATTTTTCCAGTAGAGATGCAGACCATAGTCTAGCTGACAGTTGGTCTGCTTCTCTTAGTTAGCTTTCACAGCTCCTTGGCAGTTTGCTGCTTGTAAGCTGGAACCCACTGTTTTAAAGAAAAAAGAAATCAAGCTGAAGAAATTAGAGGGCTCAAGGACACTGACCTTGGTGTGAAGTACTGTAGAGGAATGATTAATCAGCTCATTACTGTTAGTAAAATGACTTGAAAATGCCATTGTAATTCTTCTGTTCTGAATCCCTTTATGTGATTAATGCTACTAATGTGACATTAGCCCCATGTGCCCCTTTTGTGTTTTGCATTGCAGACAGAGTATGCACGCTATGAAAATGGACACTATTCCTATCGCATTCACCGTTCCCCTCTTTGTGAATACATGATAAACTTCATTCATAAACTCAAGCACCTTCCTGAGAAGTATATGATGAACAGTGTGCTGGAGAACTTTACTATCTTACAGGTGGGACTTTCAACTGTTTTCGTTGGAGCTTGGAAACATGTGAGCCCCATGCAGGAGTTCACTGTTGTGAGTCAAAGCAGATTTCCTTTTACAGCTCAGCATCTAATTGAACTTGGTATCTCTCACGTGTATTGCACCTCAAGACCATTTATGGAGCTCTAGAGATAGTAACATGCAGAGAAGCAGCAGATTTTGAGAGACCTGAGTAAGAGAGAGAAAAAAAGAATGATAAAGGGAAAACTCATGAGGCAGAGAGATAAAGGAAGGAGAAGGATGCAAAAGTCAGTGAAGGAAATGCTCATTCCACTATTGGACAAACATTGAGGTCCATTCTGTGCCCTGGCCCTTTTTGCAAGGTAAAAAAAACAAAAGCACTGTTAAGTGGCACTGTTAATTTTGTCATGGGAGGAGTTCTTCACTGACCAGGTAGGAGAAAAAAAAAAAGTTGTTTCCTCAGGACCATCCCCAACCCGGAAAGAATACAGAGGCACATAAAGGAAGGGACATGTTGGGGGAAGCTCTGATACCTTCACGAATCACTGCAACCTCTAGGTAGGGCAGTACTACAAGGCTACAGCAACTAGATTTGCATTAGTGTCTAGGTTGTACCAGGAGCCTTTCCAGGCTCAGATGCAGCCTAAATTTGGGAAGAGGACAAAGACAGCTTAAAAGGTGGATTTTCCTAATGGACTGAGTTCTGTGCTCGCCTCTACAAGATGCGTCACAGATCTTCGCCCAGAGAACCTGAGGTTGGGTAAGTAGAAAAGATGCTAGCAGCTGTATGAAAGAATGGAAATCAAGTGGTCTTCATTCCATTCTCTAGAGATCTTGTGGGACTTCAGGCAACTCATTTCACTGCTCTGTGGCTCAGGTACCTCAGCTATAAAACACAAAGTTAATAATATATCTCACAGGGCTTTAGGAGGCTTTACGCTTTCGTGTTTGTACTAAGATCTTTAGCATCTGGAAGAAAAGAGGAGTATAAATGCGAAGAGTTTTTTTAGATGAGCAAAAGCATGAAGGAGGCAGGGACAGAGAGATGGAAGGCCTGTGTGCTCTAATCCATACTGAAGAACACTGTAACTACTTTCTGTATGTTTCATTCCTCAGTCAGGCCAGCGCTTGCTATAAATTTTACAAAGTTGACATATAGTTGTACTTCCTCTGGGGCTTTATGTTTTGAGTAATCTCATGTCCTTCCCTTATCTCTTGTCACAGAGAGGCATGTCTCATGTGGGTACTTGCACAGCCTTTTATATATTGCCTTGCAGTCCTGCTCCCTGAGCAGCAGGCTGAGCATTTACCATCCCCTGCTCCCCACTGGGGAGCTGAAAAATTATCATGCTTCATGCAAGGCATGCTGCTAGTCCTCAATCCCCACTACCTACTTCTGAGGCAAGTCTAATTACATTTTTTCTAGACCCTTTCATGAGCTTAGATACTCCTTATCTCACAAGCATGATTGATCTTGCTTTGCACATTGCTCTGGATCTAGCCCTCCAAGATTCCAGAGCCCATTTTTCAGAAAAGGCTCTGGTGCCTTGCTACACCTGGGTGTGTATAACTCACAATGGCCTGCAGAAGAAAGGAGAAGGGTTAGTTCAGCTGCAAACCCAATCAAGAAGAAAAGAAAACAGAATAGACAAAATCAGGCTGCTAAAATTAATAATCAAGTTTGAAAACAGGTATTTTCTTTATGTTTTCACAAGAACAGTTGGGCTTTGGTGCAGTTCGAGCCTGCAGCTGGTATATTTTTCTTCTGCAATTGAGTTGGTGCTACTGCTGATAAAAATGTATCTCCTGCAGCAGGAAAGAATGGCTTGAAGCTTTAGCTATGGCACAAACTCAGATGACAAGAATGTGCAAAATTGTGCAGTAACAGAGAGAGGGAAGCTGAGCTAGGAGCTCTGGGTGCAACATTTTGCTTGTCTCTGCCATGTAGCATAGGCAGTGCATGCTTCTGAAACTAGGACAACACTGTTCCATCACCATGCTTACTGACACTGAGTCACACTGCAGAGAAGCTAAGGTTCCTGAAGGCCCATAGAAAAAGAAATGGAAAAAAAAGAAGCTTCTGTAAGTATGCATGGGTGTAGCAGCCATCCTTCTCCCGACATCTACAGTGTATGGAATGCAAGGTGTAATGGAGTCAAACCTGTAAGTCTCCTGTAAAATGAGTTATACTCTATAATCCTCGTGGTCTGTCTACCACTGACAAGCAGGAGCAGATGGAGGGAAAGAACTGTTCACAGCTCTGATATATCAACAGATATGTGAGCAGGAGTGGATGTGCCACAGGTGGCCTCTCTATACCCAAAAAACAGAGCAAAAAGATATTTTCTGTGATACACCTTCTCTCTGCTGAAATCTGCAACACCAGGGGGTGGGGAGTAGAGGACCTAGTGGACCTGCTTCCACTTACGTGGTCACTGCTTGGTCACAGCTTTCTTTTCTTCACAGTGGACTCTGCTCACCTCCCGGTCTCTTCACTGCATTGTAGTCCTAATGCTGTGAAAGTGTTTTGCTTGGGTGTGTGGGCACATAGACTGGGGGTTGCGGTGGCTGAGCTGTGTATCATTCCTGTCCTTCTCTGTTCTTTGCCATTATGGACTTTTTGCCCTACATTAAGTGTGTTGGAATATGTAAAGAGAGAAACAGCAGTTGCTATCTCAGCTTCTTCTCCTTTTCTGTCTAGGTTGTGACAAACAGGGACACACAGGAGACGTTGCTGTGCATAGCGTATGTTTTTGAGGTGTCAACTAGTGACCACGGTGCCCAGCATCACATCTACCGGCTGGTGAAGGACTAGAAACTCTCTGCCCTGAGTTGTCCATGGGATGCATGTCTAAGAAAAAAGCCTGTGCTTGAACAACCCCTGCCCCTCATACCAAACTGAAAAATAAACTGCAGATACTGTGTATTTTCAGAAAAGCACCTCTGAGCTGTTTTGTGATTGACAGGGTCAAATAAGTTTGTATCTCCAGGTTTGTGCAAATGGGAAAAAGACTTGGAGTCAAAGAAACGGGCAAATAACTGCTTAAGGGTTTCACCACAAACAGCATCCTCTGCAATGTATTTCCCACAGAGTGCACACAGGTTGTGATCATACTCATAAAAGGAGCGGTATGCACCTGAGCATATGGGTGGGGCAATGACAGCAGCTTCCACAAGTTTGACCACACACAAACAGGTTGAAAATATTCATGCTACATCTGGTCTGAGTGTAGTCATTTGTAGGTCAACACATGCACAGACATGCTTACCATACATTTATATGGATGTCAGACATATGTAGGCATATGCATGTGTATAGAGATTGCACATAGAACCTACATATCTGCCTGTCTAGCTGTCCACCTTAGCAGGTGTGCAGTCACAGGCTCCTTCAGCCTTCCTTCTGTTAGAGGCTGGATACTGTTTCCCTCTCGTCCCTGCATGATAGTGAGAGACCAACCTTTCTTTTACCCATTAAATGAAGTTACACTTAGAAAATTGGATATAATTCTTGCTGCTTTTGCTTCTGTTCTCCCTGCACAGTTAGCACTGCTCAGGGAGCTAGACTTCGCTCTTTTCTTGTGCACCAGCAAATAATTGTTTACTGACATCAAATTGTTCCACCCATTGTTAGTTGCAGACAGTGAGGCGCAAAAGTATTGCAAAGAATGCCATTTGGATGAGAGAGAACAGTGAAAAGAGCTTAGCTTTCCATGTTTCTAAGGCAATCAAACAGTCTCTCTGCTTTGCTTGTAAACGGAGGTTGTTTACTCAAGAGTCACTGAGAGGCAATAATCTTGGTTCCCACAATGCTGCTGATGTGGGGGAAGATCCAGCCATTCTTGTTACTCTGAGGTAAGAGGTGGGTTGCATGATGCTCTCTGGCAGCCACTGAACAGGCAATTTATTGGGTGGCCAGGCACAGTCCCATGGCACAGATTTGGATATATGGTGTTACATCTCCTTTTTTCCATAGAGCATCACAACACTTTAGAAAACACCTCACACCTATTTTGGATGTTTCCATCATTGTGTTTTTGGCACAGAGAAAAGAACTTGTGGGTACTTGAGGAATCTGAGATACTGTCAGAAATCAAGGCTTTATTAGAATGCCACAAGGTAAGAGCTTCAGCCACACACAGATGAAATTACTTCTTTCAAGAACTCGTGAACTTGTTGGTGCTCACTTCTACTGCTTTCAGTCTGCTGGTTAAAGGGCTCTGTGGATTCCATGAAGATACTGTACAACTATTCCCACAGCATATGTAGAGGCCTGTGAGATGTACGTATCTCCTCCAGCTTCCTAACCATCTTCCTGTCCTTTGAAATGTTTCATTTCTGTATTTGAAGTTGTAAGTTGTACTCATTTACAAGGTACTCCAGGATTCTTCTCACAGATTGATGATTTTGTTTCCTGCACGTTTAAATCTCAACTCCCTTCAAAGTTTAAATCTTCCACTCCTACAGAATGTTCTTCCTATGTTTTATGGACTCAGATTAATCCTTTGAGTACTAGAAGGTCTAAGCCTCCACTGGGCTTTTTCACAAGTATGGCTGAATACTCCCCATCCTCTCACTGAAATTCATGAAAAATGCTCAGCCAGTCACTTTCCAGTGTACCATCAGCATCACTTCTACTTGGTATATTACATCAGGGGTGGGAGGAGAGGGTTGGGAGAGGGAGGAAAGGATGGAAGATTCCCTTATGGGAACAGTAATTTATTTTTAAAATATAATCTGGTATCATACTCAATTTTATCTCCTCCAAACTCTTCATTATGCTCAGAGAAAGTACTGGCATCTTTCACATCAACACTCAGCTCTTTCAATTCTCAGGCTCCTTAGCTTTTCCCCACAAGATGCTTTGGGCAATCTGCTTCTTTAGATGCTTGTTTCAACAATCTTAATTTTTCACTAGCTCGTCTTGGTTGTGTTCACGAGCTTCCTTGTGTGTTTCACTAGCTGTGCTTTCTCTTACCCAGCTTTAAACAAGTTCTGGTAAACACTGAACTTAGCTAGATAATGGTAGCTTCAACCATTTTGTGCAATAGTTCTGAGGAGGAATCTGCTGATGCCTTGGAATCATCATGGTTTTATTTTGAAGCTGGTATTGAGAGCAATTATTCTTTGCTAGCTCCTAAGTGTAGAGAAGCATGCAGGCTTTTTCCTCAATGACTTAAATCTTTAGTATTCCTCTGGCTTGTTGCTGGCTGATAGTATGGAGTTTCTTTCTCTGAACTGTTTTCCAAAGCCTGTGTAAAACTTATTCAAGCCTGTACTGCTGCCTCTAGGTTTATAACAGTTTATGACCTTAGGACTCAATACAATCTTTTTTGACTTTGTGTTGCAGCAGGGTGAGTTGATTCCTCACAAGGAATTAATATTCAAGAAACAGTAAAGAATGAACTATTAAAATCAAGTGAGTTAAACAAGTTTATTACAGTAAAATTTTGATATGGGACCCCCTAAAAATTTTTGTCTGGAGCATGAGTTCACATTGGTGTGGCTGTCAGCACTTAGATAAAAAGCAAACAACTAGAAAGACCTTTAACAAAGATGACAGATGGCTGTGTTAACTGAAGGAAAGGTGCGTACTGAAAAAGATGAGTATAGACCCATTCTCTTAACATCATTGGTGGTCTGGAGGAGGGAGAAAGCAGCAGGGTAAATTAATCTGCAGGTAGGACTAAAGGAGATTTTTGCAGGCTGAGTATGTATAGAGAAGTTGAGTGACTTGAACATCATTGAAACACTAGGCTTGAACTGGGAGAATAAATATTAAGAATGATTTGAAATATAACTTAAAATGTCCTTAAAAGAACAAAATAAAGATGGCAAGGGAAAGGTAAATTATGGGAAAGATAATCAGTGCCTGAGAGGTATATGATCCAAAACTGGACAGCATGTTGGAACAAATTGCCAAAGGACAGATGCACACATACAAAACTTCAGTGATAGAGATGAACATGAGTCAGACAAAAGGCTCGTGGTGCTACCCACTTAATGAAATGGAGACATACAGTGGAGGATGAAGATTTTGCTATCTGCGGAAGAGGTGATGCCAGGCCTTAAAAAGGGTGTTTTATTTGGCCTAGCATGTGAGGAATCCTGAGGATTTCCATTTCAACAGAGATTTCAAACAGAAGTCCAGAACAGAGGCTACTTGTAAAGCCCCACTAAATGTGCTTCATATGCAGGTACAATTTTAGAATAGAATATAGAATAGAACAGAACAGAATAGAATAGTT
>VYZV01006153.1:14942-28015 GCA_013401275.1 Pandion haliaetus | reverse complement strand
GAGTAAAATCTTTATCCAGTAATAATGATGTTGCCTTTGCTAGCTAGGACTTGCGCTAGCAAATAGAGGTGTGCAAATTAAGCTATTAGATCGTATTTTTCATTGCAAATGCAAGTAGAACTCTAGTTTGACTTTTGTGGCTTAAAATGATCAGCCTGGATCTGAAGTTGCCTTTGGACAGTGTTCCATGGACTTCTTGAGAACAAATTGTGCACTAATTGTGCAGTCAGGTACTATCTTCTGCTAAAATAAAATAGGATTAATGCATATGGAAATCTTTGTACTGTGGATGCTAACAGCCTTGGCATTTAAATCCCACTGGAGCCATTACTGCAGTTTAGCTATCCTTTGCCTGAACCAGAATATTTTGTTTCTTTAGCCTTTTTATTTTACCTTTTTTCTTTTTTTTTCATTGATTATTTGAGATAAATCTTTTAAAATACCATTCCAACAAAACCTGTTTCTCTCCAAAATACTATTGCTTCAACCAGATGGCAAGTAGCAATCATTTATGAAAGACAACTTTTTCTTATTGTACTTTACAACTGACACAAGAAATTAGTTTCTTAATATTCAGAATAATCTGTTTTATTTCATCAGTTTAACAGGTCAATGAGGTGTACTGTCAGTAAAATGTTACGTTCGTGCACCTCCTATGATTTTTCAGGAAATGGGTAGAGATAACATAAGTCTGTCAGTAACAAAATCATGAGGGATGTTACTTGAATCAACCAGCCCCAACTACTATGGAAAACCTCATCACATTATAAGTTTTATAAACTGAGCAAGGTATTTAGAATAACCTACTATATGTTCAAGTTGTTACTGATAAAGTGAGGAGTGCTTTCTTCAGAGAGGACAGGATTTCTGTGTGCAGCAACTGATGCAAGTATTTAGCTGTTTTGTTTCCATTAAGCTTGCTGTCAGTTTTGCTTAATGATTTTTGATGTTGTGTTCTTTTTTTTACAATGGATAAAATGCCAGAGACAATTAACAAAATGATATTCTAAACTGGAATGGAAACCACACATTTGTAATGGCTGACAGGTTGTCTGATCTGAAAATGTGTACAACTGTCTCACACAGTCAGCAACTGGTTATTTCCTAGACTAGTTGACCATGACTGCTTTTTCCTGCTGCAGTTCTAACAACTTTCAAATACTGGCTAAAACTGGCTAAAGGACTGCAAAGTTGTCCTTCCCAAAAGCAGCATGGCTAGTTTGATTTCACTTTTTGCAAAGGTTTCTTTTCAACGATACTTGGATTTTCCTTGAAGCTACAAGTGAAATACAAACAAACTCACGTGTGCTCCCAGGGACAGTTCATTGCTCGTAATTCGATATAATTCATACAGTCTCTTTCCAGTCATTAGTTATGCGTTTGAAGAAGTAATTTTAAAGATTTAGGACACAGTAACTAGTTTAACTGTCTCTATAGATCTTAGAAAATTGTGTCACTAAATATCAAAGTTAGATAAGTTGATTTTATTCGACTGCTGTTTGTTCCCTTGTATGTTTTAACCACTGGGATTTGTACATCTACGTGGAATATCAGGATGATTTTTTTCCTAACTTTTATTTTATAACTTTGATGTTAGGAGACTTATCACTTTATCTCATAATGAGATTATTCCTATAACAGTAAATTAAAGAAAAAATTCACATGACTCAAAAGAGATTTCTGAAGACTTCTTGTAGAATAAAACATGAAATAACTATGTATTTAATCATTCTGCAAATTGTTATTCACTGTAAAGCAGTTACCATATGTGAAAGCAGTGGTACCATTAGGATTCTTTTATGTGGATGTTGTTCTCCAGATACAAACCCCAAATGTTCAGCTAAAAAGGGCCAGTGAATCTGTCACAAACAGCTACTGCAAATGTACTCTTGAAGCAACAAAGATACTGAAAGTGAAGTAACATTGCTAATGGCTTTATAACCTTCAAGCTCAATATGTTTGGCTTTCAAGCTGCCTAAACACAATTGCTTTCTAAGTATGTAATTTGAGTCTTTGAAAATTAAGATGTGGAAAGAGTGTAGTAGCTATCATTTCAAGGTATGTTTTAAATATTACACCTATTGAGAATATGATTTATTAACAATACTATTCTCTATGTAGAGAGAACCTGCATGGGGCCATTCTTCACCAGTATTCACAATAATCCTAGATGAAGGCACAGTAGTTTTGATAAGTGGAAAACAAGCAAATGATCCTGTGAGAAAACAACACTAGGCCAGGTTCTCAACTTCTGAATCTTCAATTCATGCAGTGGGCACTCATATTATTATTGTGCATTAGTTGGAACCTTGTAAGGATCAGTAGATTCAATGAGTTAGCCTGTCTACCCAGTTGCTAATTCATGCATAGTGTTAGTTCAGAGATCAGAAATAATGCTGCTTTAAGGAATTCCACCTGGAAGGAGGGGGAATATATTTCTGTAATCTCTGGCTCTGCTTCTTGCTTCTTGCTCGACTGGGTGCTACTCAGTTTGTGAAAGTGGGAGTTAATGATTCCCAGGGCTGCTTCTATCTGTGCTCTGTGCCGAAGCTGCTGCACAATTTAAGTAGTTCTTCACGGGTCAAACTGAGGACCAGCACAAAGCTCATAGGAGGGTGTGTATTTTCTAGCTAAGAAGGAAAAAACCCATTGGTCTTGACTGTATTTTTCCCATCCTCTAACTCCGTTCGCTTGAGTGTGTTCCATGGCAGACTTTTGTTTTCTAACTGCGTTATATAAATTCCACAGCAGATAGTACAAGTGTCAAGCATCGTTCTACCAGAGGGACCTCTCAAGCTTATTTTACTGAAATAAGTTTGTTCTCTAGCCTCCCATGAAGGCACTCAGCTTTGCTACCCTGTACCACCCTGCTTGGGCTTGGCTCCTTGGGTTGGAACTCCTCGGTAATGAGCCCACAAACAGCTGCTGCAATCTGGATCTCTTGCACCCTGTGGAGCTTTGGTTCTCTTTGTCCCAGAATTCTGGTGCCATCCTGTTCTTTCTGCTTGTCTCCTGTTTGCCGCCTACACCTTCCCTCCCAAACAGTCCTGTTTCCAAATAAGTGATTATAAATTTAATTTACTGACTATCACTGGGATCCCTGACTAAAGTTCAGAAGCTGAAGCAACCATGTTTGTTGTGGGATGTGGATGGGGAATTTTGGTTAAGTAGAGATTTGCATAAATATCCTGTGGGTATCACGGTATAACCGGAGAGTAGCCAAAGAAATCAGAAACTCTCAAGTGTCTGGGACCAAATGCTGGAGAGAGAGTAGGGCCTTACAAATTTGTTTAGGGGTCAGTAACTATTGAGCTTCCCTGCAGATTGCCCCAGGATCTGATTGCCTGAGGAAATTGTTTCAGCTAGGATGTTAAGTCATCTCTATACCACCTCTAACCCCCAGGCCTTGTTAGAAGTATTCCATTGTCTGTCTTCCATCCATCTTAATTCCTTCCTCCCTTTGCTGCCTCTTCCATAGCTGCAGTGGAGGCTCTTTTCAAAGGTCATGGAAGGGGAACTCGTGACTGGAGGAAAAAAAAAAATTCATTGAATGTGACACTGCAGTGCCTCTAAGAGTTCTGTGCGGCTGAGGCACTGTAGCTAGTCAGTGCGTGTTGTTAATTTACAACATAAGCAACCAAGTAGTGTTCTGTTTTTTCAATCTAGTCTTGGAGTTGTCGCATCTGTGACAGTACGGCACATCCAATGCAACAAGGATCAGTGAGCCTGTACCTTGGGAGACTCCTGAGTTTTACCTTTCTGGGCTTGTGAGAGCTTTACAGCTTGCAACGTAACCTGGTGTGGCTGGTGGGACATACTGAAGTGTGTAAAACTTGGTGAAATTCAAGTTAGAAAGAATTCTTTAACTCTATGCAGGGATAACAGGCTTTTTAACACATGCTAATGAGAGGAAGAGTTCAGGCAGAAGTGATAATGTATTTCTAATAATGTCTACTATAAGGGCCAGCAAAGAACAATCAAACCAAGGCTTTTTTTTCAGTTTTAGGTATTTCAGCACAAGCTAGCGTAGCCAGTTGTGTGATTGTTCCAGCCTCCCAAATATATCAGCTGTGTATGCTGGCACAGTGCTGAGCTAAAGCAGCTATATAGCTTCTGACTCACAGCTGGTCCTCGTTCATCCCGCTTGAAGCACAAGCGAAATAAATGAGCATCTGTTTGCCCTCGACATTGTAGACATACCCTCTGCCTTCATTCTTATGGATAAACAAAGAGTGGTTTGGGGTTTTTTAAGAAATATTTTAAATTCTTACTCTTTGTCTTTTTACCAAAAAAAAACCCAAAACCAAAAAAACAGTAGAGCAGCTGGAAGATTGCTCTGTAAAAGGTCATATGATTGAGTTCTAAAGAACGAGAATTCTTATTCTGGCTGACATGGGCTCAGTGGTAACTTACTTTTCAATGTTTTTTCAATTTTTTTTTAATTTCATTTCTGAAATTTTTGCCATGCCAATGAATCATTGTGACTGTGGGTAGAGAAAGCCTATGCTGAAAGTTTTGCCTATCACTTTCTTACTGGAAAAGTCTTCCAGTAAAACAGGAGTGGCAAATCTTGTTTCCTGATAGAGCAAAAAAAACCCCAGCATACCAAAAAACATTTTAATTTATGAAAAATTGAGAAAAAAAGTAACATTCTGGACCATATTAAGCAGAAGAAATTTGTTTGCGTGTTAGTGGTAGCTGAACAAAAAGTACATGTGCTGAGAATTTGAGTCTTATGGGACATCTGAGTTTGTAATACATGGTCAAGGATCTTTTCTATGCCATACTTATCTGAGGACTTACTTGGATATGTATTTATGCATTTTATACTGTTATTAACAAACAGGTATTCATATATTTAGCATTATATACAAGTCCAATGTGAATCCTTTATACCATTTCATTCTAGGCTAAAGCATTTCATTATATTTTTGTTACTGATTTAGCTACAGTGTTCTAGACAGGTGCTGACATCCTGAGACCTTTCATTACATGTGGTACTACTTCAGTCTGGAGTGGTTTCTTTCAATTTCACCACTTACTGTTGCTAGCTCTTTAACTAAACCCCTTCATTCCTGGCCTTTCTGGGAAATTTATCACTAAACTTTTCAAAGGTTTCCCCTACCAAATTTAAAATGAAATAGCCACAGCACAAGCACTACTAATTCACTAAGAAAAAGCATCCCGTTTGGATGTATATTCTCTGATTCCTGGGGGAGAGAGCGAGCTCAGAAGTGGTTAGAGATGTCTTAATGTGCTTAGGAGTTTGGAGTCAGCTCTTGACACTAATGCAGGCTCTGGGCACTAGCTAGCACTGGGAAATCTTTATTCACTGAAGTGCTCAGTGTGTAAAATATTTTTTCTTCCTCTTAAATAAATAAATAATAATAATGTGTAGTTTGCGGACACAAACTATTTGCTTAAAACAGGCAATGGGCTTTGGGGAGATATTTATGATACAATAGGCTTTGGGGGAGATATTTATGATACAAGCTAGATTGACTTTAGCAAGCAGCAGCAGCTGGTGCTTTAACGCTGCTCAGTGTTGAAACGATCTTCTGTACTGCAAGGTAGAGAGGCAGAAAATGCAGCTGCATCTTTCTGGAGCTAATTTTAAAAAAGCAATGAGCTGGTAATTACCACTTTCCCCAGCTGGTCTTTGTAAGGGTAAAAGGTTTAATCATAGATCGAAGATGGAAGAGGAAAATACTAAGCAGGCTGCAAACAAGTCTTAATAAACCTCCGTCCTGGAGATACTTAGAAATTTAAGCTCTTGTGGGCTGGGAGGAGCTGGGAATGAAGATTACCTCCAAGAGGTTATCTGACAGTCCTTGGGGTTATGCCCTTTGTATATGAGTTTTCTCAGGAAGGATATGTGATGAGGGTTTCATGATGGCTGTGTACCCTGCAGCCTCATCCAGTTCAGTGTGATCTTCCCAGGCCTTGGGGGAGGAAACTGAACTGAGCTGGTTCTCAAAGGTGCAAAATAAGGGGGGGAAGGTTCTGTGGAGTTTTTTCAGTCAGCATCTCATTTTTGCCTGATTCATACAATTTGATTCATACATTCTTTTGGACAAGTAAATAAAGTAAGTAAGGAGAGTGCCTGTGTGTTAAATTAACCATGCTTCATTAACTCTTCCAAAATATCAAGTCTTAGGTAATAACTAAACCAAAAAGTGACAATAGAATAGGTTTGGAGGGAATAACTTCAATAACTTAAACTTCAGGAGAGCAAGAAGCTGTTTTTTACTTTCTTAGTTGATGGGGGGAAAGGGGATAAATCTGTTTGGTTTTATCATTAATTTCAGGTTTTTAAGTGTACTGTAGTAATATGGAAGGGTAATAGGAAGGAAGAGCAGTCACGTATTAATGTACTGGTCCTAGGGTCGATTTCTATTTGCTAACTTTTCTCATATAACAGGAAATTGTGCCAGACCCAGGTCTAGTTCAAGGTTTGATTTTTGCAAATCGGAACCCAATCTATGAATTATGATGAATCTACGGGCTCTGATGAATGAGGTTTTTGATAGCACTGCCTGTAAGAAAGCTTTTGTGAGCTTTTAAACTAGCACTTTTTAATACGCCCTTTGCATACTTAGTTTAACATATGAGTAGTCTCTTGATTGACTTTGCTGATAGCGTATCAATCTAAGTTGGCTGGATTTGACACCTATGTATTGAATGATAAAAGACTTTTGCTCTTGTTAAGAAACAATAATTTGTTATGCATGATATGGCAAAATGGGACTTAACTTCAAAAAGTGTTTCATGTAATCTCTTGATTGCTGAAATCAAAACAATAAAAATGCAGTAAAGAACTGTGGCGCAAGTCTAGCAATTTATATACTTGCTTTTCTAAAATTTTTTCATTTGTTATGATCATAACTTATTTCTCAGTTAAATTTCCTGAGGATAAAACCTTGAAGAAGGATTCCATGATGCTAAGTGATGAACAGATACAGAACTGAAAAGACAGCTCCTGTCCTAAATCTTGCAATTGAATTAGGTCAGGGGATGTCAAAAGGGAGCTGTTCTCTGTGTGAGGGACCGTCTCAGATTATCTGCCTTGCTATCCCAGGTGGATGTCTATCCTTGGTGGGCAGAAGACTTTATAAGGGGGCAGAAGGGAATCTTGCCAAACACCTCATCTTACACCCCGTGAGAACAGAACAGAACTCAAGATATCCTCAAGAATGGGGATGGGACCAGTTTGAGAGGAGTCAGATTTCTTTTCCTGGTAGTGGAAGCTGAGTTTTTACCTGTAATGTGAGACTCTTGAGTCCATCAGGGACCTGGAGTCACAGGACTTGCAGTAAAGCTCTGTACCATTCCCTTCAGTGTGTTTGTGCTCTGTGAGAGGGACAGGCAACTTCTGGAGTTTGGGGTTCACGTTTATTCCTGGCTGTGTGCAGAGGCCATGCCAATATATCACATTTAAATAATGCTGTGTTGAGCTAAGGGAGTCGGTGCCAGTCTTGGTTTGCAGTATCAATTCTTCTCTTCTCATGCATGACTTCAGGTATGCAGTCCCTTCAGTTAATTAAAAGATTGACTTAGTCATATGCAGCCACTGAACCATAGGCAGAACCTTCAAAGTGTGAATTCTATGCAAGGAGAAAGATATTTTAAAGTATTTGTTCATCAAAAATATTTCTCAGTTCTGTCACCTGTTGTATTGAAGTGGATCCGTGCCTGATTTTGCCTTCCCTTCAAAGTCCATCAGATAAATAGCCTTTAAAGTCAGCTGGGGGGAGGGGGCGGAAATTCTCTCTTATATCAGGTATGTAACAGATGAGTACATGGGAAAACACTTTCTGGTGGTTTTGTCAGCCAAAAGAAAATGAAAGTGCCTTTTTTTGGTGATCTGCAAGAGAGAAACGTGCTAACAGAATGGCATTTGGCTAATAGTGCAGCAGATGAAAACTGGGCCATGACAGCAAAGGTGGAAAGATCAGAAAAGAAAGAGAAAATTATTTCATTTGGAGGTGAATGTCATCTGAAATAAGTGATTTCACATTTAAAAGACTGCCAAGGAGAAAATTGATGAATGTTAACATATTTTTATATTGTTTTATTTCATTCTTTTTTCTTTTCTCATTTGTAATGCTTACGCATTCAGGAAGTTGAGGTAGGTTTTTCACTTTTAACTTGTAAATATCCATAGAGCGAATGAAATCATTTACAACATATCATAATTCATATTATACTTTAAACTTATGATCAATTGTTAATATTGTTATAAAGGAAATGTTTTGATAGTGTTAAGTATTAATGTGTTAATACTGATTTATTAACATGTTAATATTAAAATGACATAATAGTTTCATATGGTACAGCAGGCATAAGGTATTTTAAGCACATTAGTATCAGTCCTAGTAGAAAGCTCAGAAACACATAGATTTCCATGCAGTCATTTTTGTCAGGAAGGTGTTTTATTGAATGGGAATGTTAAATCTCTTTAATCGTGTTGATCATATTTTTATATATATATATATATACACACACATACATACATACCTGGAAATCAGTGTTATGTTTAGGCACTGTATATTGCTATACCAGCATGCTGTTTTTCTGTTGGAGGAAGTTACAGTGAAATTGATGGTATCCTTTGGGAGATGTTAAGAGTTCCTCCTCCCAACAAAAGTCATTTCAGGTTAATGTATAAATTTCAGCACCTTGCAGAGTACTAGCACAAAAGCCCTGTCCGTTTTTCAAGTCAGAGCTTTAGGCGGTATTTAAATGAGACATAGATTTTCTGCTCAGCCATATCTACAGGGTGAATTTCACCTTTACAGTGCCATAACCATTCAGTTACAGTTCTTGCTGGTATCAATGCTGAATTGCAACTCTAGTGCTGTATTTTCCATTGTCCAACTTGCATAAGTTATTTTGAACTGCTATTGACCGTATTGCTCTAATGTATGTATAGTCATTATTTACTCCTATGAATAATAGTGAGTTTTATATATTGAAAGTATCAAAGATTTTCTCTATTCTACTTTCAGGGGTTTTTCCATATTTTTTCTTGTGTATTTTCCTATGTTACCATACTGTCATTTCAGGCATATTCTAAAATAAATACAGATTCAA
This sequence comes from Pandion haliaetus, assembly GCA_013401275.1. NCBI lineage: Eukaryota > Metazoa > Chordata > Aves > Accipitriformes > Pandionidae > Pandion > Pandion haliaetus. The sequence goes on along the minus strand of VYZV01006153.1, from coordinate 18,922 downwards.
TTTTCAAAAAGGAATACTAAACAGGTCTGCATAAAGGAGAAAAGGAGAAAGAATGGGTTTACAGAAGATATGGGTGTTTTGTAGGGGTTTTTTTTGTGAGGAAGGTGCATTTTCTGTAAAATATTCCTTTGACGCTGAAATTGAGATACACCCCCTTTCCAATCCTTATTTCAAAACTGGTTCCATATGCCAACAGCATAAGAAATCTTTCTTGGGATTTGAATTATTTAACAGTTTCTGATGCTTAAAACCCAGCAGCAAAGCAACACCTAAGAAAAAATGTAAGCAGGCAAAAAAAGAATATTTTGTTGCTGGAAAAAAATTATTCTGCTCAAAAAGCTTAAAACTCAACACATTCTGAAAAGTGATTAATGTTTGGTGAATTTAGCAGTACATCATAATCAATTACAAAGCATTGTATAACTATGAGGGGGTTATTGTATTAACAAAGCTGTAGAATTCAAAGGCAAGTCTGTGATTCTATTTCTGGTGCCAAACCCTGTACTTCTGAAAAAAAGTATAGACACTTCTGATGTATCTGAAATAAATTATGAATAATAATCTTTATTGTTATTGTGGGATATCGTCACTGTCCATGAAGTTAGTATAGACACCAAGCACAAATATACTTTGAGTAAGAAAATGCATGTCCTCCTGATAGTCATGCAGAATTACATTCAGCCCCCTTCATTACAGGGAGCATTTGCCTGTCCCCAGAGCAGGTAGAGAAGAGCAGGATAGCAGTCCACAGTTCTCCATGCTCTAAGCATTAGTACTTTCTGCTTCTCCTGCTGGCCACAGTGTTAAGAAAGGAATGCGCTGCATCTCCTGGTGTTCAGCGAGGGCATGGAGAGTCCCCACTCCTCCTGTAACAGCCCTGTGGGCTGTTCTGAACCCAGAAAGTAAGACGTGCTGGCTTCCAAGTCTCCAAAATATTCCAGGTTAGGGTGACTGGATAGCATGAGAGCATGCAAAATTCAGAGGACTGGAGATAAATGGTAAACAGAGCCCTATGGGGAAATAATTTAGGTGTCTTATTCACACTGATGGGTTTTCAGTTACCCTCCTGGCAGGCAAAAGAAATCTAGGTGTCATTCTGGACAGCTTGATAAAGACATCTCTTCAGTGGCAGCCCTCAAGAAATGAATATAGAATACTGGATATATTAAAAAGGAAATAAAGATTAATATGCAGAAACATATCACAGTGTTAGAGAAATCTTCCATGCTTCCTCACTTCAAATACATTACTCTGTTGTTATCACGTCCTTTCAAGGAGGACGCAAGTGAGATGTACAGAATATGCTGAAACTAAATATAACAGTTCTTCAGGAGTAGGGTTGATGGCACTCTGAAGTGGGGAAAACTTTGCCTTCAGGTAAATATTTGCTAAGTACATAGAATACAAATTGATCCAACACAGAGAAGGGTTTTCCATTCTTTCTGCAGAGAGACTGATTTGCAACAGAATGATCATTTGCCCAGGCACTCTGACAGTCTCTACCTTTTCCGTTTTAAAGTCCAATCAGAATTATGTAAAACAGAACCACAGGACTCGGAGCAGAATAATATCTTTACATCAGATTTAAGAAGATTTTTAAAATTTAATAATGGGAACAGTGACAAACAGTGACAAAAGTATTCACCGCAAGTGCTCCTGGATTTTATTGTACTTCAAGTATAATGCTTATGATATTATTGCTGTATTTCTGTACATTCACAATGGTGTGATTTACATGTGTCCAAATGAGTGTAAGTATTTTTGGATTTCCTTTGATGACCTTTTGACACAATGGTGTGGATCATGTTACGTTACCTTAACAATATGCTAATATCGTTGTTATCAAAAGTTGTAGACTGATGTGAAATAATACAAACTTATCAGAAAATATTTAATAATGAACATACTTTGAAAAACAATTTAGAAGAAAAATTCAGGGTGCTGAATCCAAGGAATTTTTTTATTCTTTAATTTCTAACCTGCATTTTCTACTCTTTAGGACACAACCCACTGATAGTAATCTCTGATTTGCGCTAAATATGTTAGGATCAAAAGATGAGTTGATGCATTTGTAGTTTAGTTATGTAAAATTGTACTGAAAAGACTGATTATATTTTTCCTGAGTTTCCTTTTTTTTTTTCCTCCCCATTTAGGATGATTATTTCAGAAACTGGAATCCAAACAAGCCTTTTGATCAAGGTAAAGTTAGTATGCATTTTGTGGTTGTCTTCTATTTTGTGATATCCCCATATACTTTATGCCTTTCTTCCTCCGTCTGTCCCATGCATTAGTGAAGAGCTATATTCATATTCACGTCTCATTCCCAATTTAGTCACAGCTTGAGGTGGTTTATGTGTAAGGGTTTGACTCATCTCTGTATTTTTCAGCCACATCTTTTAATCCCCATCCATTCCAGTTTATATTCAATGATGATAAATATACTTAGAAAGATTTCTCTGTAACCATGAATCTCAGTCTAACATGCAATTTAAAACAGGTATCTTCACATACATTTTCTGTCATGTTAAAAACGTAGTTACTGCATTTCCTAATGCTTAAGGGGCCAATTCTTTGAAGCCAGTTGTAATGTATTAATTTCAGGGCTGTTTTTCCAAAGAAAAGGGTGTTGCGTATATGCTGCTGATTCAGATGCAGATTCTGTAAATGACATTTTGCACTTTGTCTTGGTGAGTTTTTAAGTCATGGCAGTACTTCAACAATTTCTAGGCCAGCCACCAAAGGATAGGAAAAAACAATAAAAAAATATTCTAATTGGTATGTCCAGGGTAGCACTGGAAACAATAACCATGCTGGGAAAAAGAACTTCAAATTGACAAATTAAGAGATCACAGATAGCAACTCCACATTAGGCATTCTCTGCTTGGTGTTCATAGATAGCAACAACCTTTTCAGCTGGGATGGTGAGAGACATTAACTCTAAATGCCATAGATGAACATCACTGGAGACACTAGTAGCCCTGATGTTGCTGGGTTGTATTTGATACTTAATGTCTTGTCAGTAAAAAACACTGTATGCAAAGAAATCTCAGCAGTCCATCCTCTGAAAGACAGATACAAAAGTAGTGCAAGCTGATAGTATGCCATAATTTTGTCCTTAAAATCAGAATATTGTACTTTAACTTTAACTTTGCTATTTGTTACATTTGTTACTCTGACACTAAGGGTCTATAATGGTACATACCGGAGCACCCTCAAAAAGTATAGTATGAAACCACTTGGGTCTTGTATTTTGTTATTTCTTAAAGCTTCTAGAATGTTCTTTTTTCAGGGCAAACGTTAAAAATTACATTCATTTGGTAGAACCAGTTATCAGCTCTTTGATTTGTGGAGGATAACAACAGCCAATATAAAGCACAGGTCGGTTAGCTTCTCTGTTTGCTTTTTGACAGTTGCTCATTTTTCCTGTTTGTAATGTTCAGTGAAGCTCATATAACTCCTGCTTGAGAACACATATGAGGCAAGGATATTACAGCTGTAAAATCACAGGTAGATGGTAAACTTTTTCCATTGCTTAAGGCGTTTTTAGGATCCTGGATTTCTTTGACTAGTTTTGGTTCATTATTCTACATCATGCCTCTTAACTTGCAGAACAGCAGTGTCCTAGAATTTTATTCAAATGGTATTCTATAAGTTTCAATCTACTTCTGCTCTGAAGTTCGTAGGGATTTGAAAATATGTTGTCCTAAAGCCATTTAGAAAGGAATGATCATGTACATGGTAACTACAATACAAATGAATTTCAGTTATGTAGATCCCTTGATTCATTGCACAGTCCTCCTCTCTTTGGGATCCTGTGTTCAAAGTTAAGTGGCATTCAAGTAGAGTGTGAGACTTCCTCTGCCTTTCAGAATGTGAAGTGGCTATCTGGATATATAATTGTTGTGATTTTACATTCAGAAAAGGTATTCCTGCAAGAAAATTGCTTAGGCAAATTAATGAGCAGGCAGGTAGTGCGCTTT
>VYZV01006153.1:0-14908 GCA_013401275.1 Pandion haliaetus | reverse complement strand
TTTTTTTTTTTTTTTTTTTTAAGAAAAAAGAGTTAATGGTGAAACAGTCACAGTGTGGTACACAGAAGGAGACAACAAATTAAAATGTACATGGCCTTCTCCAAGCGTGACTTATGTCTGGTGTCACTGGGATTTAACCAGTGGATAATGGTTAAAGAATATCAGATAGTATCAGTGTTGCACAATTGCAGGAGGTGCCCAATAGTTTAGTTAGTTGCTAATTTTTTAGTAACTGCTTCAGAAAAAAGCGAGTCATCTTACAAAAAAAACATTTTTGTGCCACTGGAAGTCAAATAGTATGAAATTACTTTTGTGAATCATACCACAAATGAGAAGAAAAGAGTGAGTCAGTTAAGAAGGAGAAGGAAAGGTGTGAACAAATGAACGAAGGGGTAACTAGATAAATGACAGGCCAGTGGAGGAGATGAAACTACAATGCTTTCTTGATTCGCTTTCAGTTTCAGCTTTGGCAGTCATTTATTTTACAAACAGGAGTCATAAAAGGGAGCAGCTTTGCCTGTCAGAGATTTGAATCTTCAAAATTACTAAAGTGTTTAGGAAGAAAATACCCATTGGAAGTCTCTGAAGGTGCTTTTGAAAATTTCACTTTACATCTATTTCTGTATTTCCATTGCCAAGCATGTTCCTTGTATTGTCTGTAGGTAGCTTGCAGGAATATCCTTGGGGGCTTACATGTTACAGCTGAGGAGTGTAGATTCTCTGTCTGTATGGAAATGGAACTTCAGTGTCAGAGGAAAATAAAAGATGATGTTTTTGTCAAGGCATATATCCACAGAGATTTTCAAAGGCATTTGAGGGATTTAGGGTTACAAATCCTATTGACCTCAAATGGAACTTAGGCTCCTACCACTTTCAGAGGCCTTGTGACCCTCTGTCTTCCCAAGAGGAAAAGCAAAAAGGTAAATCCTGGCAAAATATTGCAAAAAGATTTTGAACTGACGTGCTTTAAAACTGTATTGTTCATTGTGTTACTGAGATGTCTGACTCTGGGCAAAACCACAAATCATTTTAGAGAATCTAAAATCACAGGTGGATACCTTGAAGCGATACAAACAGTCGTACATCTGTTAAAGATTCCCATTTCTTTACAAAGGAAAGGATCATTTCTCTATCAGTGTAAAATTCCTCCAAGGCTATGGATAGTCTGTTGTCAGAAAGCAGAATGCAGACTAGGCAATGCAGTCTGAGCATGATACTTGGCCTTGCACAGAGATCTGTGCACCGCTTTTGTCTCATTTAAATCTTACAAATGGATTTTATTTGGCCAATAGGTCATTCTTTTTGACAAAGGGGTCACTACTCTTGGCTGTGGCAAAATTCACCCTTGCTAGAACGTTAAAATAGCACTCACGCCTTTCTGATGAGGTTTCTTACACAAAAACATTACCTTACAAAACTGTTGCTTAGTTTACTTACATATACATGGAGCATGTGGGTCTTTAGCCACTCACTGACTCCTATGTTGTTGTCACCCAAAAAATGAAAAGAAAAGAAATCACATCATGTTGCTGCTTTGGGCCATATGAATCAGATGCTGACAAGACTAATGCTCAGTTTATATATCTGTATAGGTGTGTACACACATACATGTGTAAATGTATATATACTATATATATGTGTATATAGAGTATCATTTAAATAGAAAGTGCTGAGACAAAGGAAGGAAGGAATGCTTTCTCTTTTCCAGGTGTTTTCCAGCACAGGTTTAATTTCTGTCATTTTCCATGCAGAGGAAAAAAGAGTAGTCAGAAGAATTTGTCCTAGACCTTTTATGTGGTGCAACCTGCAAGAAAATTGTTATAATCTGTCTTCAGTCTTTACTTCTCCATTCTCCCTGCCCTGACATTTTTTCCATGTTGTTCCTTTTAGCTTTGGGGTGTTTGAATGCCCCCTATGCACTTGTATGTTTTTGGAGATAGAAAAGCTTTCATTTTGTATTCTTTGGGGTTCTTATATCCAGAGAGCCTGTGCAGATCCTGTAGTAAGGAGTCCTAGCTTGCTCCTATGTAGTAGAAGCTCTGTGTTCTCACCACAAAGTTGATGTTTTGAGAGATATCCCAAAGGCAAATTTTAACCTCACAACACCAAGTTTCTTCCTAGAGTGATTGAGGAGAAAAAACTTGTCCAGTGGGTGAATGAATGCAAACAACTGCCTCTCTCCCTGGGTTGTATGGGAAATCTGAGTCTAGCATCGCCAAGCTAAGGCTAACTTGTGTGAATACTTACTCTTCGGGAAAAATGTACAGGTTTTTAATGTTTAAAGTCTATTTCTCAATTCTAAATGTAAAACCATGTTTCAATATTCTAATTGTGAAGTCTTTATACGGAAGCCAGATTGTAGAATCATGATGAGAGAGTTGGGAGAACAGTGCTTAGAAGTAACTGAAGGTGGCTAGTACCTGCCAGAAGTGATCTCGCAAAGGCAGCTGGAGGACTCAGTATGTTTAACAGATTTAAAAACCAACAGTAGTCAGAGGTTTTGAAAATGAGCAGAGTTCTGCTTCTAGGCTTGTATTTCATTTGCATCTTTTAAAGAACAGTCTGCTGGGCCCAACCAACTCTATATTATTTTCTAAAAAAAAGCTAGCTTTATTCAGCAGATTGAATTATTTATTTACCTGTTCAAAAACAATAGCAGTGGAATCAAGCTGTCTGCTTTCTGCTTGCAGTGCCGAGAGAAGTATCTGCATGTATGTCTCAAGAAAAGAAATACCTTGTTTTGTAAAAAAGCATACATGACTTTCACTGAAACAACCCCTAGAGAGTCACACGAGTTATCTTTGCATAACACACCTTTTCAAGGGAAGTCAACTTGAATGGTTCAGCTGTGTCTCGGAGGGTACTTGAGTGATCAGCATTTATTTTTAGTGTAGCTACCAGCCCAGCTTTTTTTATTCATCTTGAACCCAGTAGAAACCAATACAAAGGTGAGCATCTTACTGACTGAGCCAAGCTAACGAGGCATTCGGACTGCAGAAGGCAGGAGAGCATATAGCCTGAAAATGATTGCTAGTCATTAATATTGTACACAATTCTGTCAGAGTTGCAGAAGCCAGAAAGCAGAAAAGTGGAAGGGGCAGGTTAGGATTTTAAAATATGAATCAAAGGGTTGGTTTGGGTTTTTTTTTCTGACAAGGACATTTGAGAGTTCTTAAGGAGCTTGACAGCTAACTTGACATACATTCCTAGTCTTCTCCATCTACAGTGGAGAAGGAAAAGAGGAAATCAGGGAAAAAGTTTAGCCTAACATTCTCAAGTAAGAGATTTTGGTATGGTAATTATATGTGTCTGATGTCCTGCACCTATTAAAACTTGCCAGAAAATTAACTTAGTAAGACTTTATGTATTATTATAAGTGAAAACTCTTAAATTAAAAAAAAAAGTTTAAGTTATTGACAATTTCTGCTAAAGCCACCTCTCAATAGCTGTAGTAAATTCTTCTACAGATAAATAGATGTTACTAATTTTTCCGATAAGGGGCACAAGTAAGAGTACATTTTGTTAGGTTTAAAGCTTCTGGAAACAGTTTGGAATGGTGTCCAGTTTGCTTGCCACGTAGCTTTTTTTAAAGCATCGTTACCCAGAACATAGGAACTGTGGAAATAATGAGATGCACTTACTGTGCAAATATGTATTGCAGATACATAAGCTCTGAATCAGAAAATGTTTAGACCATTGAGCTGCCATTATTATTAACAAGGCTGTAGAAGGACACAGTAAGAGGGGGAAAAAAGCTTGATGCTGTTGTAGTGCTGAGCTTCCTCCGAAATCTATGTCTAAAACCATCCACTGAACTGTGGAATTGTCTGTTCAAGTAGGTGCGAGTCTCACACTTTCCATTTTGATTGTGACACTGGCAGATGACTGCAGTGGACTGAGTTGGCCCGAGACTTCTACCTCGATGCTGCCTCCTGCACTGAGGCAAAGGGACTGGCTAGAAACATGGTACAATTTTACTCATTGCTGGTGATAGCAGTCGCAAGTGTTCCAAGCTGCTGGGCTTCTCAGGACAAGAAGGTCCTGATAAGAAATAGTCTGAATTTTCCCCCTTGTCTTCCAGCCTTTGTCTTTATTTTCACTGTCTTTATTCCCAATCCTCTTCCCCAGTAACTGAGAAATCTGAGCAGGGGTATTACTTCTCAGGGCTTTCATTATCTGCCCTGGCGTGGGAAACACAAAATTCCAAAATCCCTCTTCCACTGTACTGTGTGAAAATCTTCATCTGCCTGAAATGGACCTATCAATGACTAGTCATACATGCTCGCTTAGACTCGACATGAACTCTCTATCATTTCAAAGAATTCCCCCTGAGCACTAATGAATTCTGAACTGGCAAAATACCCTCACTTTTGAAAAGGAAACACTGCTTTTGAGTGGACTGTGGCCTCCAGCATAGCATAGCCTATGACTTTCACTGTCCAGCAGCCCCATGGAAGTGAATTTGTCAAATTTAGAGCTTTATCTCTAGAGATGGATGTATTGGTATTCACGGTTCCTCTCCTGCATTGAATTGTACCTATGTCTTTCCAGTGTCTAACTGGCAAATCCAGACTCCAGAAATGGCTGCCTGCAGCTGTGCAGAATAAAGTTTGCCTAAAATTCATAAGCCTTCCAAAACAAAAAGGATGATAATGGGAAGCCTGTGATGCAGGATGAAAATCATAGAACCTGCAATTATTTTTGAACATGTAATTTTCTGTTAGCCCAGTTAAGATGTTCTTTCAGAAAAGCCTGAATAAATTCCTTTCAGAGAGTTATTTAGTACTGTACACATCTCTAGCTACAAATACATGTTAGTTTTATAATAAATGTTTTCTATTACTGTGCCTCAGATGGCAGATTTCAATTGAATAACTTATTTTGCAATTTATTTTTTGACTGTGGTTGAATTAGAGGCTTATTCATAGGACAACTACACATGAATTATGTTTGTAAATCTTCAGTAAATCAGTACAATTTTAAAACATGCTAACTGAATCAACAGAAAACAATAGCTAAGATGCAGCACATGAAATATACTATCTTCCATTAAATGCATTTCAAGCACATATGGCTGCTTATATCCTCCAAGCAGATGCACGTGGTTCTCTTTGTGCCCTAGAAGCATGATATTAAATTTCTTATATGCTTGTAAGCAACAAATTTTGTAATTAAAAATGGCATCAGAAGTGACAGAGGTGGGGTCCCTGTCTGTGATTGTATTATGGCTGATGTACTTTGAACTGAGACAATGATCAATAGGTTGCTTGTCTAGAATTTTATTAGCACTTGGGGAGCACTTGTTAAACTTTGTCAATAGTGGTGCTGGCTTTCTTTTAATATCTCTTACCTCATCAACTATGAAGCAGACATGATTTTTAAAGGGAAATTCATGCTTCCCCATGCTCATCCAGCCCCCACTGAAGTAAATACATTTTTGGGAATATCACAGGGCCCAACCCTTCTCTCATTGACATCATGTAGTGAGCAGGGGTCTCCTTCCCTTTGCTTCAGTTCAGAATATAGGAGATTATTTTTTGAAACCCACCTAAACCTTTAAAAATGAAGTGTGTTTGGAAAATACATGCCTGCAAAGCTTCCTTCCTTATTTGCTGTAAGAGAGACCCCAGTGTATTATTCAAATTAGCTGCTTTGGTTTGTATTCTGATTTAACTAGGCCAAACCAGTCAGGGGCAAAGTCTCCAGCCTTGAAATATTATTTGACTTAAATATTGGATGACATAGCAGTAGATTTATACTGCATGTCAGAGTTAGTTTTAAATCACTAGCCAGTCAGAAGACTAATTTGCACAGTATTTAAATGTGTTTATATGCTTGTGAGTTAATAGGTGATTACTAACTGTCATTTGATTCTAACTGAAAAACAGTAACTCCTGTGGAGAATGAAAGTAGAAGGCCAGGTGACAATGGCCACAAATGGGTATAATGCAGAATTTTTAGGAAAAGAACGTCAAAGTAAAGACAAGTTATTTCAATATCAGATTTCAGTAAACTGAGAATTGGTACAGCAGAAATTAGAGGAAGAAAAATTAGGATAATTGGCAGTTCCTCAATGTAAATGGCACAAATTATCCAAAAGCCAAGAGCTTGGTTAATGGTAAGGCTCTTAGTGACTGCAGTGGCAGGAAGTTATGTAAAGAAAGTGCAACTAGGTTGAAGTCTTAATGGAGTGCAAATGGCAGCCCCAGACTCAGAAAGCCAAATATAAAATCAGATGATTGGGTACGGATTTAAGAATAACAGTTTTTTGCAAGTGTGTTGGAAGGAAAAGAAAAAACAAGAAAAATGATGGTTCACTGCTCAGTGGAGAGAGGTGCTTATATAAAGGCATTGCTGAGAAGACCAAAGCATTGTTACCTGTCTTTGCTTTGGCTTTCACTTAAAAGGTCAGCTGTGACCAGGTGGCTATCATAATTAATAACTTCAGCTGAAGTGTAAGATTCTAGATTAGGGAAAGAACAGGCTTGAGTGAATTAGATGTTTGCAAATCAGCTGGAATTGATCTAAGGTTTAAGTGAACTGGCTGAAATAAAGATACTGAAAGTTATCTTTGAAAATTCATGAAATTGTAGAAGACTGGGAAAGCACAAGCAGCATGTATATTTTTCAAAGTTAGAGAAAAGAAAATTGGAAATTACATCCTGTGAGTTGAACCTGAAATCCTGAAAAAAAAAGTACTGGAATAAATACTAAAGCAAGTATTTGTTAGGATCAAGAAGATAAGGGGATAAATAAAGCTGCTATGGATGTCAAACTGAACTAATTTTCTTCTGTGACATTTACAGGCCTTGAGACTCAGGGATAAGCTTGCAGTATCACATATCTTTAATAAGGCTTTTGACATTGGCTTACATTACTGTCTTATAAGCAAGTTAAAGAAATATTGTCTAAAAGAAATAATTATGAGGTGGATACAAAATCCATTGGAAAACTACATTCTGGTAGTAGCTGTCAGTAGTTCAACGTCTGGCTGGAAGGATAAATCGAGTAGGGTTCCTCTGTGATCTATTTTGGGTCCAGTATTATTCATAATTTTCATTAAATTGTAGATCTTGAAATTAGTATGCTTATTAAATGTAGCACAGAAATAAAATTCACAGTCAGCCTAAGAAATTAAAGAAATGGTCTGAAAACAAAGGATAATGTTCAGTCTGGGCAGATGCAAAGTTCTTTACTTACATAAGAATAACCATCTGCACAAAACAGGATGAAAAAACATTGGATAGTAATGAATTTGGAGAAAAAGGGTAGGGGGTTACAGTGGATTACAAATAGAACATGAGTCAACAATATAATTCTGTTGCAAAACCCGCAAATGTTGCACTGGCACTTGTAACTATGAGTAATCCTTCTACTCTAGTCAATGCCAGTAAGACCTTGGCTGGAACACATTGTCCAGATTTGAGTACCAGGCTTCTAGAACAGTATGAATCAGCTGGAAAGTACCCAGAGAAAGGTAACAGATATGATCAGAGTTGCAGAAAATATACTCTGTGAAGAAAGACTGAAGGAGAGGAGAACCTCCTCTGTGGAGAGAAAACAAACAAAACAACAACAAAAACCCAAAACAACCCACAAATCCTATTTTCAAATACATAAAATGAACTGCGAAGTGGAGGACTTGTTGTATCCTCAGTGGACAGAGAACAAGGAGCAATACATTTACATTGCAGCAAAGAAGATTAATTTTAGCCTTTGTAATGACAGCAATACTTAAGCATTGGGAGAATTATTTTAAAGAGGATGTAGAGTCTCCATCTTTGAAGGTGTTCTAAAACATGTTAGATAAATGTGTTGCAGATAATGACGCACTGATAGCGGACCTAGCTGTGGAGAAAGGAAATCGGCATCCTTCCCAGAATTGCCATTCTAGCACTGTGATTCTGTGATTGTATTTTGATTAATGGAAACCAGCTAATTTCATTGAAAGTACAGAAGAAATGCTGAAGAAGGTAATTCTTAAAATAGATTTCCAGTCAAAGCAAAGAAGTGAAAATAAATGAATGAGTATCCTTGACAGGCATTTTGGCACCACCTAAAAAAATACAGGTTCTCATTTGATGGGAGTAATGTGCATAAACTTCAACATAGACAACCATGGTTGTCACACGCTTGCAAACCTCCATGAATGTGAAGAGGGACTGGCAAAAGGCAGCCCATTTTCTCTGACTGCTTCTCCCTGTCTTGCTTGCTTTCTAATAAAGAGTCAGGGGGACTTCCGATGAATGATTCTGTACTTGGATAATAGTGGGGTTTTTTTGTCCAGGCAGGAATAAAGGCCATGATCTAACCCTAAGATTAAAGATTTGAATGAAAATTGGTTAATTAGTCTCTTTCAATTCATTAGATAAAACATGACAATGCATGTGTATTTAGGACTTAAATCTCCTTCTGCTATAAACCCAAGTACCCAGGTCATCAAAACACTAATTGAATCACAGCTATTTTTCTTCCTGTTCTTATTGCTTCAGATTAAACATATTTGCATAAAATGATATTATTTCTGCTCTAATCTGATTGATTGCATTCTAGCTTTGCAGTCCTTGGTCATTTGGAAAGTTACTTTAAACTACAAAATGGTGCTAAGTAGCAAGGTCAACAGAAAAGGGTTTTTTTCATATGTCTTCTGGTGGTGTTCTGCACTAAAAAGTTCCCTAATGAGAGTATGTTGAAAATTAGTATCAGTTTGGTAAGCATTGTTTAGTCATTCAGCTATGTTCTGTCTTTTTCTCTCTGTCCTCTGGTTGCAATATATCAATGGACCTTGCCATTGATAGGTGTCTCTGTGTTGTCAGTTATTGCCCAACAGCTTCCTTGAAAGGTCTCGTCGACTTTATGTACATTGTCATTAAAGTGTAGGGACAGGAAGGCTATATCTGAAGACCAGAATTTGACTTCCGCTGTCCTTCTTGAAACCTCTCTTTGAGGATTTGATATGTTTTATCTAGGGGAGATTAGTAAGCAGCATTGTAGTCTTATATATGTGCATCTTTGCAGTGTCTCTAGCCGTATGACAGTGATGAATACAGGTGAAGTGCTGCCCCAAAATCTGGAACTATCATGTTCACTTTAACCACAAGGCAAACAGTAGAATCAAATCTGTAATATAAGTAGGTTCTGTTCCTGGGATAGCTTTAATTTATAAGCTGAGCAATTGAATCACTTAGTCCCCCACTTGCTATCTTACCCTTAGCAAGAGATAAACAGAACTCTGTGATAAATGGACGCACAGATAAGCAATCCTAGGGATCATTGCACATTACAGCAGTCTTTAATGCAATGTAAGTAAGCATTATAGTAATTATTTTAATGCGATACACCAGTTTCTCCTTACATCATGGAGTTTCTCCTTTCTTTTAATTGCTGGGGGTTAAAAAAAAAATCAGAAGATGCATGTAGTAGTCTCTAAGAGCAAATGTATCTTTGTTGTGAAGGCTCCAGCATCTAAGTCTGTTTCTTTGTTCAGTGGGGACCTTTGTAATGACCTTTCATATTTAAAACCAAGCAATGAAAAGTTGCTGACATAGGTTGCAGAAGTCTGCAAAGCTGAGAAAGGGAAGAAACCCTGCTTTTCATAGTGTTAAATACAGACATCTAAGAAAAAATGTGTCTGCTTCTCTCTCAGTAGACCATAAAGCTACCTGAGGAATCAGTGTTAGCTTAAAAAAAAGTAGCCATGATTTGTTAATTCTATTTTGAATTCTAGCACTAATGGGTTTTACGGTTATAGTACATTCACTCTAACCCATAGGACCTATTTATCCTCAAAATCCAGATTACCTTTAGCTGTGTCAAAGGAGAGCATGGTGCAATAATTGTGTACTTCTGTAAGCAACATTTCCATCTTTGATTTTATCAGTCATCACCACCTTGCATCCTTGACATTAATGGCAGAACTGCAAAATGTCCATTCTTCTGTAGGTGCCAATGCATTTGTTTCTCTCCCTCGCTCCTGGTTTTTCTACAACTTGCCTGACATACAAGTGGTACAAGAGTCACATGATGATTGTCTGCAGTATGCCCTTAGAAAGGTATTATATTTTTATCTAGTTTTTCAAGTAGCAGTGCTCATTTTATATTTAAGCTTCTCAGCACCCCTTCACTGTGGTGAATAGCCACAGTGAGTATCCAGCTCACAGCCATTTATACAACCAAAAGCCAAATGCTCTTACTCATCTTCCAGGTTGTCTTTGTTAACTGTCTATCTTCCACAATTGCTTATTTCACTAAGCTCAAGTTACTTCAATAGCCTTGAGTGTTTAAAAACCTGTGCTTAATTATGTGAAGGTTTTCTTAAATCCTGGGAGATTCTCAGGTTGCTGACATAAAAATACAACGTTAAAGAAAGTGTGTGTCTCCAGCAATACTGAGACTGTCTGGTTCTTCTGCACGCACTATGCATCAAGGGGAAGACCGCTTCTTCTAACCTTTCAAATTGTACATTTGCATGAATGTCAGCTAAAATCTGACATTCACGATAGAGCCTAAAAACTTTTCAGCAATCACTCCTTTCTTTGTTTCTTTTTGTGTTTTGTGTTTTTTTGGTTTTTTTCTTTCTTTTTTTTTTTTTTCTTTTCTTACTAGCATGGTAAAAAAATATCTAATCTATCTGAATGTCCACTTGAGCTGACGACATTTACAGAGGTCAAAGCATTTGAAGTATGCAAGTAAAACCGTGAAAAGCTATGTTCAAGTAAAGCCATGAAAAGCACAAGTCTATTTGAAATATACCAGCAGGACCTTAATGTGGATGATACGTCCCAGTATCAGAAACATAAATATATTGGTCTTGATAGTTTAGAGTATAAAGATCATGAGTTATTACTTTTCATCTTTAGATACCTCCTCAACAGAACTCCTAAACATGCCATTGCTGCGTGCTGGGCATAGGCCGTACTTAGTTGTTCTCACTCCTAATTGCCTAACTTTGCTCCCAGCTTCATTGTTACTCTATTGCAAGAAATGTGACTTGGATATTTAGGCAAACATTTTTCATTTTCTTTGTTTCTCCTTCTGAGCTGCTTTTTCATAAAGTGGCACTTCTAGTGTATTTTCCTACACAGGACTGTGTCAATAACATTTTTCCAATGCCTATAAATAAATTAAGTATACTGTGGCTTGAAAGAGAAATTGCTATCAGCTGGTGTACTACTGCCTAGAAAACATTTTATCTTCTTTCATTTTATATTACTTTGTTCTCCCTTGACTTTGTATAGGAAGTTGTATTCCCTGTTAGTGTCATATGGTGCATTTGTGTGTAGCATGCTTGATGTATGGAACTATTGCAAACACCTACTGCAGATAGCTCTGCTTTTGAAATTGCATTGAAGATGAACTTTTTGACAGATGGAGCTGTTGATATGATTTGGAAATAGGCCTTTTTGTATCAGTCAGTCAGGTACTCCATTTTTCAAAATGGAAAAAAAAATAAAGGTTTGAGATGAAAGAGGAGAGAGAGGCCACCCATCTAGTGGGAGCTGAGAGTTGAGCCCAGAAGGAAGAATGCACTCGAGAGCTATATATGTTGTTTTTATAATGATACAACAAACAAATTCCTTTTCACAGGCTGTGATTTTAAACAGGACATAGTTGCTTAACTTCACCTCATCTGCACAGTTATCTGAAAGCCAGATGCCTAGCCTGAGGTAGTTTTTCATTTTGTCTTTGTAGCAGACACTGAAATAAGTGTTTCAAGTTAGGAAGCCACTTTGAGGTCTAGCTAAGACTAATTAACTTTCAGAAGACTAAAGTTAGATGGAATCAGACATTGCACAGATCCTGTCCAGGAAGGCAAGATGCATATGGGGACCTCTTCTAGACACTGTGATCTCAACTTCCCCATAGAAGAAGAGGTCAAATGGTTGTTAAATTTATGAGGATCCTGTCCTAGTTTTGAAGCTCAAACTGAGTGAATTTTATGCTTGAAACTACTTCTGTGTTTTGTGGAAGAGATGGTGCAGTCCAGGAGAGAAGTTGTGCAGGTTATCGTTGTGGTTCGTTACATGAGCTCCCTGTTTTGCAGGAAGGATGCTGTGGTCCAGAAGAGTCAAGGGGGTGGGTTAGCACGGTGGTACCAACTACGCTGTGCATAGTCTTTGTGCAGGGTCCTCAATTCTTTTCAGTTTCCTGAATTCCCCTTTCTTCTGGCTCCCTCCAGAGTCTCTTCCCCCTGAGTCTCCCCAAAAATTCTTTGGTTCCCTTAGTTATAGGATGGGATAGACAGTATCTCCTTAGCGACTGGTCCATTTTCTGATTTGCTGTTGCCATTGTTGGTGCCCACAGTGTGCTCGTTCAGGACACTTCTAAACACGTTTACACTTCATGATCAGCAGATTGTTTGCATAGTTTCCCTATGCACAAAAAAACTATGCCAGGTTCATTCTGTGGTTTGGGACAAGAGATGGGTCATACGTTGTCTACTTCTGCTGAAACGAAGTCAGCTAAAGTTCACAGGTTTACACCAACAGCTATGCTAATTAGACAGAGCTCATACTGGTTTATACACCAACACAAGGTATCTGGAAATTGCTTCACCCATGTTTTCTGAAACGTTAAAGAACAGCAAATTCTGCCAGGCTTTCAAACGAGGAAAAGAACTCAGAGGAGTTGTGTGACATTAAATAACCATGACAGGTGTCCCTTACCAGCAGGATTCTCCTGGAACATACCCCTCTAAGCATTTGTATCTTCTTTGTGAAGGCCAGAGTATTAGAAAATGCCCAGCTAAGAACATGGCAAAGTACCAGATAGTCAGTGGGGAAAAAAAAGTGTGTTGGGGTGAAGGCTTCAGGAGCTGGAAATTTATGATAGTGTCACTTTTACTGTTTTCCATTGAGTTGGGGAGAGAGGAAGAAGAGAGAGAGAGCTGAGAGAAGTGAAAATGAAGTATGCAGTAGATGCTGTTTAACACTTTGAAAAAGTTTAATAATGGATTTGCTGTGTGACAGTGCTTTGGCATAGCTGATTTTTACCTGTCCATTAGTATGCTGTCTGTTTTGTCAATCTAGCAAAGAGGAAAGAGTCTCATGCTTGCTTTTCTGAAAGAACTGGGATTCTATGATCTCTGTGCAGCTCTTAAATTAAAAAATACTGGTTTGAATTAAAATACTGAATCCAGACTCTCCAGATCTTAAGATATGAAGTTTTTATCTCACATCTAGTTAGTATTCAGTGAAAGAAGGGATGGGGTTTCAGGAGGTTGCTGGAGCAAGGTAGTACAAGATGGAAATAGTGCTTTCTGTGTAGTGGAGAGGCCAAGAAGGGAAGATTTAAAGGTATGTCTGGAGCAAAGTTTTTTCTTATGAGAATATTTTTATTAATTTTGGGGATGTCTACATTAATTTCTATTTTGGTATCTCTCTCCATGTTTTTGTGCAGTACATTGGCACAATAAGATGTTTC
The DNA here is from genome assembly GCA_013401275.1 of Pandion haliaetus. Classification (NCBI taxonomy): domain Eukaryota; kingdom Metazoa; phylum Chordata; class Aves; order Accipitriformes; family Pandionidae; genus Pandion; species Pandion haliaetus. Next base: position 1,486 of record VYZV01006153.1, on the reverse strand, counting down.
AAAAGGAAATTATTAAAAATTGAAGTCTGAAATATGCACAAGCGTGCTTTTGAAGCGGCACTGAATAATTATAAGATGCCATTCTTGTATGTAGGCAATTTCCTCAATGATAAGAACTCTTAGTTTGAGAAGTTAATTTTCAGCATGCTGACTAAATAAAAAAGTTCATTAAAATCTTTGTATGGTCTGTAGTAGCGAGCTAATAATAATGTTTTGTCTTGTATTTCAATTATGGTAAAGGTGAATTAACTAGTATTTTCATAAAAATTAGTAGTAACATTTATTTTCCATTGAGCAGTATGAATTTACATGACGTGTCTGAAACATAAAGAGCCTAGAGTGTGGATATGTGTGGTGAATGAATTTAATTTTAATGAATTATAATATAATTGCCCTGTCTTGGCAATTAAAGTTGGGCATTAAATCTTAATTCATTAATTCCTTTGCATCCTTTTTTTGGGGGGAGAGCAGAGGAAGTACTAAAAATTCCTTTAAGCTTTTAAAGCTGGAAGATGTGTATGACAAATAGATTTAAAACGGNATGGAAAAAGTATGCCTATTGGGTGTTTCTCTTTTTCAGTCATTCTGATATAAACCTGGTTAATGGGCATTAGTATCACCTGCATTTTCCTATCCATATAGACAGCATATATTATGAGAGCAAATTTGGGCCTGATTAGCTTCTCCTTTTGAATTTAGGTGAATTGTTTCTCTTGGCTTGTGGATTTAGCCCATTTCTCCTCTGGCAGATAGAAGTACAAGGTGCAAAAGCAGTGTTGATCGTGTTGGTAGAAATATCTAGAACCTCTGAGGGATTAGGAAGCCACTTTTTCATCTCTTGCCCGCCTTTAACACAGTAGTCACAACAATGCCCCAGATCTCTTCATCGATTCTGCTGGAGGTATACTTCTGACTAGTGACCTGGTGGCCTTCTTGTCCCTCTCGTATGTGTGTGGGCATATTTATTTTAGCAGAATTGGACTAAGCTGGGGAAAATAAGATGGGGTCTGAGGTATCTGGCCTCATTCTTCAAATGCTTATGAATTACAAGGCCATGGATTTGAAAGAAGTTTCAAAGTGACTAAAACACATGAAGCAGAAGGATTATGCATGTGTCCCATTCTGCAGTTTTGCTCTTCAGTGCTGCTTTCTAGGAGATGACTTCATAGCAGAGACTGAAAAAATATCAGTAGTCCAACCATTAAGCATGTGACCAGATCTCTGACTTCCACAGTTTCCTAGCAAATATGCCGTAAAGAAAGTATCTGCAGATCCAGCGGTAGTGGTGAGCTCAGCATGATCCCAAAGTTTGACAGTCTTAGTTCTGTTCTTCTAAAAGCTGTCTGATGCTGTTATGTGCTGCGTCCTTCTACCGAAGCAATTTCACACCTCATCTGCTGGAGATGAAAATGGCAGGGAACAAACTATAAATCCAGCAAAATCTTAGTTTAGTAGATATATCATCCTATCAGAATCTTTTCACATA
>VYZV01006149.1:17104-28446 GCA_013401275.1 Pandion haliaetus | reverse complement strand
TATGGTTAAAGTTGTTTTAACTTAATCCTGCAGTGTCTCCAAATTGTCAGTTTCTTGCCATCGTATAAATCTTAGAGAAGGGGAGTTAATGTCATGCTCCTTTTGACCGACATGTTACTGCCTGTACAGTTGCTATTGTCTTGTGTACCTTCTTTTTGCAACACATGCAAGGTGAATGATTAAACTCAAAGAATGAGAAGTGAGAGCACATTAGATCTTTAAAAATAAAATTTAACAATAGCCTCATCAGTTTTGACTCCCCATTTGTTATGCTTCTGCTGTAACCTTTCTGCTCTGGCTATGCGTGTTATTTCTACTGATAGTATGATGGATAAAGAAAATAAAGCAAATGCAAGTAGTCTGCATGATACAGTATTCACAGTCCCAAGGATATGGTCGTAGCTTTATTGGTCCGCATAAATTGGACATTGGTATGAAATTATGTTTGTAAAACTTGTAAGAACCTGAAGGGTTTAAAGGTGAAAGGGAGGAAGCCTGAAACAAGTAGAAACTCTTCAGTGCATGATTTAAGTACTTGATGTTTTGCTTTAGCCATATTTTAGTTGAAAAGATCTTCAATTATTTGTGTTCTGTGAATACTTAAAACACTAAGTTGAATCCAATTCTAATTAAAGCAAACCAAAAAATCTTTAGAGGAAAATAACCTTTAAAATATACTTCAGAATAAATGAATCCTCATCAGTTAGCTTACATAAAAAATTACATTCCTGCCAAGTGTAAATTATGTAATAATGTCTGTTACTCCCATAATAAAAACATTTCAAGGGGAAAATTAAATTTTACGCCTTCATCTTTTGTTGGGAAAAGGAAAATTCAACTACTTAGGATTAGGTAAAACATTCCCAAGTTTACCTTGATGGAGTTTGCTATTGTGAGCTAGAGATCTAACTTCTGTTTCTCTTGCTTTTGATAGTAAAAATTTATTTCTTTTAGAATGAGAAATAAAAACAAATTACTGGAGTATGAAGAAGATGCTGTTAATTTAATCTTTTCAGACTGTTACACTCTTGGAAAGATGAGCCACAGAAAATGTTTTGAAAATGTGCTGTGTAGGTGCATTCATCTGTTTCAGGAACTGACTAAATGAGAACTTCAGAAGAAAACAGAGGAAGGAAAGATGTCAAGAAAAACAGTCATATTACAGAGTCGAAATGGTAAAACTGCAGTAAGCAAATTATCATGTGGTTATCACTTAGGTGATTATGCTTGGTACTTTTTTTTCCTTATAAGGTTTATGTTTAAGTTTGTGTTGAAATCCTTAAGAGGGTGGTGAATCTTTCTGGTCAATAACAGGCTTTAGCTCTGCCTTTGCTATTACATTTCTGGCATTTGGTTGGAAGAAGCTATTTGAAAGCTTGTTGGAACTCTTCTATCTCTTCTTCTGCTTACTCTTTAGGCCTAAACTGTTTAATGTTTGGGGTCATGGGTTGGAGCAGGACACCTAAATCTGGAGTCTACATTTCTCTGCTTTCCCCATATGATGCAAAGATGTTTGCATAGCTCAACTCAAAGGACTAGATAGCAGAGGTTAATAGCATATAAGCATATAATCAGCAGTTCTTTAACTTAGAAGTGTTGGTTCTTCCCACATTAATACTAGGCTAGTTTGAGGTTTCATTATAAGTTAGTGGTGCTTGGAGTTTCTGTTTAGGTAGGATATGAGCAGTAGAGTTTTCCTGGTGACAGCTGACTCAGAAGTCTGTGTTTTATCCAGGGAAGTACAAGTGAGATGTCTCTTGTCTAAGCCCCTATTTATACTGTGCTGTTTTAAATGCTGATTGGCTGTCTCTTCTGAGTCTTGCAGATGGGAATTCTGATTGGTTTTGAAAATAGACGTGGAATATGTGAACATGTAACTTAAGTCTTAAACCTTATCTGTGGTATAGTATGGTCTTTGTCCTCCAGTCAGGGCTCATACAATAAACCTTTTTTTTTTTTGCATGCAGCTGAAAGCTACTTGGGAGACCTCTTGTATCTTATCTATGTGAAACTCATTACTTTCTCTGACATCACAGGTTTCCTGTCTCATCTGACTGCCTTCATCGGTAGCATGCATTTCTTCGTTCCTCNTTGCATTCCCATTCAGAGCATTTGATTTTCTTAAACTGAAGAGCAGAGGCAAACTTGTAAACACTCATAACTAGATGAAGTCTTAATGCATGGAATCTTGAGGTTGATGAGTATATATCCATTTCTGAGAAGAGGTCTTTGACAGGCATTCTAGTCTTGTGCCTTACTGTGCTAGCTTAGTGCTTCAGTGAATAATTCAGTAATCTTACACACCAGAAAAATTTGAATTTATCTGCACAGCTCAGGTGTGAGAAGATGTTTCAGTCATTTAAAATGACTAAATAATTGTGTGCTTTACAGAAAGTTACGCAGGTAGTGATTTGTAACTGTACCAGGTGATTCCTTTGAAATACTGCTTTCGTGTTAGGGGTTGATATGGAAAGGTTTGAAGCTGTACACTAATATTTGTAAATGGTCCAAAACCAAATAATAATTCCACCTACAGGTTTGTATCTGTATCTTGGAATCCTGATAGCTTTCTGTTTTGACTTTCTGCTGACAGGTCACATTTAGGGCAGGCAAAACATAAGGCACATAGCCCTCCTGAGAGTAGAAAATCTATTTCAAAGACACCCAAAGTGCAGTCTAATACTACTTCTGAGCAGTCCAAGGGACACTTTTCTAAAAGGTAATTGCGCTTCATATTCATATGTTAACTAGCGTTATCTGCACTTCACAAATGTAATATATCCAGTTATACAGAGTTCTTGTAATACATGTGACTACTAGATTTTAACTAATCTAGGTATTGCATTCAGTGGATATATTTCAGTGTTTCACATTGTGTTTGTTTTGTTTTTCTAACTCACCAACTAAGAGCATTCCATCAGTAATGGGGAGGAAACAATTTCTGCATAACTAGTCCTGGAATACTTGCAAGGTCTTTCTCCCCTTTTCCTGCTTCATGTTGGGGGAAGATTGCCCAAGGAGTTCTGAGCAATGTCCAATATTAATTGAAACATGTAATAATTTAAAGTATGCCTGTGTTCAAGGGTAAGCATCTTGGTCATGCTTTGTCTGCATTTTATGTACTTCTGCTATATACACACTGGAACAGTTTTCGATCATGTCAAATTTTGCTATTTTTGTGTGTGATTCATTACCTCAATTTCAAGATTGATGAGAAACTATCCTTTTATTAAGAGCCTACCTTGAACTAGAATCCAGTTATGACTAGTTATGCATTACTGAACACTCCTCTCTTGTGGAACTTACATTCTCAAACATTCAGATAATAGCTTCATGGCTTGATTTTTTTTTTTTTTTTTTGATCAGTTTGACATATCTATGAAAAAAATCAGATAGTAAAATCTACTGAAGTTACCTCCTATCTTCCTCTTTAAAAAAAGCAGTGTACTGTGCTTTTATTTTGCAATTTATTTTAGTTTTCATGCTAGCAAAGATTTACAGTATGACTTGTCATACAAGCATGGTTGGTTTTTTTTTGTTGTTGTTTCAATGTAAACTTGGTAATCAATGGGGTTTCTCTACTGATGGTTTCCCATATTAGAGAATGCTGACATTTATCTTGCAAAACTGTTGCAACTGTGAGGTTTCTTGAGTTCAACACTAATGCTGTTCCTGCTTGCTTCTACAGAGGCTGTAGTTCATCTGCCATTTTAATACCACAACAAGAAGATCCAGAGAGAGTCAATACTTCAGAAAAGCAAAAAACGGGGCAAGTGCCTAAGAAAGACAATTCTCGAGGAGTTAAACGCAGTGCTAGTCCAGATTACAGGAGGACCAATTCTCCTAGCTCTGCTAAAAAACCCAAAGCACTTCAACACACTGAAAGTTCCTTGGAAACTAACAAGCCACATACTAAATCTAAGAGAAGACACTTAGACCAAGAACAGCCCAAGTCTACACAATTGCCATCAACAAGCAAGGCTCACACCAGAAAGGGTGGAGCTGCTGGTAGCTCCCGAAGTCAGAAAAGGAAAAGGACAGAGAATCTGTCTTGTATAAAGAGTGGTTCAGCAGTTGAATCAACTGGCGCTGAAGAGAAGTCAGCAAAACTCTCCAAGCTGGCTTCAAAATCGGTGACCTCAGCCAAAGCTGGGTGTAGCACCATCACTGATTCTTCTTCTTCAGCTTCCACATCTTCCTCCTCTTCTGCTGTTGCCTCTGCTTCTTCTGCTGTTCCTCAGGGTGCCAGAGTGAAACAGGGAAAGGACCAGAATAAGGCTAGACGTTCCCGTTCTGCATCCAGTCCCAGTCCAAGAAGGAGTAGCAGGGACAAAGAACCGAGTAAAACAGGTGGCTCTTCAAAGTTCGACTGGGCTGCTCGATTCAGCCCAAAAGTCAGTCTCCCTAAAACAAAACTGTCTCTACCAGGCTCTTCCAAGTCGGAGACATCAAAACCTGGACCTTCAGGATTACAGGCTAAGCTAGCAAGTAAGTTGTTCTTTTGTGGAAGAATAAGCATGTATATTCTAAAATCAAGTCTTCTAAACAAATACTTCTTTTGTTTTCAAGCTTCTTGGGATCTTCTTAGAGAAAGTAACTTTTAGTGTGTTCTGCTGAGCTTAATTTTAAGTAAAGCTGTGACTGAAACTCTTTACAGCTAAAGCAAACAATTTAAGTACAGTCAGTGTTCTGTAAGTTTAAATTGCTTCTCTGTCTTGCAACTAAATTTTAAAAATAAAATATATGCAAAATAGTTGGATGTTTTGATGGGGACATACATGTTATAAAACTCTCTTGATCATATTCCTCCTGTCAGACTTTTTTCCCCTCATTTCCTTAAGCTTTCTGTCCCAAAGTGGGAATGATAAATGCTGGAAAACAAGTAGATAGTATGTGGTTTCTTGTTTCAAGCCCACTTTCCTAATTTTTCCTTGTGGTGAGAATCTCTGATGTTACTTTAAGAGCAGTAGTCTTTTAAACCTAGTGTACGTAGTGCCTGGGATGTTAGTCACTTTATCTTTTAAATTGTTCTTAAAAGTATGTTCTCTGTCTGGTGATGAACTTGAAGAGCAGGTACTGTTCTTGGGCACTGTCACTAAGAAATACAGGCTGTCTCCAAGCAGAGCACCTGCTTGCTATTGTGCAGATATGCTTGTAGCTCTGTTGCCTTGAACAAAATTTTTTTTTAAATGCTTTATGCTGCCTTTGTGTACTATATGATTTACTTATAGCATGTGTTCTCTAATAAAACTTAAGAAGTTGGATTTCTAAGCTTTCTTGCTGTTGTTCCTTTACCTAGGCATGAGCACAAGTAGCCTGTCCCAACTGGGTCATGTCCATAGCTAATACTAATGCAGGAAATATGTGAAATACACAAGAGCAACTGGATGTTTTCTTGTATAATCAAAATAGATTTCATTGACCTAACAGGCTTGTTTTGGATAACTTGCATGACTGGAGTATTGATTCTGGACTGACCTAATTGGCAAAGGATGTCGTTGGGGAAGGAGAGATACCTTTTTAGCAAGGTTTTATCTACCTTTTCCATGGTTCAAGAGTTACTGGGTGATGAATTCAAGTGTAAAAACTCTGAATTTCAGGAATCAGGCAAGAATGGGACTGACCAACAAGTTCTTAGCTAAGTCTGTCCTTGCTACAGGCAACTTTTTTAGCAATGAAGAAAATCAACAGGGAGGAGAAAGAGTTTACCTCCAACAAGTGAACAATGAGAAGGTTTAAGGCAGACAGTAATTTATGTGACAAGTTACAAAACTTCAGCAAGGAGTGAGAAGGGGAAGGGTGGGATAGCATAATATGAGGGGAGGTTTGTGTTGAGTAGCTTGAAAAACAGCATTGAGAATATGAGCCTAGACTGTCTTCCCAAAGAATGTACTGAGAAAGCCCACTTGACTAGCTTTAGCTCTTTTGTGACCTGAAAGTCATGTTTTGCAAAAAGATAAACTGAAGTTGAACTAAGACATTCAGGTATGTCACAAAACCAAGCTGGTATTGACTGTAGATATGTGTATATGTATAAAAAGTCACTGATAAGGGGCATAAAGCATGGTGAGAGACATTTCTAGATTCAATAGAGGTTAAAGTTACTTTCTTTAGATTGTGTACCAATTTGGGGGGGTGTGGTGTGTTGCGGGGGAAGTACTAACAAGTGATACTAGTAAGTCTAAAGTGTCTAATGCCTCTTTATTTTACTGTAGACTACAGCAAAACTTACTCCAATGGTGGTTATATTGAATAACATTGATCAGAGTAAGTGATTATACTGAATATCACTAAGAGTACGAACTCAACCTAGAATAGAGGAAAAGTGTTAAACTGATGTTTTCAAATAGTTTCAACCTTTAAAATAGTGCATTAGAGCTCTGACAACAGATTGAAGTGATCTTAGAATCACAAGTAACTATTGTTAGCTTAGCTGTTTTTTAAAAAAGGCTTGTCTGTCATACAGCTTTGCTAACTCAAAAATATTGGTGCAAATTTGAAATATTTTAACAAAATGGGCATTTTGGATAATGCTGAGAAGTGTCAAGAAAATATTACGAAAATAAACCTCCAGGGTAGGTTTTTTAAGGAAGAATGAGTAAGTTCAAATTTATTTTCTGTAGCAAGCTAGTATCCTTGGAGGATAAGGGAGCAGAAGTAAGTGATTTTTCACACAAATGGTGACACCCCTAAAGCTTTCTAAAGCTGTAAGTCAAACAGTGATCTAGAATAAATTATTGAGCTGTACACCCCTCTGCGTGGAAACATGTCCTTAGAAGTCGCAGTAATCCTGTGTAGAAAGTGAAAGCTAAAACTCAGTAGGCTTATATAGGGGTATAATATGAAACAGATGCTTGAAGAAATTTCCAATAGGTCTTATAGAACTAGTAGAGATAAATAAAAGACAAACATGCAAACCTAACTGTAAGGAGCTGCAAAAATTTCAGGAAAAATGATGGGGGGGAGTGGTTATAGGAAGAAAAGTGGGAGGAGAGGGAAGACTACTTTGGCTAACATAGTCAGGCATGTCTATGCAAATGCAATGCTGTTCGTTTCCGAGTACTGCAGTTCAGGAAGTACAAGAAGGATTATTAGTAGTTGTGATCTTTGAAGGAAAAACTAGAAGAGATGAGCTGGCTTACTCTACTGAAGAGAAGAATGAGGAGAGTTGTGGTTGCCATCTTTGCAGAAGCTTTTCACATATTGGAGGGGAATATCCTGAGGTTTCTTTTCCAGTCCTCACTGGATAATTAATAGGTGTTAAATGCAGCCAAGGTGAGTTTGAGTCTTCAGCTACACAGCAGTTTGTGTAACTGAGCAGTGATGTCACTGAATAACATCTATAGAATCTGTTGGAAGAAGAAGCAGGCTAGACTGAAGTTTTTCCACCTCTTTTTTTTTTGTAGCTAAATATTTCTTGATAGAAAAAGCAAGTTTCTTGTTTTGCTCACTTCATTTGACTGTTTTCACATCCCTTTCAAGCTCCATATTTTGTAGGAGCTTTTTACATGTTGTGAATCGGGTCATCTCACTGATTATGTAACAATATAAAAACAAGCTTAATTATGTCTCCATTATTAGGGAAATCTCTACTGCCTTTTGTGTAGTGTCTTGAGGCCATTAAGTATGAAGAAGCTGGCAGCAATGGCTGGGACAGTGCTGAGAGCAGGGTAACTTAGGGTAGCTGTCCCTGACTGAGAAGCCCCTACCTAACAGTTGAAGATTTGCGGGGCTGGGGAGGTTATTGGGATACACTGAAGAGCCACATGAAGGTGAATGCAGAGTGTGAATGGTGGTATAACTCTTGGCTTCAAGGGATTTGGCAGAGGTGAAGGAGAAGAGAATCTGAAAATAGCTCTGAATTTAGTTAATTTGGGATTGTGGGTGATAGTGCTGTCTGCATGATGGTTCTTGGGGCCTTAGAGCTGTGGATTTGGGATTGAGGAAATAAGATGACTAGCTTCGAAATGCTTGGTTTAATTGCGGTGATGGGCTGTGTGGAGTTATAATCAAGAGCTGGGGATGTCTGGTTTGGTGCTGAGGGAGGGGAATAGTGGAGTATTAGAATGACAGGTCATCCTTGCCTTCCCCACCACAGCTATTTTCACCCTGTCTTTATTGCGTGAGGAGGAGGGCAGCCCAGCACAGGAGCCAATTTGAAGTCTAAACTTCGAGTGCTAACAAGTAAATCTCTACTGATAATCTTTCTGAACTGCAAATAAAAGGCTTTTCAGGTTATGGACTGTGAAAGTTTGACTAACTTAGTTTTGGCTTGGGTAATACACTCAGATTAAAATAAGTGAATGCAGTACAGCTGCATACAGAACTTGTTTCTTTCATGCAACAAAAAATGCCTTTAAAAAAAAAATGCTGTCCAGTCAACACACTTAAATGTGAAGATGTTCTTAAGGTTTTTTCATTTGATTTCTGTTAAGCTGAGCTGTTTCAGGTTTAGCCTGTTTGGGTCTATTTTTGTTCTGAGTCATTAACGTGAGTGTTTGGCATGCAAATAGGATGATGTCAGCAATGTATCTGTTTGCCATAAGGAAACCTGTGCCTCTGCTTTAATTCTGAAGTTTACATCTGAAGTTTTTGCAGTTGCTGAATATGAACTGCTTAAACGTAACTTTCTCTTGGTTTATTGAAAGTCCATCTCTGTTCACAACTCTTACTAGATCTTTGTAACGGGTCTCTTGATGATAGCTCTGTGTATTACAGAAATAGTGCTGAATAAACAACTTCTGGAGATGAACATCAAACCAATTCCCCTGAAAGCCCTTTCTGTCTTTCTGTGGCAGTGTGACTGGTGCTTTCCTTCATAAGGCAGTCAGAGGGCATCTCTAATCCTATCTCTGCTGGTTGTGCCTCATTTACTAGTGAAGGCTTGGGACTGTTAGCCTCCTGCAGACCCTATAGATACAGGACTAACTCTCCGGAGGCCACGCTGGCAATGTGTTAAGGGGGAGATCAAATTTTGACGAGAACGCAAGTGAAAGGAAGAAGGTTCAGTCCTATGCTGAAGAAAGTAGCAGTCCTGAGCCTATCGTATTGGGAAGACTCAAAAGGATTTGCAAAAGGTGCAGGTGGTAAGATTGACTTAAGAAGCCTTCTTAAACAATGAACTTTGAGGGCAGAGAGTGGCATTGAACAGCAGGAAGGGAATGAGCTCTGAGAAGTCTTCCTTCACTTCCTTTTTAGCCTTTGAAACTAATAGAGGGAGGTGGAAGCTCGTATGTGTCCTGGTAGATACATCAGAGGTAGGGAAGTGAAGACTTGGGAAGAGAAACATGCAAAAAGATCTGACAAGTAGAATATTCTTCCTGAGCAGCAGGAGAAAATGAGCTCAACTCTTCTGGGTGCTCAGGCTGTGATGTATTCTGCAGCTCCTCCACCAAGCAGTAACTGGGTAACTCTTTACATTCTGTAAAACTCTGAGGTAATTCAGCTTAAAGAGAGGGCTCAGCTAATTTAATGCCCCTTATGGAAAAGGACAAGCCATTTCACAGCTTCATTGCGCTACTGCTTCATGGTGTCTGTGCTTATCTGACCTGTGTTAAGCAAGCTCAGTTCACCAAACTGGCAGAATATGCGTTCGTGTTCCATTAGTATCAGGTGTGTACTTTGTGTGTCTTGGGATTGGTTTAGGGACAATAAGACATGAATGAGTGTATGACGCTGTTAAACAACAGTAAGCTGTTAAGCTAGCTCTGCTGTTTTGTGAAACCTTTGCCCTTAGCAGAAATCCTCTTTTGACACAAGTTAAGTCAATCTTACCTCACGTATGGTGGATGTGTGGTGTGTCGTTGATAGCCTATTACTAAGCTGATATGAAGTTACTTAATATCTAGGTCTGACTACTTGAAAATAAGTACCCACAGATTTCAAGTGGCATGCTGACATAAAGAATTAAAATGTATTTGTATATTTTTCCAGTGAACTCTACTGCAGTGGGGTGATTAATTTGTACTTCTGCTTTACATCTAGAAGAATATCTCACTTAGAACTTCACCATACCACTACAGCTATCAATTACCCTACTTTTCCATATATGTAATATGAACTCAAGAGTGATAAACACATTTTATATGTGGAATAATACAGTGCTATACCTAGTGCCAGTTAAAGCATGCATTTTCTACTGTAAAATATAGCCAGCTATGAGGGGAGTTTTGTTGTATCTGTGCTCTTCTAGTACTTGAGAAGCTCAGATAGCTATGGCATGGGATCCTCCTACAACTGTTTCAAACTGTTTTTGTCTGTATCTCTACTTGAAACACATTCCTATCCCCCCCCCCGCAAGTGTCTTACTGTATGTAAATAGGGTTGGTGTCATTGTTTATTTCTATTGTAGCAACTTAAATTTTTGGTTTGAAAGCATACACAGTAAAAATGCCACTGCTTTTTTGAGTGTTTGAAAAAGTTACATATTTTGTTCTATATGTACAGACCATCTGAAAATTCAAGTGGCTGGCCTGCTTCAGTTTAGTTCTTGGTAGCTGTTAAATACAGAACCTTGTTGTTATCTTAAGGTTGCCAAATTTCTTGAGGTAGTAAGCCAGGTGTGTGGTAAATATTTGAATATCAGGTTAACCTTCATCTGCGTGGAACTTACCTGCACACAGCATTGTGTTCCTGGGTCAAATATAGTACAGTGTTTGAAAGGACAGACTATTGACCAGGTCAATAATAGGTTTTCAGATCACTTTCCCTTTTCCTTTAAATACCCAGTCAGAAGCTGCATAGATAAATTTAATCTCTCAGTACCACGACTCAGCATTCCTGGAATGTTTTAGGATCAAGGAAATTAACAGGAGCCAGTTTGATAGGTACGGTGCTCAAAAACATTGCACATTTAAATACATTCTATTTCTGCTTTGTTGCCAGAAGAGGGAGCAGTGATCTGTTGCATCTTTTCAAAATTTTTTAGATCTGTTCTAGTAATAGTATGTTTAAATTGAATGTTATGGGGTTCTCTTTTATTTTATTTATTGTAGAGGCGGGGGGGGGACTGAAATGTAAAGCTGGGCCTGATAAAGACTTCTAATTTTTGACACCTTAATTATCAGCCTTCTGGTTTGGAAGCTGTTAGGGGGTATTTCAGCCTGATAGTAAGCTTGCTCATCATCTGAGAATGTTGTATTGCATGGGTTTACTGTGTGTTTAATATTTACCTGGTTCTGTGGTGGGATTTGTCAGCAGAACAATGGCTTCATAACCTAAAGCAAATCAATATCAGTTGGGTCAGTCTTCAACAGTACAAATAATTCTAAATTAAAAACTCAAGAACTTCTTTCCCAAAGCTGTGAAGATACGTTTGGTTATTTGCCTCAAGGAAGACCTTA
>VYZV01006136.1:81141-94713 GCA_013401275.1 Pandion haliaetus | reverse complement strand
ACCTAGGAAAATAACTGTTTTCTAACTGGATTAGTTCTCTGATGGTTTTTCTTCCTGAACTGGCTCGTCAGATGTTCTCATGAGCACAGCACATCACCAGGTATGGAGAGAGAGCAGGAATGCTCCTTTCTCCAGCATCTAGCCAGCAGATATACACAGCTGAAATGAAATGTTGTCCTCAAAAAATAAAATGCAGATGTGTCCTCTTTAGCTTAATTTAATTGCCAAGCTAATAATTCCTTGCCTCAACTAATCTGTGCTCTCTTATTACAGCCATTTTAGAAATTCATCACATTTCAGTATGAAACATGTTTTGTGCTGGAACTTATTCTCTACACCATTCTTTGCATTAACAAATGTACTTGTCACAGTCATCAAGAGGAGGATACAAACGGATTGAAACTAGACGTAACAGGATATAGAATCATAGAATCATAGAATTGTTTAGGTTGGAAAAGACCTTTAAGATCATCAAGTCCAACTGTCAACCCAACACCATGATGCCCACTAAACCATGTCCTGAAGTGCCACATCTACGCATTTTTTTAACACCTCCAGGGATGATGACTCCACCACTTCCCTATGAACACTAAGAGGTAAGAACAGATTTGGGGGATCTTTCTCCTAAGCATAGTGTAACAGTAGCTAATGCTGGATCATCAAACCATACTCTGAGTCATTTGAGAGTGCACTCATGATATCTTAAAATATAAAAGTCAAAATTTTTAAACTCTGGAGCCCAACGTGCATCTGCACGTATCTTTAGATACACAAGTACTACAATTTGATTTTCAAATGTGCTTTTCACTTTCTCCTAATAGGAGTAAAGGTAAATTGAGCCACTTGGGCACCTCTATATGGATTAAAGGACCTAATTTTAACCTCCCAAATTTGAGAATCTTGGCCATAGGCCTCTCTATACCTGCTTAGATGCAAGGTCAGTAATATATCTTCATCATGTTTCTCGTCATAGAGAGGACAGCTGCAGCTACTGCAAAGAAAGGTCACCCCAAATGATTCTTGAGCCTTCTCTTCTTCCCCAGAGTATATTCCAGTGTGCATAACATACATAGTGAACATAAACAAAAAAGATAATATTAACTTTCATTAAAACTGTGTATTTTTCAAATAACTGGCAAATTTCTGAGTTTGTGATTAACCTGTAGATAGAAGGCAGCAGAGGAACCTTTTCAGATCAGTGTTTTCTGAAGGGGTTGTATTAAAATTGGAATGTGTCACACTTCCAAAGCATACATCAACTTTACAATCCACCATTTAGTCTGAGCGCATAACAAGAATTTTCAACTGTTTAAGTGTTGTTAAAACATACTAAATCAAAGTAATTGCATTTTAAATCAGCCAAATATAAGTGTAAATAAATAAGGTTTTAATATAAAAAAATTGAAAGTTTAGAATGTGCATTAACTGCTGCTGTTGCAAGCTCATTTGATATTTAAAAATTTAAATATATAAAGCTGTTCTTTTTGTTCCTTCTTATTCCCTATAACACCACAACATTTATCAAGTCAAGGACTGAGGAAACAATTAGCTATTAACCATGGTCAATGTAAGTCTACAGCAAAGTTCCAGTCATGTTGCAATATACAAATAAATATGTTGGACCACTCAGATTTTGATGGTGTCAAAAGTTGCAAGTGTAACATCATTATGGCACATATCATTTACAATGCTTCGCAGGCATATGAATATCACATTAAGGCACCAAAATTCTAAATCATTCTGCAGTATAATAAATATTCCAGTGAGACAAACTGAAGAAAGGAGCAAGTTTTTCAGATTATTTATTTTTTGGATAGCCTTCAAGAGAGTCAATTATCTGAAGTAATAAAACTTTATTCTGAAGTAATAAAACCAGGTTAAAAGAAAAAAAAAATCTTCAAAATCTTCCAATGGAAAAAGAGAATATAAAAGCTAAAGCAAGCCTGAAGCCAATATCCTTTAATTACTCTACAGCATTGCTGCAAATCCTTTGCTCCTATTAACACATAAGAATTATTTTGCTACTACCCTTATAAGGCTATAATTTTGTATAATTTGGGGGGCTAGATTTTGAAAAGTCTAATGTTTCTTTAGTAATAGTTGAAATTTACACTGTGTTTAAATTTAAAGGACTGTGACTTGAGTATTAAATTACATTTGAGAACTTCCTTCCGTTCTTCATTTTACATTTTTACCCTCAATTTACATTCCATAGGTCAGTATCTGTTAATACATATTACTAGGATATCAAGCAAATAAGCTTAATTTTATTTCTTATATTATATTATATATCTATAGCAAAAAATTGCTATACTTTTCTGGCAACAGGACAAATTTTCCAGGGCCGGAGATCTCATTAACCCAGCCAAAACTCAGTAGTACCCTTCCATTAAATACTGTGATTGCTCCAAACCTCTGACTTGCTACAGCAGATAGGAACATGAACAGCTGAATAGAACACAAGTTTACAGTGGTCACCGACTGTGAAAATGAATGCGCAAGAGGTCTGACATAAACGTTGTCAGCTGCTAGTGTTTCTAAAGGGGCCAAAACCAGCAGCTGAGGATTAGCAGCATGAAGGGCAGTCCCAGCTCCACCATTCTTAAGAAGCTGCAGTTGCTGGAAATACAGCACCCCAGAAAAATGTATCCTCTGCTTATTGAAAAATTCAATTCACACATTGTCTGGTGGCTGAATATACTGCACACAGCTCTATTTACCAGACATGTAAACAAAATTACATACCTGTAAAGGCTTTGTAGAGTGGAGAAAGGAACAAGTGTGAAGATTTCCTTCTTTTAAACAGAGAACTGAAAAGTTAGATATGGTCCAGAAAGAGCAACGCTGGGAATACTACATATAGGTGTGTAAACAAGCAAGGCCAGCTAGGCTGCAATTAGGACAGTTCCTTCCTATCTGTTTTACTACTTCCTGTAGAAATATTGTATATTCCTTTGTTTATTTTCAATGTGAACAAAATTTATTTGTACTATGAATAGAATGACCTTTTCGAGGGAAGGAGAGGGTGGCTTTCTCACATGAGCAAAGTACATGGATGTCACAAAGAAAATGTAGGAAAGGGAAACAGAATCTAAACTTGCACTAAACTCAAATATTCCCCTACGCAGGATCTGCATCAAAGCAGGATCTGCATCACAGCAGGATCTGCATCACAGCTAGATGTCCAGTCCTCAGAAGTAGGAGGCCATAGATCCCTACCTTACCCACATCCTGTGCCCATAGAAGACACCTGTTCTAGCTTTGCAAGGAGAGTAAATCGATGATAGTTTACAGTAACTCCTTTTTAGGCAGTGATCTGGCTTTCCTGGTGGCCATTCCCACTTGTTTTATTCTTACAGGAACTTTTAGAAGGGAGCAAAGCCCTGCGACAGTTGCCAGCTCACATCAGTTGCAAGCACTGTGATTCTGCGGCGTTACAACTCGCCTCCCAACTGTGTTGTGGGTCACAGTGTTCAAGTAATGTCACAGCTAGTGCAGCCACCGGAGACTGCTGCCCTGGTTTTCACACCCCACAAAGGGCACCCCAAGTGCAGAGGTAGATGCAAAACAGAGCATGCAGCACAGCGTGCGTTCTGGGGTGCCTGTCTCTAACCTCCTTCTAGCCTGGAAGGAGCCACCACAGCATTGCTGACCCCATTCCAGAGCCAGGATTAAGCAGCGAAAAGGCTGAGGGGAACAGCAGGGAAAAAGAACAGTGCAGTGCATCATAGCAGCAGGGATGAGAAGGCAAGATACATCTGTCAGCAGCTCAGAGAAAGGGGAGGAGCTGGTGAAGGGACTGCAGCCACTCAGTGTCTAGCACCAGGCCAAAGGGAGCAAGGCTGAAAAGAGGTGGGCACTGATGTGAAAGCTTAGCACCTGAGAAAAGGACAAGTTGGACATTTCAGCATCTCCACTCAGCTTGGGTGAGCCCTCCTGGCACGAGGCAGTGTTGTTCTGAAGCGGTCACAATCTCAGTGGAATTCTCCCAAGGAGTTATGCCCCTTGCCAGGAGTTTGGCCCAAGCTGACTACAGTCCTTAGGTGTCATATGCTGATATACAGGTTTTATATGCTGATATACAGGTTTTATATGCTGATATACAGGTTTTATGCATGTGTACACCAAAAGGAATAACATCCTATAAACAGTACGGCAAAACCAATGTTTTCAAGAACCAATGTAGCCCCAATGCACAGTTCTGTTACTAGACTGGTGTCATATTAAGCCAAGAAAGCTTGTACCTGTTTGGAGCCAGCATTTAACCTCTGAGGTGTAAGAATACAAAATACATGTAAATAGTAATGCTTTTTCAATTTTGGTACCTATTTTTTAATCAAGGGAGCTAGATGCCTTCTCATAGACACAACAGTTTCTCCTGAGTGATGAATTCATGAAGCAAAGGCAGCCAGGAGCTGTTGCTACTCAGAGACAAACCACTGCAAGAAGCAGGTTCTCCCATATCTTCTGTGCTTACTGCTTTCTGATTCTCAGATGCCAAAACTGTGAGAATATTCTGGTCTTTGCCACAACATTCTCAGTTAATTCTTCTGTAAATAATAATTTCTGAAATGAAGATTCAATACAAAGGCATAGTTTTATATAGGTGCCTGGAAACTGAAATCTGTCAACCTATATATGCAAAAATACCAAAAGTAACAGTACCACAGAAAGCATGGAGAAACAAATTTTGAAATCTCTTACTACATTAAGGAAACAGAGACATATAGATTGAGAGAGGGGTCAATCCATCTTTGGCAAAGGGATTTTGGTATAAAAACAAGAAAAAAACCACCTTCATTTTGGTTGATATCCAAACCAGTATTGCATACTTTTTGTTCCGTGGGTTGCACTCCTGTTATGCATAGTGAAAAAGAGATCCAAATCAGATTCCTTTCCTGACCCCAGTACAGTATATTAAATTATTCAGTATCTAGAAAAATAAAACCAACAAAGCTGTGATCTGGCAACCCAACCCACTCAGCTGCAGTAAAATATTAAACTGTATCCACTACTGTATTCAGCTGACATTCAAAATCTGCTACCAACCTATCTGCTAATTTAAGAACTATTGAATTTTGTCAGAAGTTATAGTTTCAAAGTATTTCTCCCTCTGAGTCCAAGAAAATCACAAGGGAAAAATTCCAGTCACTCGTTTGTTAGCAGTTAACAAATAAATCCACAATTTACGTAAGATATTACAACAAATGCCATTTAAGTTTAATCTCATTCATTCTCCATTTGCAACTCTGCTCATGTCAGTATTTAGTCCTTAGTTTGTGCTGTACTCAACATTACATTGTCATTCACAGTACAGTTCCTTTCCAAGAGACCACTATTAGCATAACAAACTAGGGGTTGAGGTTGGGGGGGAGGGGGAGAGGTTTGAGTAAAAGAAATGTAAATTTACCAGCCCTTCTGGCTGTGATCTTGGAGCCATGCCGAAGTAATCGAATGCATACTTCCTTGTTGCAGTGGTTAACCATCCGCAAATGAATGCTTCTCTTGGTTTGGATTTTTACAAGACATTTCACCATTTTGACTATTAATTCTTCTTCTCAAAGTCTTGTAAAGGCTCGACCCATACCAGCTTTGACCTTTTATTGAGTTCCCACTGAGTTTTAAGAGACTAATGCAAGTCACTCTCAATGAATCAGATGACAAGCTTCTAACATGGCCAACAAAAATATCCCAGTAGGGAACAGAACGAGAGGTTATTTTTAAACATTTCCAAATGCCTCATAACGTACAATACAAACTTCCACAGCATCCATCTCAGTTAGCAGTTGCTAGTATAACAGCTGAACCACACACACAAGCATAAAAATATCCAAGGCATCAAAACGTAGTGCTGTGAAACAAAGGCAAGCATTAAGGGTCTGTTTTTCACAGAACAAAATGACACCATGGCCATTACTTTTCTGAAGAGCTTCAATTTGGCCACTGATGTCAGTTCCCCACCACTGCCTGGGAAGTATTTGCAGAAAATGTATAGATACCAAAGGAAAAATCCTATGTTGTGCTTACAAACCTTAGTCACAAGGCAAACCAATGAGATGAAAGTGCTTTCATTTCAAGCCTGGAAACAAAGCTGACCTGCCTGTGTATAAACAAGAAGAGAAATTTCCTAAGTTTGGGAAAAATGTCTCTCTTTGCATATGTACTCCAGTTCCCATTTGTGGACAACTATTGGACATATTCATATCCACCAGAAAGAAGTGTTGTTTTAGAAGGCTGGGCGCGTCCCCATCCACATCCAACACAGATATGCAGGCTCCTAAAAAAGCCATGACGCACATATGCTGGCTGCTGCTAACTTGCTCCAGCTGGAATGCAACCACATGCAGAGCATCACACTGTCCTAGTAGAAAAGGAACTCTTACTGGGTCCACTGAAACCACAGAGAGGAAACTGGAAGGAGTGTACTGGTGGGGACGTAGTCTCTCACCTCCCAGAATACTTACCTTTAATGTTTACAAAATGTTGTGCCATCTGAGTCTTCATTATTTGATGTCCTTGTTCCCTCTGCACCATAAAGTCAGTGATGTGCATGCGAAGATGTGGGAAAGAAGAGGGCAGGGGAGAGAGTCCTGCAAATGTGTATTTTACACCAAGTGATTTCTGTCATGAAAGACATCTGCTTCAATGGAGCTTTTGAAAGCATCTTTGGGGTGGCTCCTTTCCCCTGCCTGGCACATATAATATGAACATCCAGCAGTGCTCCTCCCCTTTTTACTCCTTCCTCCTGCAGGGCAAACACTCTTCTCTTCCTTTCCTTCTCTTTAAGCACTTCCTTGTAGGTCTGAGGAAAGATCAAATGCCACTTTGCCTCCTATCTCCATTTTGTCACCACTTTAAACACAAGATTCTGTCTGGTTTTCTGATCTTTATTCTCATAACTGTTGTAGCAACCAGAAGAGGATCATTAAAATCTCACTAAAAAGGGTTGAATCTTCACTGTGTACACAGTCACAAAAACTGGAAAGCACCATTCTTACAAAAGTCTAACCACTGACATGTTCAATACGCAAAGGAAAGCCTAATCGAGGACACAAGTGTCACCTGGACAAGGCTGTGAATGATTTCCAACAGGAGCACATTCATGTCGATGAATAAACATGTATCATTTATGTTTCAGGTGACCATACTCATGCAAAAGAGAACCATGTATACAAAATTAAGGGAGATTTATGTTGAAATCTTGCAGCTGAGTCAGCAAGTCTCTGTCTCTACTACTAACTCTCAGCAAGTAAGGAACAGGCTCAGTCTCCTGAGAGAAAGAAGATTTTGCATGACCTGACAATGGCAGCATGTCCGGCATTGTAGTTGGAATATGTTTTTCAGCAAGGACTTTCCAGACAAGGAGCCTGCTTCTCTCCTGCGGAGCCGCCTGGGATTCTGTGTGCAGAAGAGGACCAGCAAGGCTACAGGTCCACTCTAGTAACTAATTGGTTTTGCAGCGCTTGTCACTCTCCTCCTTTCTAAATTGCTACTCTAGTTATTATTACACAGCTAGACTAATGACTGGTGGGAACTGTGACAGAGAGACCCTTAGCATTCATGCCCTGTTACAGAGAAGGCAGAAAACAGCAGAAGGTTATACAACTTCTCTTAAAATCAGAAAGTATGGTTTACAAAAGCAAAAAACTCCCCTGAAAACCAGAAGACTAAAACTAATAAAACACTCTTCAAAACTAATATCCTTCCCCAGTCATTGAAAACAGTGAACAGGAAATTTTATTCAAGCATAACAATTTTAATGTATTTGTGAAAAGGAAGTATACCACCTGTCTTTGGATTTTAGAGGTACCTTCTTATGGTGATGGGGGCAATGTTGTTTCATTTGTCACAACAGTAGTGATCTTATTTCATAGACACATGGCATGGTAAACACCTGGAAATCTGAGAATTTGTAAATAAGTTATGAAGGAAAGCTGGTAGAGCTAATTATTGTTAGCATTTGGTATTGTTATCTTGAAGTGAAAGGTTTGCTTGTAAACAAGTTGTTTTCAGACCTTGTAGGGCTCAATTACATGGTTAGAGGACTGTAAATCCAAGTTAGCTTTTTGAACACAGACATGATGACGCACACAGTGATGTTAAGATCTGAGGCCAGAACACTCTTTCGGACACTCCCAGAAACTTGCAAGAAAAATGAGTGAAGCCCTAATAGCATTTGGTGCTTGGAAATCTAAAGACAGGGATCTACCATCTGCAAAATAATTGCCAAGTGATCAGGACAGGCAATAATCCGTCTCACAAAATCAGATGGCGAAGGAAGGCAGCCACACAATTCCTATAGCAATATCAAAAGAAATAGAATGTGTTCAAATGCACATGGAACAAGGACCATGGAAAGGACATAACAGGACCATTCAGAAGGACCTAACTTGGCCATCTGTGACAAAGATGAATTTTGCAGTCATACTTCTGGATACACTTAAAACTTTTGTAGCTAGGTGCCTTTTGAAGAAAGTGTTTTAGGTTCAAAAGGTAGAAATGATCTCTCCAAGCATGCCTGACACTCAAACATGTAAAATCTAATTCCATGTGATAACATTCTATGCACAACAGTAATTTTATGGTTGCGTCTTTACGGGACCATGCCTCTTTCCTCCTCCTGAGACAGAAAAGACATTAGTGTAAAACAAGAGTCAGCAACAAGGAATGTGAAAGCCTGAAAAATCATAAGCAGTAGCAACAAAGCACTGACAGATGAACAGCAGAACCTAAGGCATGAGGGCTTGAGAATAGTTTTTTAATTTGATAAAATATGTATTGGCTCATGGTCAATCTTTTAGGTAAGTCACTTACATAACTATAATTTAAAACAGGAATAAAAGCACATTTAAGTAAGAATCAAATCTAGGTGCTTAGATTAGTAATTGGACACCTGTATATGGCCTCTAAGTGCAGACCGAAGAATTTTGTCTTGAAGAATAAGACGCCAATAAACAAATTCAGGATATTTTTGCCTGCCATTCTAATAAAAAAATAAAATGCTATTACTTGTTTTCAAATCCTCTTGCATAAGTGTCAACTGCTAAAGTAACTCTTAGAGTGGTATCATGGGCATACAGTATCTTTCTTCCCACAAACAGTGGTCGTTTATGACCATGTTTAGTCAGCATACCCTTTCTTACATGTCTGCAAAACCACTGGACAATTTGGGCTTTTTGGAGGACAGCTTCACTTCAGCACAACAGCCAGAGTAGATTTGCAAGATGAAATTGCATGCCGGAGAATGGCTGAGCTTTAGTTGTTTTTCAATATTTGGTTGCATCGTGTTTATTTTCCATCTGAAAGGATTATCCTAAGGACAGCAAGGCAAGCTGAAGCTGCTCAAAATCCCCTGCAGACTCTGCTATCGCCATCTCCGGTGGCTTTGTCCCCTAGCAACTACCAAGTAATTGGCACAAAATCTTCCTTCTCACCTGGCAGTTTCTGTTAGTTCAGGTTCATACCACCCAGGCTCAGCCAACTCAGAGTTCATCTCTCCAAACGTTTCAGGAAGCAGAAGTATTTACTCAAGACACTGAGGCCACCATGTTTTTGGCCATGTGTTTTGCTCATAACATATAAAGCCAATTTAAAATTAGGAAGAAGTAAGTTTTGCTCAGTTAGAACACAAAGCTGTGCACTCTCCTGAGTCTGCCCAAGGTATGCACAGCTGACAGCCCTATTATAACCAACTCTGCTAACAAGTTGCTTGAGCTGATCTACACAGCACAGTGCAGCACCGTATGGTCTCAGCCATCAGCAGCTGGAACATCCATATGCATACGGCAGCACCTTGCAGAAATATGAGCATGGGTGCTGCAAGCTGCATTAGCCAACCCATGCAGCAAAGGGACATCTGACCTAGGCAGGACTGCACTGTGCTCTCAACATCAGCAGGCTCTTTGGAAAGTGCCCCAGGGTGTCCACCCCCATCTCAGGCCCAGACATTTAGAGAGATGCCAAGGTGTTTCACACATGTAGCACACTAAAAACAGTTTCCCAGTGCAGTTGAGTCAGTCCCAGGGCTACCTGCCTCCCACCCTCCCCACCTCCTGCTCCTGCCCTTGCCCTTGCACAGGACCTTGCTCAACCCTCTCTGATAAGCCACTTAAGGGTTGAGCCAGGCAGTAGTAGGACATTGTACAGTTAGGGGTTTTCTGGTTGTTTGCAAGGGTTTTTTTTGGGGGGGGGGATTTTTTTTTTTTTAACTCCTTCTCCAAGTTCACTGTGGGGTGATTAGTGCTGGTGCAAGGAAGAAGATGGGAATCCACAGAATTGGATTGAGTGCATGTGGGGAAGAGAGCCAGCATCAGCGTCAGAGAGCTGTGAGATCAGTTCAAGCTGCAATTTTATAATATAGCCAAGTTCACTGCAGGAAAATATTGTAAAAGAGCTAAATACTGTTAACTTAGCAGATGGTGGTATTTAACCGTGCATAACATGTTCCACAGGAAACCCACCAGCAAATATTTCTATTAAATCATAGTAGTAACAACAATCTGTCTGACTAAAAGGAAACACAACTTTCAAACTTATGTAATACATACATTTGAAACTATCACTCTCTGGTGAGCATATACCAATAATAAGTCAGCAGGTTCCAGAAATGGATTTCATTGCTTAGAGTTGTAAGTGTGGCACAGCAGTCTTACAAGCAGCAAGCTGTTGTTACTCTGCAGTGGTGGCAACTGCCTAGCAGGAACACAGTGTTGGCACTTGGCTGCCAGAAAGTGAATTCACAGAAGAGGTAAACGTAATTGTCAAAATTAACTACCTGTCATGCAGCTACTAATTATAATAAGCTATGTACACGGATAATCTAATTCACCCTGTTCTTACTACAGTCAGTGTTGGAACTCCAAAAAATAAACAAAACATGTTTATATGACTCCTATGAAATGAAATTAGGATGTATTCCCATGAAAATAAACACATTTGCTAGCTGTTTTCTGCTTCCCATTAACTGACCAGAACAAAGCAACAGCAGAGGTCATGTTTCCCAAATTCTGAAAAAATTAGTTCACTACATCTCAGGTCAGAACTACTGCTAAGTTTTGTTTCATTGGCTTCCTTTTTTATTAGAAATAATGCAGTTACCCTCATTTAAGATGGTCAAGATGTTCATACCATTCTTCGTAACAACTGGATCTCAAAAAGATAGGTGTTGAACATGATTTTTAAACTATCAAGGAACAAACAAATAAATGGAAAACCTTGTTCTACAAAATGCATTCAAACTGATCTTCAATAACATCCCTTTTTGTCAGTGGGATTAAATTAGCAGAGAATCTTTCCTAGCTGACCTTCAAATAACGTCCCTTTTTGTCAGCGGAATTAAATTAGCAGAGAGTTTTTCCTAACATTAGAACAGAAAGAAAGAAATATAAAAGTAAAGGGAAGCAAGAAAAACAACATACCTAGCTGTAAACTGCTGATTTTCACTTCTGAGTAACTGCAGTTACTATTTAGTAAAATGGTGCTATGTTGAGATTATTTATTTCCTGTTAAGTTCCTTTCACCTGGTAATCTAAAAAAAGATTTCTGAAAGAGAAGGCTTAACAGCAGTAACTTTCCTCAAAAAGTATCTTGCGTGAGGCTTGTTCCTTGAGCTAGTGATCCTTTCTCAGTATCATGTGCAGAGGCTTAATGGAGTACTTGTAATGGAAATTACTAGATTTTCTCCATATCCCTGAGTCAGTAACACAACTTTTTCCATATGTTTTAGAATAAATATTGGTAGTATTTGGCAAGAATTAGGTAAGTGACTCACCTTCGTCTAAAGGAACCTCCTCCTCCTCACAGGGAGAAGGAAGGAGGGGCTGTAGAGGTTCCATGTTGATTATGAGTTGCTTGTTCAAGGAGGGAGAGCTGCGACTCTGGGTAATGCTGGTTCTAAAGGTGGGGGAAAATAGCATCAGTTTATTCACAAGGGAACAACTGCAGTCCAATACATCTCAACTCAGAATTGTTTTGCATAAATTACACTAGACCTTGAGCTATCATAACAAGTTCTGCATGCTGAACACTGCTTTCAGCCGTGTTATGTTGCACCCTCAGCAGATATAGACCTTTCAATACCTCAAGTGCAAGAGAAAGTTTTGTGCTGGTTTACTGTTCTTTACGCAGCCTGACTCCTTTTCATCTTATGCAGGATTTCAATGTGTCGCTCCGCTCCACACTGCACAGCATACATCAGTATTTGGCTTCAAGGAAGGGGAAGGTAGGGAGGATACAAATCATTTTCTTGATGTTGTTCCATTGCTTCCGGAACTGGGTAAAGGATTTGTTATGGTTTGAGCACTGCAGACTAAAGACTGAAGCAGGAACAACCATATCCCTTCAGTTAACAGGTACACAGTGCTCTCATTCTCACGCACCCCAGATATTGCCTCTACACCATGTCTCCAGGTGCTCAGGCTGGTTTTGTTTCTTGTCTTACTTGGCTCTGACAGGCTTTCCTGGTAGCAGGTGTTGAACTTTCTCAGGAAAGTTTGAGGAACGCTGTTGATTTGCTTCAGTCATGAGGCTCATTAGCCTAAAATCATATTACTGAGAATATAAAATGGCTCTTTAGAATAAGTTAACTAGAACTTACATGATACAGGCCTGAAGCAAGAGTCCTGCAATAAATTTGAACCATTACATTATAAAATATTTACTTTTGAAAGAAGCAAAGATGAAAAGGAAGAGGATTCTACTTGACTTCAAATGGTACATAGGTACAGTGAGGAAGTTTCACAAAATGCATTTTAAGTTTGCACAAAGAATCAACTTGCAATTCCACATAGATAAACAAACTGAACAAAGCACCTGTTACAAGTGAAAAGAAGGAACTGTGTGTTGCTGAGGATTTAGGTAAACTTGGGACACAGATGTCCTACTCTAAGTTACATTACATGTCACTAAATATTCTGCGGGGATAAACAAGCTTTCTTGCTCAATTGCCATGATTCCTTGCTCATTAACGCATGCCCAAAGCTACTTATGTCCTCATTTGCATTCTGTGAGCAGTCTGTAATAGCTACTTAGTTTAAATTTTCACTATCCAAAGAAGTTTTTCACTCAGATTACTGTAATTACAATCACTCCAACCCAGCACTACCTCCACAGGCTTGTTACGCATCCCCATGATCTTTGTGCTTGCTATAAAGCACTATCAAGCAACCCTCAAAATAGAAGTTGTGCCTAGGAGCACACATAAGGCTCCTACTCCATGCTTATTTACAAAGATGTCTCCTTCAGGCATGCCCTGGAATCAAAATCATTCAGTGTGCATTTATCAGAAGAACTCTCCACTGCATTAATACTATATGACTACACACCCCAACAGATTTTCAGTCTGTAGTGCTTTAAGTGTAATATCCAAACACAAAGATACTGAACATTAACGTCCTCACAACTGTATGTTTCTTTCTCAATGTTGCCATGTCACCACTGAATTTACTTTCAGGGAGGGGGTGCAGGGAGAGAAAACTTTATATATATTTAAATATATATGTATATTTGCCTTCAATCATATAATTTCCTCTAAATGTTTTGCATCTGAAAAACTACCATTTCCCATCCCCAAAT
>VYZV01006136.1:52895-81134 GCA_013401275.1 Pandion haliaetus | reverse complement strand
TCTTTCACAGAGTAACTTCCTTCTGAAGGTTGCTTTTTTTGAGCTGAAAATTTGCTTTTTGCCTACTTGTGCTATCAGAAGGACAAGCTATCTACCTCTGTCTCCCATTTCAAAACCTGTACTATAAAAACACTTGAAATCATTAGACTTTTTCTTAGTCTTTCTAAGAAACTGAACTTGGAGCTACTATCATACTGTAAATACAAGCATTTTAAGGTTAATCATAAAAAATATACTTTATTATTTATGAGTGTTAAATCCATATGAAGTTGCTCTATAAACTTATTTGCCCTCTGATCTGTTTCTTTATGTACACTAAGAGCTTTAAACAATATACTTAAAATACACTAAACACTGAAAGCAAAGAAAAGTAAAATACAAGATGAAAAATAATTTTACATGAAAATTTTTTCTTATCCTGTGGAAAAAAGAAACCCTATGGGAAGTAGGAAATAAGCTATTTACTTATGTGAGTAGCTATTTTCATTTAAAATGCATTTGTGTGCCCAAGTATTCTACCCTGCCTCGATGATGGTCCTATATTCTGCCTTCCATGTTCTCAGTCAACACATTCTAGACTGTCACTTACCCCATTTTAAAATGTAATCTGCAAAAGCATGTTCAAAAGCATCCCTGCATGGCCCTACTATTAATTACATGGTAGGGCTGCACAACATATTTATAAATATTAGCTGCAAATATTTTCCCACCCTTTAGTAAAGACAATCTACTTTTCTCTCAAATATAGATGGAATAGCCATATTTAATTAAAAATAAACTAAACACACACCTCCCACCCCTGAAAAAAAATCACAATAAAAATAAGGATATCGCTGTAGAATGTTCACAAAGTTCAGTAACCTTTTAAAAAAGTTTTTAAATAGCTTTTTTCTGCTGGTCTCTTTCTTCTCTTCTGAAGGACTTTAATTAGCTTATTAACAATTTTCCCTGTCATTAGAATAAGTGATAAAGACCAGAAAGCATTAGTTTGCTTTCAAAATCTAGGTGCTTATTTCTAACAAGCCAAATTTTTCTCTGAAAAACAGATTCTCTGATCTTTTTTCTCTTCACTGAATGAACGTACTGCTTTTTAATCTGACTGCATTATGCAAAAACTATCAAGAATACTGTTAAACATACCCATATACATATACAAAACTGAATCTTTCAAAACCGGGCAAGAACTACGAATGAAATGAGAATGTACTTTTCTCTCAGGATCATGTAATAACAGTCTATGTCATAGCACAGAAAATAATATAAGCTACTTATCTGACAGATTGATTAAACCCAGCTTTGAAGCAGCACGGATTAAGTTCCCTTGTGCAGGAGACAATATGGCATTGTCAGAATTTTGTAACACTGGCAACACATATTTCCCAAGGCTTGGATGCCTCATTGTGGAAGCTCAGAATGACAGACATTACATCTCTACAGTAAAGGAAAGGGAATTTCTCTGTAGAGGACAATAATCCTCCTTAGTCCTTAAACTTAAATATTGAATGTCAAGACATACCTGTGAACTTCAGGAGGTTCCCTCTGGATTTTAGAGCTTGCCTCCACGACCTCTTTGGCTACTTTTCCACTGCATTAAAACATGAAATAAATATTCAAGCAAATACTAAGATGAGCTTATTACATGCCAAGCACATACATACATGAACAATTAAATTACTTCAAAAGAAGAAAAGGAAAAAAAAACATCCTATGTAGTGGCTATATGGTGTCCCAGATTAAAAATTCTGCTGACCACTTGTCTGCAAAGCTACTGAAGAAAAAGCAACCTTTTGTAGTAGAATCCTAGGAGTGAGACTGGACTGTCCCACTAATGCACCCCTGGTCCGGAGCTACCCAGTTACAGGGGGCATACAGTCTCTGCACTGGCCATGCATCGTTGATTTTACAGAAACTGCACCAAAAGTGGAACACTGTTCTGGTGAAACTGCTCTTTGACAGAAGCCTGCATGAAGCCTCCAGGATGCTAAAGAGACAACAGAAAATCTTTCTAATCCTGACCTGAATTACGTGTGGACAGGTCATCAAGAAGGAAAATCCCTCAATTTGCCATGAGTAATTACTGATGTTTTCTCTTACTTTTTGAATTGCTTTACCATAAAAAAGAAACAGCAAACACCCACCTATATCGAAATCTACTGCCTTTAAAAAATATCTTGCTGCTGGACATGGTCTTGATCTGACTGGATTTTGCATACCTTGAAGCAAAAGAACAGAAGCTGTCACATTTTCAGCACAGAAGGAACATGATAAGCAAAAATAAACAAGGCAAACTACAAGCTTTGTTATTTTTATACCACAAAGTAGTATTCAATAATTGGGCTTTCCAACTTTTTTGAAGGCCTTTATACAAATTAGAATAGAAAGCGCACATAAAACAATTCACAGCACGGAACGACTGAACATAAAGCAAGTGATTACCTGGATAGGAAAGCAAGAAAATTAAATGCAGACACTTGCTGCATCTCTAGGGACTCTCATTCACAGGATGAAGGAGAGATTGTGGTACACCAAAAGCCCCTAGGACAAGCTTGCCCTAACACTACCTTGTTTGTGGGAAGATATGGCTATTTCACTTTCCCACTAGTAAAATGAAATAATAAAGAAGCGGTAACACTTGCCTCCAAAGGTAGTTGCTTTTCAATGTCTCTATACAGTCAACTTCTCAGTAGCTTACATCATATCCTACTGCTTCTCTATAATCACAAAGTACACAGCACCCTTTTATCACAGTCTTTTATCACAAAGATCATGGAAGAGTACCCCAGACACGCCATCTCATTGATATTCTCTGCCTTCAAAATGGCAAACTGATTTCATATCGAGTCTCTCATTCCAGACCCTAATAAACAATTTTCTGTGATTTGTGTCTACTTGATAATAATCACAACAGTCAACCCTGAGCCTGAATCAAGACAGGACTAAAAGTGTTTTTCAAGACATGCCAAGCAATCATGACCTTATCTTAAATTCCAAGTCTCAAGCAGAGGAGAGAACAAAATCTAATTAAGGCAAAGTGTCATTATCATTAATTACTTACACAACCTGGTTACCTCTGTTCTAATCTTATTGGAATACCTTGTTGCTATCATACAGAACATAAACAGGCTTTATCTAATGCTGTTAAGTAACCAACAGTCCACACTCAGTACAACTCAGTTTCTCTGAAATGTATGAAACTTTTGCTGTTTCAAAACTACTATCCTAAGCCTTTATTTACAGATTGCTTTGGCTTCAGTTTCATGTTTGGAGGATTGTTGTTATTTTTCTGCACTCTTTTTATTAACCATTACTATTTTCCAACCTGTCAGCCAGGTTCCTCTCCACTCAATATCACTACCAACCTTCATTTTACTAAAGTAGTCCTCTTTTAAGACCCACAAAATTGAAACAGGCAAGCATAATTTCAAGCAATCATGCTAAAGAAATAACCGTACAGGAGTGCCCAAAGACATTTGGAAAGTAGAAAAAAAAACCATGAGAGAAGCAGTCCTGCAGACACCCAGGTCAGTGAAGGAGGGGGAGGAGGTGCTCCAGGTGCCAGAGCAGAGATTGCCCTGCAGCCCATGGAGAAGACCATGGGGAAGCAGGCTGTCCCCCTGCAGCCCATGGAAGACCAGAACAGAGGAGATATCCACACTGAAGCCCATAGAGGTCCCTGCACTACAGCACGTGGACATGTTCTGAGGGAAGCTGCAGCCCATGGCGAGCCCACACAGAAGCTGGCTCCTGGCAGGAGTTGTGGCCCATGGAGTGGAACCCATGCTGCAGCAGGTTTATCCTGAAGGACTGCAGCCCATGGGAAGGACCCATACTGGAGCAGTTTCTGAAGGGCACTGGAGCAGGGGAAAAGTGTGAGGAGCAAGGAGCAGCAGACAGAAACTGCTATGAACTCACTGCAACCCTCATTCTGCATCTCCCTGCACTCCTTGGGGCAAGGAGGACATAAAGGAGTCAGAAATGAAGGAGTGAAGCTGAGCCTGGGAAGAAAGTGGGAAGGGGTGTTTTTAGTTTTGCCTTTATTGACACTTTAAAATAGAGTAAGAAGGTGAGAAACAAATTAACTTTCTCCAAGTCAAGTCTGGTTTGCCCATGACAGCAATTGGTAAGCAATCTTTCTGTCTTTATCCCAACCCATGACCTCTTTCCTCTTATTTTCTCCCCTTGACCTGTGGAGGAGAGGGAGTGAGAAAGCAGCTGGGCAGGCATCTGGCACCTAGTCAAGGCCAAACCCGCCAAAACCATGTATTTGTGACCAAAACCTGAACAGTCAATATAATAACCGTTTAACAATAACAGCAGAGAGATTATATTCCTATGAGTCTCCCTCAGACGTCTTTATTTCAAGTACTCATTTCTCTCCTTTGGGTGGGAATTGTTTCCTATTCCCTGTATTTATTTCTAGCAACATAAAAAAAAACCTGCTCAAACACCATGCACTATCTTCCTACTTACATGCACTTCCAATGGAAAACACTCTTGATAATGTTTTTATTAATTCAGTCTCAAACACAGTAGAGGTTAACATAGAGTATTAACAGCTGTATCATTACAGCTCATATTTCCTGTTTCTTCATTGAACATATCAATCGAATAGATTATATTGATATATTATTGTACCAGTATTGAAATAAAACAAGGAATCTTCTCCAAAATAAAGCAGGTCATTAACATCCATGTTAGAAGACACATTCTTCCCACTCTAGTTATTATTCACCCTTACAGCAGCCCCCTGGTGCTGCTATGCTCCAACACAGAAACAATAATTTTTATAAAATATGCAAGATGCTGTAAGGAGAGACTAAGTAACAAGAATAAAAGCTACATGCCTAAAGGGAAGCATCAATAAACAGATATAACAAAGTCAATGGAGGGCAGAAAGAACAGAATAAGAACTTCTTAATGAGGAATTATTTTCAGGTTCTCTTTTAGGGAATAGGGTTGAAGACACTCCTTTTTTCTTGACAATTTAAAGGCTTTTTAAAAAAATGAGTTGGCTAGCATCTTTCAAAATGTATCGAAGAACATTTTCTTTTCTTTTTGAAATAATTTCAGAGAATTTTTTTTTTATCAACTCTTACTAAACCTTGGATTTCAAGTGGGAGAACATTACCTACAGCAGAAGAGCCCAGAGAATCAAGTATAACAGATAGTTTCCTTCATTCTCAAGGTATTCAACAGCAGGACTAAGATTAACAACTATGTTCCCAGACATAAGTGCAGTACTGTGTCCATCCAACGTCACACTACAGAGCAGCAAAACCAGTGTGCTGGAAAAAGTGTAATTATCCACTGAGAAAACCCTCCTGCCTCATTCAGATTTTAAACAATTTATAATACTAGCTTAAAATTAAATAATGTTCCCCATTAACTTGCATATTTTCTGTCTGCATTTTGAATTCTGTTAATGAAATGGAACATTTCACATTGAACAACCTTCTACTCACATGCATACTTTTTTTACTTTTAGTAGAGATAATCACTTCAGGTTTACATACTTGTAAAAAGCCTGGTTCTCCACCCCACACTTCCAAAGATGCTTGCAGGCTGCTGGTGTAGAGGTATGGAATGACAGCACAGCCTTTTTCTAAGTGAAAGGAAAAGAAGGGAAATAAAAGTAATGGAAATGTAGAATTCTCAAAGACTGAAGTAGCTGTACCTGATGGCATCGTCATGAACTGGATACACTGAAGACAAAGTCTTCCTGAGTAGCCTCACTCTGTGGTTTCATCCACAGAAGAACAACTCATACGTAGATGATATTTAAGCTGCCCAGGCAATTGTTTCAGAAATAAAAGAGGGTGCTTGAAGGTGGCAGAGAAGAGCATATGTACAAGTGACTTGTAGAATAAACCTGTACCAACTGTATTCACACCAAAATCAGAGGAGAGTCTCTATATTCAATATTCCACTTTGCACAGTTGCTGCACTACTTACCATCCACTTCTCCCTGTTCCCTATGTCCTGCCATTGAATCCTCCATGTAACCACACAAACAGCCCCTGATACCTCTGGCATTATTTCCTTCCTTCATTTTCTATTTCCCACCTAGATTGCATCCAAAGCTGTAACCTTGGGCTGTATCACTGCCCTAGGGGAAGAACTGATTATAGCATTCTGTAGGCAAAAATCTCCACGATTTCAATGGCAAGAGCCTAAAGACAGGACTCCTAACTACCTAGGACAGAGTCCAGCCTATTCAGCTGACCAAGATTTGAGGAAATTATCGTACTTAGCCAAAAATACCTCTCATTGATCCAGGTATCAATGTTCACCTGAATTTTCAATCATATAAAGATGTCGCTCATGCTTTAGAGTGGGTGGGTGCAGCTTAAGCACTATAAAATCCATTAAAACTTGACTACACAGATGACCAAAACCATGAGCAACCACACAGCACTGCATGAATGTTAAGCAAGAAATGTCTCAACCCTTTGCAAATTAGACATTCTTTTGACAACAGCAATATTCATGTTCACTCATATTCCATATTTTAGTTACAATATGAAGTACAATTATTGATTGTTTAGAAGTTTGTTTACATAAAAAATGATGTTATGTTTTAGTTGATTCTAAATCATATACAGAAGTTCTGTAAAAATATTAAACCTGACCTCTTTCTGGGCTCCAAACACATAAAAAGTCTTCCCTTCAAATTTCAGTTTATAGACATCACACCTAGAAAGAGAAAAATCATTTAAGTATAAGAAAAATAGATAGATCTACAGGTAAGAAAAGCAACTTGCATGCAAGTTTCCTTGATTCCCAAAGTCAAGCAGGCTGTCAAATGACAAAGAGCCACAACAGAAGTCTTACAATCTTTAGCATAAAAGTATTTAATATTCTAATTTTCTTCAGACTAGAGAACATAAGCCCAGAGTATTTCTTTACATCCCTATGTACCTTCAAAGAATTAACTTTGGCTGATGGAAAATGAAGAGGAAATTAAAAGTAGGCAGAAGCTGATGTTTACATTTTATTTATTACGCAGTCTGTAATTCCTCTTCTATCTTAAAACCTTGGAACATCTAATGTAATTAAATTGAGGGAAAGAAAATACTCTTATCTCTATCCTTATTTACTTGTGGTTTCATATCACACATCTTAGTAACTAGCTACTTACAGACAGAACACAACAGGAAGAAAAAGAAAATGTTTGACAGCAATTATTACTGAGGCCTTGTGAGTTGCAAACCGATGTCAAAATTTAATTTAACCAAGGTTGATTGTAGACCAAGTCTACACATGGAATAGTGGTGCACCATATAAAGGCAATTACGATGCCTCTGCTTAAATTGTAATGGAAATTTTGTCATTACCACAGCTAAAATGGAGACACTGTAGTTTTTCGTAAACTTCTCTAAAGATTTTGGATGTCAGATGGTTGAAATAGGAATGATTTTGGAGGCAAGGACAATGCTAGGCCTAGAAACTTTAGAACAAGAGTTTTGCTTTAAAATTAAACAACAACAACAAATAATCATTCCAGTTGAGAAAGCTTTTCCATTGAAAAGAAAATCTCAAATATGAGTTTGGATTTTTACTGTGCAGTGCAAATTTCAGCTAATTTCAGTTAAAGCTACCAGCACTCACTTCTAGGTCTCAGAAATGAAAGAAGCAGTACATGGCATTCAGATAAATCTCACCAGATCGACCTTCCAACAGCCAGTGTAACACTGAGACAGCTTAATGGCTTTTCCTCTATCACTATTGCATTTTGTACCTGGTTTACATGCTGTTACGGGTTTGTGTGGCGCGGTTTTCCTTGGTGGCAGGGGAGGGGGGCTGCAGAGGCGGCCCCTTTAAGAAGCTGCTGGTAAATTCGCTGCCCCAAAATGTCGGACGTGCCAAAATGTCGGACCCGCCTCTAGGAGGGGAGTGACGGTGGTAGCGCCTCTGGGAGAACATATTTAAGAAGGGGAACCGGTAGTGTGGGGGTTGGGAAACCTGAGAGGAACATCTCTGCCGACACTGGAGTCAGTGAAGAAGGAGGGGGAGGAGGGGGCGCCTGAGGAGGCTGATGGCTCTGCAGCCCGTGGTGAGAAGGCAGGCTGTCCCCCTGCAACCCATGGGGGTGAACGGTGGAGCGGAGGCTCCCGAAGATGGCCGTGCCTCCATGGTAAAAACAGCGCTGAAGCAGTGTGAGATTGGAGAGCAGCCCGCGGAAAGGACCCGCGCCAGGGAAGTTCGGGAAGAACTGAAGCCCGTGGAAAGGACCCGCGCCAGGGAAGTTCGGGAAGAACTGAAGCCCGCGGAAAGGACCCGCGCCAGGGAAGTTCGGGAAGAACTGAAGCCCGCGGAAAGGACCCGCGCCAGGGAAGTTCGGGAAGAACTGAAGCCCGCGGAAAGGACCCGCGCCAGGGAAGTTCGGGAAGAACTGAAGCCCGCGGAAAGGACCCGCGCCAGGGAAGTTCGGGAAGAACTGAAGCCCGCGGAAAGGACCCGCGCCAGGGAAGTTCGGGAAGAACTGAAGCCCGCGGAAAGGACCCGCGCCAGGGAAGTTCGGGAAGAACTGAAGCCCGCGGAAAGGACCCGCGCCAGGGAAGTTCGGGAAGAACTGAAGCCCGCGGAAAGGACCCGCGCCAGGGAAGTTCGGGAAGAACTGAAGCCCGCGGAAAGGACCCGCGCCAGGGAAGTTCGGGAAGAACTGAAGCCCGCGGAAAGGACCCGCGCCAGGGAAGTTCGGGAAGAACTGAAGCCCGCGGAAAGGACCCGCGCCAGGGAAGTTTGTGAGGAACTGCAGCCCGCGGAAAGGAACCACGTTGGAGAAGTTGGTGAAGGACTGTCTCCCGTGGGAGGGACCCGACGGTGTAGCAGGGAACGAGTGAGGAATCTTCCCCCTGAGGGGGAAAGGAGCGGCAGAGACGATGTGTGGCGAGCTGACTCAACCCCCATCCCCTGTTCCCCTGCACTGCCAGGGGGAGGAGGTAGAAAGCACCGGGAATGGAGCTGAGCCGGGAAGGCGGGAGGGGTGGGGGGAGTTGTTCTGATGTTTGGTTTCCCTTCCTAATATCCTTGTGTTTTGTTTTTTATTTGATTTGTAGTAAATTAAATGGATCTTGTTTCTTCCCCAAGTTGAGCCTGTCTTTTGCCTGTGACCATAAGTGGGGAGTGATCCCTCCCAGTCCTTGTCTCGACCCACGAGCCTGCCTTTGGATTTTCTCCTCATCCCAACGTGGCCAAGCACGGGGGTGAGGGGTGAGCGAGCGGCTTCGTGGTGCTTTGTTACCGACTGAGCTGACCTGAAACCACAACACATGCCAATGGACTAAATGAATACACAGAGATCTCCGAAGGGACACATTATCCTTAACTAACATGAAAAGCTAAGCGCTGAGAAACTCATTTCCCACTGTATGGTGGATACATCCTTCGCAAGTGTTATTCTCTCCTCCCTGCACCGTAGACTGACACTGCAGTCGCATTGTCCTTATGCCAAAAGCACAAACCACTGAAGCATTGTGACTAGGGCTACCTGAAAATAACCCTAGGGAAACTATAGTACATATCCAGGATCACAAATGGATGGTATTTGACAGACATGTCTCCAGAGCTCCACAGGGAACTGAATCGTATAGACACTGACTTTCCACCTCTGAGGATTTCAGGTTGGTCAGCTATCAAAGGGCGATCTGTGGACATGCAACAAAGAGTCCAGCTCTACACAAAAAACTACCTCACCATTTCTTCACCTCCTGCCCATCTTCTTCCCACAAGACAGGCTGGGAGCACTGTGGTGGAGCAGCCACATCCAAGTAACTACTGTGGGCATCTGTTAAGCAGCAGGGCTGAAATTAGATTTATCAATGTCTGAGCATGACTGTGCTCACTCTGCAGCACGCTGCTGGGGACATGCCTAGGTACTGTTACAGCACCAGCAGCAGCTCTGTTTTACCACTCCTTCGAACATGGCTGAGGCTGCTCAATTAAGTCAAATGTTTTACAGGGACAGAAAAGAAAAGAAAAGCCAGACAAAGCAAGGACAATTGCATAAATGTCCACTCCTTAAAAAAAGAGGCTAAAAAATAAAAATTCAAAGGCATTCTCACCTCCTCCTCTACTTACCAAATAAGTTCTTTTATAGTTTTCAAATTGAGGTTATTAAATGAGGAAATAGCAACATTTCCAAGAGTCAAATAAAGATGCAAGTGGACTCTTGTAAGCTTTTCCAGATGTCTCTGCCAACAAGCCTCACTGGTGATTTACAGCATAGTTGAAAAATCACCGTACTCAATTTTAGCATTTTTGCATTGACTAATGCACCCTGCGGAATAATTTTCACTGGAGGAAGTATAAAACCAAATTATTACTATTCTACTTCCCATCTAAGATCCTTTAATACAGAAATATAATGGGGCAAGAGAAGGAATATTCACTTGGTTCACCTTAAAGACAAAAAATGCAGGTGAAGATAGAAGGAAGAAAGGAAGACAAGGGGGAAAAACCTCTTGTATTTTAATCTACTCTTACTTCACATGCTTACCATTTTAACAAATGAATTCTTTTATTCCCTTGGAAAACTACAAATCCTGCAGCTGTGAATCCTAAAAATGTGGTCATCCCCGTTGAGTCCTTGAAAGAGAAAAAAGAAACATAATTTTCCCCTCATCCAATGAGGTATTTCTTACTGATAGCATAAATTATTACTCCTCTATAGATTACCGCCATTTTGTTTTCCTTTTCAAAATAAATTTTGCCTTCAAATTGTACACTCCTAAAGAACAAAGACTGCTCTTGGCAATACAGGCCTCATTTATTTCTAGGCATTTAAATGAGTAACAGCATCTTATGTTTTGTTTCCATCTACCTGTAGCTGATGACAGTGGGGAATCCTTAGGTATACTTACTAATTTTGTTGAAAACATAATTCTGTGCATGTGCCATTCTTAACGTGCTGACTAACTACAAACCAGGGTTTCATATCTGCTTCAACACTGATATTTTTTAAGATTTCACGATACGGTGCTCCCCTGTGAGATGTTGTGTTGGAAGTACTGCTGACAGACAGCATTTACTACAATAAGCAGGTATTCTTGAGTACAAACCAGAACATGCGGTGATACTTGCTTTTCAAATAGGAAAGACCATTTCTTAAATATTTAATTCCATAATAAAAGTTCTGGGTTATAGTTTTTGAGCAATGATTCAAGTTAATTTTATATTAAGTGGATTTCCTGTCCATCCCAAGTTCCAGACCCTCACCTTGCTAAAGTTAGTCAACTTTATTGTCTTATGTTCCACCAATAAAACAAGGGGGAACAGAAACAGCAATGCCTCTGGAGTAGCAGCCACAGCACTGGAAGGACCATGTTGTAAGGAGCCAGGGAAGCACTTTGCTTTGCAATTCACTTCCAGAACACTGAAAAATTTTCTTAAGCATGGGCCATGAATCCCTGCATGCCCTCACATTACGAGCCCTGCCACACAGGTAAAGAGGAAATTCTGAGCCAGATTTGACTTTGTCCGAAGTGCCAACATTAAGTCTGTCTCTGGGATGCCCTGTGAAAATCTGCAGTATAGTTTTGAACTAAAGTTTACTAAGACACTGACTTCATTGAGCTCTGAACCAGACCCTGTATTTCACACAGGAGCACCATTCCTAGCAAAGTATATACGAAATCTGATGTAGCTTTATGTTAGAGCTGACTGTTTAAGGGTGCTCACCACCAGAACAGCTAACTGGACAGCACTGATGTTCTACCAAATGAGATGGTATACAAGCTGAAGTAAAAGCAGCAGTTAAAACATGAAGCAAGTAACACTAAAAACAAACATTGCAGATTATGCAGATAAAAATAAGTCATTAAAAATGCAGGTGTAAGGGATAATCAGACCTGGTAGCTAAAATCACCTTCTCATAGAGAACCACAAAATAGCAAAGTGGAGGAATATGCAAATGCATACCCAGTTCTCCCCTCTGTACATTTGGTTTGCATATTTTGATGGTGACTGAAAAAGTAATCTGCCAAGGACTAACAATTTATTGCATCTTCTGGACAAAGTAACGCTGAATCCTGAAAATCTTGGCAAACACAAAGTATTTCACACCTGGAATATTTAGAGAAACCTTTGCATTAAATGCAAAGAAATTATGAAGTATAATCACAGCTTTTGTCGTGACACTCTACCACATTCTCCTATGATGTTCTGCTTCCTCTGGAGAGACCTTGCATTTGACTGATGTAGAAATGCCAACCAGTCAATGTTCTTCCAAGGCTTAAACATAATATGCAGTTCCAGGGCAAGTTCTTTTATAAATTACTCCCTATTTGTGCCTGGATGAGAAACAGGGCTAAATCAATTCAATTAATGGCTTTTTACTAAATGTTAGTAAAAAGAACATTTTATTAAATGTTAGTAAAGAAGAACTGTTACCTTGCAAGGATGAGGATCAACACCATAAGTTTCCAAAGAATATGCTTTCAGGAGCAAGTTAAATTCAGCAACAGCTGGGCTCTGACCTCTGAAATTACAACAGAAACAGCAGTTTGACAGCAAAAAGAAAATAGGAGATAAAGATGTTTTGACTGGAGAGTTTAAATGCCTAAAAAAGGATGAAAGAAAAGTTCTTACTGAAATACAAACTATTTCAACCATGTTGTTTATAATGTAAAGATAGAAAACTTTTCACGTATTTTCTCCTGCTGAATTGCACAGTGCCTGATGTTTTCAGATAAATTCTGATGTTTTTTTCTCAATCCTGAGATAATAACATTATGCAGTTAAACATCTATCCATTATCCTGCAAGTATTTGTTGTCTTTTGGTATACATGCACATCAGCCTGAATATGAAATAAACCTCAGCATCTTTTTTCCACAAACTCTTGCTCCCCAACTCATTTAAAAGGATTGTGCAGATTAACAAACATTCCTTCCAGTGCAGGGTATAAACACAGCAATCATATTACACTGTCTACTCAGATGCCTGCCTAATTATAGCAGTGCCTGTTACCATCATGACAGTTCAGAATCTGTCAGCTTTTCCATTATATGCCCCTATTTTTAGGGTGTCTATAATCAAACATGAATATACACTAAAGCCTGAAACATGGCATGCAAGACTTGAGTTCTAGAGTAAGTTTTATTATTTGATTTTTGCTCTTCTAACTCCTGCCATTAGAATAAGCTCTAACACAGATTTACAATGCTCATTTGTCAGTGAACTGTTCCTAGTATTATTTTATTTATGTATTTGCATGACTAGAGTACAGGATTCTGATAGATAATATGGTTTTGTGACAATGAGTAGTGCTCAGGACCTTTAGAAAGCCAGGCCGCATAAATGCTGCTTATGCAAATTATCAAAAAAAATGAGCCTTAGACAAATCTTCAAGGAACACAGCAATACTTTATCTTAACCCTGCATTTTGGGGTCCAGTCTTACACTGGGACCGATGGCACTCAGGCATTGGCATTTAAAAACTGCTCTGTACACTGGTGTGGAATAATTTCCCTGTAAGTCTGTTGTCCCCCAGTAGCTAGAAACAAACAAGCATTGAAATAAAAGATTCAGTATCCGGCCCAAAGTTCAGTTTAACAATTCAGACAATGCCTAGCATACTTATGGATGTCAAATCCTATTTTGAACCTATGAAGCTGATGCCCTTTGGCAATGTAAGTGTCAATAACCTTCTCTGTTACAAAGTTTTAATTCGTGCCTGCTCATGGTCTCCCAGCCAATCCCATGATACTTCTTCAGCTTCTTCCATATGTCTTTTGGTCCTCTTTGATACTATACTACTTGCACTTCATTTCAGACCACATTTTTGTTGAAGTTTAGGTTTTAAAGAAAAAAAAAACATGTGAGATTAGAGAAGTGCCCTTCTTTCTCCTTCATTTTGTGGTCTCTTTCTCACCACTTCACAATGGAAAACAACATACATGGAGTGAAACACCAAAAATTACAAATGTGCATTTACATAGCTAAATATTTAAGGGGAAGACAGCATGAAAGCAGCAAACAAAACAAAAATGCTTATTTTGCCCAATCAGCTTTCTGATGGCTCTACTAAACTGTTTTTCTCCCTTTTCAATATTAATAAATCACAACTTTAAGTGCAATCACAACTGTAAGATCAAAAAATGAGCCTTAAAAAGGCAACAAGTTTGTTTTGTGTACTAACCAACTGCACGGGACAGCAGTAATTAACTAACTTGACTAAATTATTTAGAATGCTTATGTTACATAGTGAAAAGTCAAACACATAGATGGTTTGAGTGCTTATTGGAAATTGGGCCTTACAGAAAGATAAGATTATAGAATGCATCTTTTTCCTACCACCCTTTGCTGGTACAAAGGAAAGTAGTCAGCCATACAGTTTGAAAGGACCAAAAAGTGACAAATAATTTGGAGCAAGGTGATTTGGGGGTTTTGGCATTTCCAAAAGGGAAAAAAACCTATTAAATTGCAATTATTATTGAAGAGACACATTAAAAAAGAATTAGCATGCTCTCCTCACCTATAGCCTCTGAAACTATGCTGTCTTTGTGCACATCAAGTGGAACAAGCTGTGGCACTTAGGGAAAAAAGCAGAAGACATGGACAGGTTTGATCTTACCAGATTACAGGCTAATCAAATGGCTACTGTGCAAAGCCTTAAAAGAACATCACAAAGCAGAAGAGTCAATGGCAATATCAAATGAAAAAATCCTCATTCATCCCTTATCAAGGGATTAATATTCAAGCCTTGATAATATCCTTTTCATCTGTAACTTTGCAATTAAATTTTCATTACTAAATAAAAATGTAACTAGCAAATCCTATCAACAAAGTCAACATTTTTTATCAATCACTGATTTAATATTAGATATGCCTTTGACTGTCATTGTTTAAAAGCCTTTAAGCTTTCTACATGCAACAAACAGCCTTACACAAAAACATATAGAGTTTCCTCACTTATGCAAGTGTTTCAACTAATGCCTCTTAGAGTGGAAAAACAAGGAATATTTAGACAATGCATCTTTGCTGTTTTGTAATTCAGTTCTCTCAGGAATGTCAGGTCTCTCTCTCAGTGCGTTCACTCCTTTTGACCTTATATGACTTCCCAAATTTTTCAGAATGTATTCAGCATTAAATGGAAGATGTATTCCCTTTCCATATGCTACAGCCACTATAGCACCCAGCTGCAGCGTGCCAAAGGTTTTGAACAGGATCAGTGAAAGAAAACATTATACAGAAACATTACTGTATACCACACAAATAATAAAATCTGGATAACTTGTGAAATTAGAGCTCCACAGTTATTAGCTATGAATTAATGATTCAAACTAGGATTCAATCAATCTAAAAGTTCCTAATGAAATTTTAATGAAACAAAGACTTTAATAGAAGACTGAGAAGTCTACATTACTCTCTGATTTTTCCTTTAGGCTCATGAGAAGTACACACTAGAGGATGTACAAGCTCTGCTTATTCCCCACAGGGCCCCCAACTCTGAAGCACTTCAAAGGCCAGGAAGCTCGACAAGGAATACCTCCAGGGTGTGCCACAGCAATGATCTGCTTGTTTTGCTGGCTGCCCACACCAATTCACTCTAGAATTTTCTCCCCTTCATACCTTTCCTTTGAGGTACGTATCTGTTACATACTGAAGTAGGGAAACTTAATGAAAGTCAAGGATGAGATAGAACAGGATAGAGTATTAGTTCCTTTTAACAAACAGAGAAGACTATAAAGCAATAACAGCAAAGAAAAAGCATTTTCACAGTACTACTACTACTAAAATGTGTAATTATTGTCCATTCTTTCGCCTCAACTCTATGTCAAAAAAAGGTACTGTACTTGAACATGCCCCATGTACTATTAATTTCTGGGTATTTATGGTCTGTAGGGTATTTCAGTGTAATTAATTCAAAGAATAGTAAGTATGTACATAATGATCTGGCGCCTACAAACATTACGTATTCACCTCCATGCAAACCAGAGAAAAGTACTAGCCATAAAGCTTTAAATAATATAGGCTCAGTCTCCATCAAACACCTTTGCCCTGCCCTACAACTGTGGATATGAGTTGTTGTCTTCTCAAGGGAGACCACAGTAACTATTTCAGGAAGGATCTCCATCTATGAAGTATTCTCCTTGTTATATCCCTGATCTTGTGTAGGACACCCCTCAGCAGAACAAGATTACCTGGGTTTCCTTTTAACCTAAAAAAAAGCCAGAATTCTGCATAAAGAATCAACACATTTAGCTACACCATATACTGATCACAGAACTGCTTACACATGGCTGAGGTTTTGTTGTTGTTTCTTTAAATCTTTTTACAAGTGGTTGAGACTCCATTTGCTATACAATTATAGTATTAAAGGCCTTCAGTAGTTTTTATTTTTCCTTTAAGCTCAGGAGATTTTGGGAGACAGCGTAGATATTTTTAAATTGTCTGCTAGTACTTCTAGTCACGATGAAGGTGTTAGGGAGGACTATGCGGTATTGAAACACAAATCTGCTACAGTTATCAGTGTTTTAGTTGTATTGGAGTCAAAAGCACAACAGTGGTAATAATTTCAAAGAAAAGCACTAAATGAAGACACTGGTAAATGAAATTGCGTTGTAGGCTGTGGCTCAGTTTGTCAGAATAGCGAGGCCAGGCTTTGCACATTGCCCAGGCAGCAGAGCTGCTCCCCTGAGAACTGCCCAGGCCACCAGCATCCAGGAGAGAAAAGCCTTTAAATCGGTCTGCCTATGAAAAGAGACCTTAACACCTGGCAAGTAGCTGAATTGCTGAAATGTTGCTGGAACATATAAAACTTAGAAAACTGCAGAACACTCAAATATCAGTTTTAACTTGTACTGCAAAATTGTTTTTTCTCTCAGCTAGATAGAATCCTAGGATGAGAAAAACCTGAATAATCACTTTAAAACAATAATCAAACTCTTTTACGAGTCTGTTAAAAGCTTATGGGTTTAATTTTACACCATGCACACTGTAATGACATGTGCCACTTACTTACATAATTCCTTCTACCAGAACATTTCAAGTTACTTGTGTGCCTTTGGAGATCAGGCTGAGATGGTATCTCTGAAGTCTGTGTTTAGGTATCTGTATTTCAACTTCCTTTCATAAATTGTTGCAGTGACGCAGACAGCTTTAAGCTTATTCAACAGACAGAATACATTTACAGAGCAGATGCAGTTTTAATTTACCGTTAATTTAAAATCTTTCCCCATGATACAGAGACATCTACTGAGCTATCTGTTTTTAATATCACAGTAGATTAATCTTTCTGGTCCAGACACATCTAGCCCGTAAAGCCTTCTCCCAGATAAAGAAGAGGTGGGGAGGGAGGAGAGGGACAGAGGAAATAGGTCCCTCCAGCTGATGAAGAAATCCCTTGTAGAAATTCACAGAGATATCTGAATTCACCAGTATGCTAAATATGCAGAACCTGAATCCAAACCTCACCATGAGAGAGGCAACAACTAGCATGGTAAAGAAACCAACCACATTTGCGGATCATGATTATGAACACTCTTCCCGGGATGGGGGGCAGGGAGAAACATGTGCACGTACACACACACAATATAAATCTTTCCTAAAGCTAAAAAATTATTGATGATACAACAAAAACAGCTACCTTTTTCAATTCAAGTAGATTATCCTTTCTATTGAACACTTTTTGGAAATCCCACTAAAAGGAAAATCACATGTATTGATATATCTTTTCAGGTTTTCATTGTAGCAGATAGACCTTTGGGAAAAGAGGAGGGGAAAGACACCTGATTTGTCTATTAAGTTCCTTTCTCTAGATTATGACTACAACTGCATCTTCCATTAACAGCAATCTTCCATTAAAATCATGCTCAGGTAAAGCTGCTCCTTACCCTAAAACTTCTGGAAATATTCTCTGTGCCATGCAAGCACCAATCCAACAAAACAGCATCTCATTCCTGCCATTTTCAACTAAGTGCATCCAGAATTACAAGTATGGTTCCTTAATTTTAATTGGTTTTGAGCACAGTTCTGTAAGAAAAAACTGGTTCAGAAGAATAAAGCTTTGAGGAAAGCAACACACACATCATTCTTCAGGGAAACGACTAGGTGACCA
Source organism: Pandion haliaetus (assembly GCA_013401275.1). NCBI lineage: Eukaryota > Metazoa > Chordata > Aves > Accipitriformes > Pandionidae > Pandion > Pandion haliaetus. The sequence goes on along the minus strand of VYZV01006136.1, from coordinate 63,074 downwards.
GGAGAACCTGCTATTTCAAACTTCTAATAAATACACATTCCAGCCATCTCTCTAATTCAGTCAAATTAAAACTGATAGGAATTATGGAGTGAAAGAATACACCAGAAAAATATAGCAAAATAGAAACAAACAAATTATTCACCTATTACAGCAAACACAATGGCAGTCTAATACGAGATTGCTAAATTAGAGAGAACTACATAATTTTGAAGTAGCAGTGACATGTGCCAGCATATAGCCTGATGAATAAATCTAAATGCCTACACTGGGAAACTGTAAATGAGCAAGCATGGGCTATCAAGGCTGAAATGAAGAGGACATTCAGTGCAGTCCAGGGCTGTCACGTAGGTGGGATCCTGAGCAGCTGTTGCCACTATCTGCCTGTGCACTCCCACTACACATCATTGACCTCCTCAGCTCTCCAAAGTTCTTGGTATACTTTGTATAGCTGAGAACTACAAAGACTTTGGCTCCTTAGGCCTGGAAGTCAGCTATCCCTACTGTAGCCCAAGTCCTGCTCTTTTCCAAACTATCCCCTCCCCTCCGTGTAAACCTCAACAGATCCTGAGAACCCAGCAAAACGGCTTCTGTCTCCTGTAACATGACTTGCAAGTTTTGGAGCACACCATATGTTCTTCCAATCAGATTCCCTTTGTGTATACAAGGCCATTAGATACTGATGTGATTAGAGTAGTACAAGAAGCTAAATATAAAGTGTAGATGAGTGTGCTGCCAGCATTAAATGCATAAAAGCAGATAATATGTAGTTTTAATTGCCAGAAGCTTTTACATTAAATACAAGATCCACATTATTCTGCACTTGCTAAATGGGAATTTAGTTTTAGCACTTTTTTAATATATTCAACAGCATGCAAGAAGTTGCTTTAATCTTGGATCAAATGATATTAACACCCACAAAGAGAAGCATTTTCTAGCAACCCTTGCCAAGTCTTCTAGGACAGCCTCCCAGAATATACTCTGATAGTAACATTTGTAGTTATGCTTGCCAGTGGCTTCTCTGACAGCTCCACGTCTGCACGAGAGCTGAACAGCCAGATCAGGAGAGACTGGGAAATCCTGTACTCCTGCTGGCATCAGAATCTGAGCAGCCATGGTAACAGATGGTATGGTGAATGGAATACAGTAAGAGTTAGAGCAGAGGAGCAAAGTTAAAAGTGCTTAAATCCCCATTGAGCAGTTACAGTATAGACAATGCAGCAAAGGATAAAAATGTTTATATGCCTTTCAAATCAAATTTAAACAACACTTCTCATTTAGCTTGGATCAAAGACAAGCATTAATTTGTTACTCTGGTTTTCAGGAAAATACTAACCTTTAGCTTAAAAGTTTAAATTGCTTTTGAGATGGTTAATAGCAGAGCACGGCAGTGATTTCACACCCTCAGAGGAAACTTTTTCTTCTCCCAAAAGATGTCCTCCTACATATGACTTTTGCAAAAGCTGGATTATTTGATACTCACAACAGCCAATTCAGTAGCACTCAACTGTCTTGAGCCTGTGTCCACACTGGCCATCCCAAGCAATAATAAATAACTTGCATTTACCTATATAAGGTGGTCAGCCTGGAAAACAGGCATTTGAACAAGTCATGTAACTCTACAGTTTACTGGACAAAGTTAATGTTTGCATTTGGCTTTCAGACAAATTAATGGCTGTTTACATAACACTTTCATATAAATTAAATGTCATAATATGTCATATCAGAAATAAGTAAAAATGTTTCATTACTTTACAGGTGGGATAGAAAAAAATAATCTTTATTTTCAACCACTGAGTCCTTTCAAAAAAGAAAAAAGGGGAAAAAACCCCATGATTCCTACAAATATAAATTCCCTTGATAGGGATTTATGTGGATCTTCTCTTTGGAAATCTCTGTATTTTCAAGTGTCTGGCCTCAGGGAGCTCTGGCTGACAGGTATTTTTCAATAGCCAGAGAATTTTATTAGAGTAACAAATATTCTGTCAAAGGACATAAGATTTTATATAAATTCATAAGAAGGAATTTTTGTCTTGGAAAAGGGAGAAAGGGATGTGACTGCACTAAAAATATCTGATGTTTTATTTGGTCATCTGAAGCAAATCCCACAGTTCTAACAGGACAGAAGTCCATCTGGAGCCAGTACTGACACAGGTGCATGTATACATACAAAGTCCATTCTTCTGTAACAGAGCCTACAAAATCCAATAGCAACAGCTAGAAGCAAAACTAGGCCAGCTACTAATGCAAGTTGCCTAAACAAGCAGTGCTAATTCTGCCATGGAAAAAGTACAACTGTTCTGAGAACATCTGAAAGGAGCAAACTCCTAATGTGTTAAAAAAACATAACAAAACAAAATCTCAAATCCCAAAGGGATTATTAAGATCACCTGAGTGATCTTTCCCATAAAAGCCCAGTAATCCTAGTAGTCCCTGTTGTTATGCTTGAAGAATTAACCTTTCACTCAGCTTTCCCCTCCTCTACTTAGAAGATTTTATGACTCTGTGTAACCTCATTTGATGGGTTAGTTTTGGTTTGGTTTTCCCCAAATCTATACAGAATTCTTCACTATATTTTTGTTAAGCTGGGGTCTTTTGATCACCAGAAATAAAAATGAATGATGGCTTTATGCACTGAGCACAGTGCAGTGTATTAAACATCTTTAATAACACCAGAATAGGTGAGAACTGAACATGTGGTTCCATGTACTTTTGTGTGGAAGCCAAGTAAAGAAAGTAAGTTATTTTTAACTTGGATCATTTCACTGATGTGGTTTACAGTGCAACATTAAAAACACTTGCACATATCTAACTAAAAGGGAAAAGGGACATGCAAATGAACCTGGGGAGGGACCTTGGCATTCACTTTGCTTGGAGGAGAACGTATACCAGAATACACTCACAGAATACCTAGATTTTCATGGCAGATTTTCAATCTGTTAAGAGTGGCAGGGAAACAGAAATGCAAGTAGATATTACTTCAGTAGCTATGCTTTGTTGTAACCATACCCAAAACCAACATTCAAATCAATTTTTAATCCTTTTAAGAACAAGTCTCTAAGTCTCATCAGTTCCTAGTGCATCCTCACATATTCTGAGTCATAAGAGCACTACCTCTTCACCTACCAGCAGTATACCATGTTTCCAAAGAGGACTTACTTGGAATGACAGGAAAATGAGAATATGTATTGTGATATTATGATTATGTTTATGATTCCTGTACCTGTCCCTTTCTCAATGAGGGAAGAATAATTAATTAAAATTCACAGGACAATTAATCACAGATCAGTAAAACTGACATGCATTTCTGTCTGTCACATTTACATTTTTGCAATTAGGTGCAGTGGAAAGTCACATAAAAGGTCACATTTTTCTAAAATCCAGTGATGTTCTCACAGCCACAAGGGATAAGAAAGAAGGGCACCATGTCATACATTGGTTTTAATTAATAAGTACAAGGCTTCTAAATGACACAAGATGAGTCACTAAGTCACTGGCAGCTGTCACAGTACCCTATTGCTGCTTCCCAGACACTCCCCTCACAGTCTTCATGTGCCTTTCAAAATGCAAAATCTTCTGTCATGCTGCAGGACAGAAGAAAAGGTGTGCCCAGTGAACAGACCTTGACAATGCTGAGACAGGATTCTGTGAAGAACTGGCCTCTTCCAAGCCATGGGGCTTTGGTTATATGGGAGCCTGCTGCAGGAGAAAGATGCCATGATCTTTTTTTATTCACACATGTGAAGAAAACAAAGAACCAGGAACACTTGCAGAGCTGAATCTCAGAAATAACTCTTCTGAAGCAGAATAGCAGCTGGATTAAAATGGCTCTTAGTGTCTCCTCACATGTTAGCTCTCAGCTACCATGCCACTCAAGTATCTTGTTAAAAAAAGGCCAGGGCAACCTTTTGCAGCATTTTTAAAAATACTAATTGAGAAACAAAATATTAATTCTTATCAGAAAATTCAACTTGCTAAATGCAGTGTAACAGATGTGCTGATCAATATCAGACAGAAGCCTCTAAGCTCAGTGGTTTTTCTAATCATCTTTTTTCAGCTAGGTATGGAAATCTGATCGTCTGACACTGGACCTCTCATATAAGTCATTATATGACAGATATGTTTTATTAATTTGTACTCCTAGAATAGAGATCCATGGAATTAAATATCCAGAAAAATGTAAAAGTTTTATGTGACTAGTGGCTTCCTGATGTAAAAAATGTAATAGAATGATCAATTTTGGGAAGACAGAGTTACAGTGGAAACTTGTCAGTTAGTAGCTATCCAGACAGCTCTGAAACTGTCTTTGTAAACAAAACAAATAGGCAAGGCACACCAGATGCTGACATAAGCAAAAGAAAACAGAAGAGCGAGAAAACAGTTCCTAAGGGCTGCAAAGAGCTATAAGCACTGAACCTAACATTCATAACATACAAATTGGTAAAATCTAGAATAGAAAGAGAATTAAGGAACATATACATATAAGTGGGATATATTAGGACAGTTCTGCTATAAATTATAGTTATGCCTCAAACACCTTCTGGAGTTCTTTGTGGGAATAAGCAGATCCACAGGCAAAAGAAGTTGGGTTGATACCGTCTGATTTCCAGAAGGCAATAATGAATAGTCTCCCTCACAAGACTACTGAAGAAATTCAGGGAACATCCTCACACGCTGAGCTGCCATTGATGGGAGGAATCCACAACTAGGAGAATCTCAGAGGGACCTGTGTGGAGGCTTGTAACATTTACTGCCACAGGATCAGGAGTATTATAGCAACAGGAAAGGGGGGGTAAAAAATGAGCTACAAAAATGTGCCTGGTTATTCACAATAGAGGAACTAGCAGATTAAATTCACAATGGATGGGCAGAATTATGCACAAGGGAAAAAAAAACAACACAGAAAAATACATCTCTCCCAGGGATATGAAATACAAAAACCACCAGCTTTAGCTAACTGCCCTTCCTTCCCTCTCCTAACTTTAAAGGACTAGCCTGTTCTTGAAAGACTGAAATGATCAAAATCTTTGCAATTGCACTTTGGCTGAATTGATGAAAGATCTTGGTTTTAAAGGGTTCAGTTTATCCTTTGGAAAGCTGCAGCCACTGTATAGGACAATACTGAAAGTAAAAGAAATTCTGTTTTCTTTTTTAAAAGGCTGTTTCTATGGGTCTGTGTAAAGTGCAGCCAGCCGGGACCACTCTAAAAATATTAGATGTAGCTGTGCCATTTAAAACTTGTTTCACTGAAAGAAATATAGACAAAGTATATACGTTTCACAAAGGAAAAAAGAGAAGACACATTCATATTGGCAAGATTATGGTCATGAATGTTGCACCTTGGTTGAACAACGTAATTGATAGGCTTCTGAATAAAAGAAGTGTTTTAAGCTTTAATTCCTCTGAAAAAGAATTCTTCATTTTTCTTTTCTTTTGTTCCCCAGGAATGTGGTGTCTCACAGTTATTTTTCTATAAATACTATTCATATACTTAAGCAAAGCATTTACTTATACTTCCATATGAAAACAAAACACTAGGGTTTTAAGCAAGTGCAAAGAGCCTTGTAATTTTTGAACAAAAATTGTCCTTCTACTTTATGTAGCTTTCATTTGATTTTCTACACATCATATTCCTCTCCAAGTTTTCTGAGGACTATCCTCAACTGAGCAAAGTGACAAGGCATCACACAAGCTACCGTCACGACGACTGTGCATGTCATTCACTGACAATCCTGAAGAGGGTAGAGTTGCACAATGCACTACTACCTCCCTACTGAAACACCATTCAACTTTGAAACCAAAAGACTGATTAGTCTCTCTTTCTCCATTACCCTTTGTCACATTATTAAAAGTTTAGGACAGAAAAAGAGCACGCAGAGTTCTGAATCTCACACTAATCTCTCAATAAGTCTTCCAAAGAAGTTATTTAAATACATCTCTGTGCAATCCACCACTATGTTAACAACCTACAGATAAAATAACTTAATTACAGTCAGGTCAAAATCTCTCAAGAATTTTGTAATTGCACTACATACAGAAATTTCACAGCAAAGATGTTAACTGTCATCCCCAAATGAAAGATGTTATTCCACTAATCAAGCAGAGCAGCACTCATGATGTGAGCTGCTCCCACTAACCAGATCTACATTTCAAGCGAATGCAGTCTAAATTAGCAGCACACAAGCAGGAATCAGCTATGATTAATGAAGGTCAACAGGAAAAGAAAACCCACTAAGGTGAAACTGCATTTTCAAATACAGCATATTAGACAGTATATTGGTAAAGCATCTATTATAATCCAAGGAACAAACCTTCCTAAGTTAATATACACTATTTGGAAACAAATAAAAGTGTTTCTTAGCTGTCTTTTTACCAAACAGTTTTCTAAATTACCTGAATTCATTTTTATGCATTTCAGCTATTTTCTTCTCAAGCTTTTGTGACTGCTTGGGAAAAATCTTAAAGTTGCTGATGTAATTCTCTGGGTGTTCATCAGGATCATAATCACCAAGCTCAGCTAAACAAATCCAAAATACAAAACAAAACAGAAAAATTCAATTGCAACATTAGTTAATAAGGAAAAAAGTCAGTAAATACAGTGTCATTCAAGGTATTTGCATGATAGTTAAGAATCCAGCATCTGTCAAGAACGCTACTTTGAAGAATTGATAGTTAACTAAACAACAAAATCCTTGTAACTGCAACTTCAATCAATGAGTTTCGAGGGAAGTTCATGGTTTATTAACTGCAGCAGTAATTAGCAATCCTAAACTATTTTCTGTGGCAGAAACATGCTCTGTAAAACAGAGGCATAGGTAATGTTCCCCCTTCGAGTACCTGCCATTCTGGTACCAGGCAGAATTGAAACAATGCACTCCAGATTCTCCTCTTTTTTACACTAGTTATCCTCGCTGATATGGGCTGGTTTAATTCTGTTCTAGCAGGGAAACACAGGCTGTAACATTTATATGGTGGCCCACAGTATTTGATTCCTGTTCTAAAAGGCACATCACTTAGACACCCAAACATGGCATTTGGTGTTTTAATTTTCTAAATAAGCCTCTTTTAATAAGGTCTAGACTCAATCTTGATTTGGATATGCTGCCTTATATTGCATTAAGAGCTTCATTCACATTAAGGCAGAATGAAGCAGACTTCCACACATATGACTTCCCTAATCAGACATCTAGCTAACTATTTTGGTGTGTGCAATCCAAGACCTATACCTGAATTTAGCCCTAAGGAAATGATGGGGAGAGAGAGAGGGAGAATAAAAAGAAAAAAAAAAAAAAAAAAAAAAAAAAANAAAAAAAAAAAAAAAAAAAAAGAAAAAGACTTTTCTCCTTGAATTACATTTAGTATTTTTGCCAGAGATTCCATCATCACACAAGTCTTCTTTACCACAAGAAAAGGCACTGAATCACACTTTTTCTTGCTTAGTTCAAATGGAATAGGCTACGTTTGCATTAAGGATTAAGAACATAATTTTGCTTTGTTTATAACTGGAATCTAACATTGATGCCATACTTTTTCACTTAAATGCTAAGACAACCCATTGTTTTGATTTTTTTTTTTTTTTTTTTAATTTCCCGTTTTTTTTTTAGTAGGAAANCCAGATTGGTTTTAGCTGGCTAAATGGCTGAATTACTTAAAACACTTTACAGTGCAAGTCAATGCATGGAAACAGTACAACTAAGAAAACCCCATACGTTACTGCTAGCTATATTCCCACAACAGTTCTGAGTTTCTTTTTATACTGAACACTCCTGAGTTAAGTATTTGAAAAAGCCTGCTGCTTGTACTTACCTTGGACAATACAGGCACCCAGGTAGGCAGCATCAGAAAAAGAACACAGCAAACGGCCATGGAAAATGTCCCTTTTTATTTGTAGATATAAGAGGTATCTGAAATATAATTTTAAAAATCAGGAAACTATGTGGTATCTTTTTGTAACAGATTTAACTTATTGGTGTGAAACCGGCTGTGCAACTATTCTGGATCTCTCTCTTGCTACCTTAAGTGGCAGGAAAAAGAGGCAAAGTGCAACCACAGGAAAAACTAGATGTAACACAAGAGATTTTGCTCAATAACAATGAAATAATGACAGCAGAATTAACAAAAAAACACTAAGAGATAGCATGGAGAGTGCTTTATTTAAAATGTACAGCTGTTACAATGCTCATTAGTAGCGTGAAATAAATTAGAGTAATGTAAGTTTGTTTAAGCACGCCCCCTCTCATTAAATACAGGTTTACACAAGGAAGTCTTTCTACAGCTGTGGACAAAATAGCACACTGACCACAGCGGAGAGGATTTCTTTCCTTTTCTTTTTTTAAATCTGCAAAGAATTGTAGTTGAAGCTTTGAGGCAGAAGCAACTCCCTGAGGCCTAGGGGGGGCAGCAGGCACAGGGGATTTGCCTGGGGGGAACCTCTCCCATTCCTCTCAGAGCTGTTCTACCTCCAGAAGAACTGGGGAGAAGAAAACAAACTCCTTCTATCTGCCCTCCACCTTCTACCACAGAGCAGCATTATTTCTAATAGCAAGAGGAGAGATGCAGCCGTAAGGCCATCACTTTTTCTTTTGCTTTCTCCTCCAGAAAGCATCCTCCTAGAGATGGACCAACTCACAGCCCAGCGACTCACTTGCAGCTCCTTTCCCAGCCACCTGGCTGATTACAGCTGCACCATTCAGCAGCTTCACCCTCTGGGAAAATAAAGCATTTAAGCATTGCTTTAGCCAGGCAAAGTCAACTACCTAGAGGGTGCTATCAGACTCAGTGGCTTCTGCAGACCATCAGGACGTTCCCTGATGCAGCTAGTCCTCTCCAACCCTGAGCTACAGTGTAGCCAATAAAAATGTGCTTTATGAATAACACTGATGTCAGACATATTAGCTTATCTGGAGCTTACAGGGAGTTCTGGATTTGAACAAGACTGGAAGCATTATCTGAAAGGCAAGAGAAATTTTCCTCCTTTCCTTGGATTGTTACTAATTGCAACATAAGTAGGAGGCAGTTACCACTGAGAAAAGCAATTTGTTCTCATTTTGAACAGATCCCTTCACTGCATTTCAGTATTATAAGTTTCTACAGGAACCATGCAGGTCAAGGTCTTTTTTTTATTTTGCAACCCCTTTTTTTTTTCCTGTAATCAGTGTCCAATAACAGCCCACTAGTTCACTTCCACAATTTGGTACTGCTACAGTACAGCTAGTTCTCAGAGGAGAACTGCACCAGGGTGAGCCAAAGGCCTCAGTGAGATGCATTAAAAATTCTTAATCACAATGAGAACCTACTGGAAAAGGTTCTCAATATGATGCAGGTACCATATGTAACTTGGGCAAATCAGCAGTCCCCATCCCAAACCATTAGATTGAGGCCAAACTGAGTTCACCTTTTAAGAAGTGCCAAAAAAAGCCACCTATGAAAGGGCATCCCAAGATTTCACAGCACGGCTTGTTAGATGAGCTATAAGGTCAACAGAACTTCAACCACACTGCACTTTGGTAGTTTCTGAGTTTGAAAATTACTATAATGAGATACAAAAGTAAATAGGCTTCCAGAAAAGCCTATTAACCCACTGCTCCTGACCTACATTTGCAGACATGAGGCTGAGGTGAGAACTAAGAATCTGAAGTCTCAAGACCGTGCCAGGTCTGACTCTCCAGTTGTACAGATAGAAGTAAACACTATGAACAGTTAATTTTCCATTAATATTTTGGTATTTACAAGAAAAAAAACCAGTTTACAAGAAAAAAAACCAGTTCTGCAGAAAATTCTTTCCCATGTAACAGGATTAGGCACCAATGCTGACTGCCGGTGACCATCTATTATGAACCATTATCTTCAGGGCCCAGGCAGCATGGAATATCTTCAAGAATTGACTCAAAGCACCTGTTGAAGAATCAGGCAGCCTCTCTCTCTCTCTCTCTCTCTCTCTCTCAAATGCTATGCAATAAATCACAAGTTAGACTCCTGAAGTGAGATGGCAGGGAGTCCCCCTCCCCGCCAGTACACAGTTTTTGTGAGAATAAACCTGTGCTATGGGTTTGTGTGGTGCAGTTTTCTTTGGTAGTGTGGGAGGGGGCTGCAGAGGTGGCTCCTTTAAGAAGCTGCTAGAAGCTCCCACGGCTCCAAAGAAAAGTCAGACCCGCCTCTGGCCCAGGTCGATCCCATCAGTGA
>VYZV01006136.1:41035-52724 GCA_013401275.1 Pandion haliaetus | reverse complement strand
TTGGAGAAGTTGGTGAAGGACTGTCTCCCATGGGTGGCACCCCACGGTGGAGCAGGGGACGAGTGAGGAATCTTCCCCCTGAGGAAAGGAGCGGCAGAGACAACGTGTGGTGAGCTGACTCAACCCCCATCCCCTGTTCCCCTGTTATGCCGGGGGGAGGAGGAAGAACCGGGAATGGAGCTGAGCTGGGAAGGAGGGAGGGGTGGGGGGAAGATGTTCTGAGGTTTGGTTTTCCTTCCTAATATCCTTGGGGTTTTTTTGATTTGATTTGTAGTAAATTAAATGGATTTTGCTTCTTCCCCAAGTTGAGCCTGTCTTTTGCCCATGACCATAAGTGGGGAGTGATCCCTCCCAGTCCTTGTCTCGACCCACGAGCCTGCCTTTGGATTTTCTCCTCATCCCACCATGGCCAGGGGCGGGAGTGGGGAGTGAGTGAGCAGCTTTGTGGTGCTTTGTTACTGGCTGGGCTGAAACCAAAACCACGACAACCTGAAAACACACATACTTGAATTCAGTAGAATTCAAAACCATTTTTTTTTAATACAGGGGGACAGCCATAAATACAACAGCTTGTGATGGGTCACTAAGATACTACACTGGCACTTAGGATCAAAGACAACAGCAGCATCAACAGAAACCCCTCAGAATGAGGGCAAAAACTAATTTCTATGCATTCCACTAAAATTCTATACAGATTAACATGGGAGTTTGGATGGAAGTGTGCATACTTGTGGCATTTCTAAGCAAATAGTTTGTTGCTGACCGGGATCAAAGATCTGCAATGTCATTACTAAATTTCTGCATCCATAATAATCTCAGTTATCTGAGCTAATCTAAAACAAGAAATGCATGGGTTTATTTTCCTCAGAAAGAAATCAAACAGGAACAAATACAGGTTTTATACTAGTTTTTTGCTTAAGCCTGTTTGCAATGTGAAACTACCAAAAATTGTCAAAAAAATACCTCCCAAAGTTAGCTTCATTACAATAAAAAAATATACTCTTTCAATCTAAATTGTCAATATATGTATTTTTGCCAATTACATGAAGCTAATAAAAATGTTTTATTATCCATTCCCTCCAGCTAAATCACTAGCTCTGCAAGTTGTTCACAATAAATTTAAAAAAAAAATCAGAATTAAAAAATTGCAGAAAATTTCCATTACAATTTTTCTATAACTTTAGGATAACACATTTTTATTGTCTTGTCTCCTTTCCCTAACATACCAGGAAATATTTCCTTTCTGTAACAACTGGGAAAACACATATTTAATTTTTGCTGAGAGGTATGTTAACAGAAAATAAATAAGAGTAAGCAGAGGATATATAGCAAAAACAGCACGTAAGACATAAATTTAGGGAAAAGAACATTTGTGCCTCAGAGCTGATTTCTTCCCAGTGATCATCCTGGGATGACAGAGCTGACAAACGTGGGCCATAGATGTTATTCATCTGTCTTTGCTTTAAAATATATAAACCCTAGTACTTACTACTCTGAGGAAGAAGCTCTGGTTTTCCTCCCTTATGTGAAAGGGCTTTGTTGTTACAATGTTTCACTGGCTGTTTGGGGGGCACGGGGATGTCTCTTAAATTGTTCATGTACCTATTACACTAATAATTTTTAAAATAAAAATACTGAAGTTTATTTTTTCTGTCAGTAAGGTTCTGTGCTACTGAGTTGCTGCATGCAACCATTGAAATCCTTAATCAAATGGTTCAAAATTGCATTTCTGAGGAAAAAAAAAGATACAAAAAGAAAAAAAAATAAAAAAATAGAGAAGAAAAAAAGAAATGTCTCCCAGATAGATGGCAGCAGTCAAGAGGGGAAAAGAGGCACTCAGCACAGTTCATGGTGGAGACTGGAGAAATTCTTAGCTGGGACACAAAGGAAGGACTTGCACTCATAAGAAGTGCAGGGAAATACGCATGCAGCGCAGAACCAGAGACTCTGAATGTGTTTTTCAGAGACCACCCACACAGCAAGCTGCATAGGATACTATTCATCTTCAAAGCAAGAAGGCCAGTCTGGAACAAGACTAAGACATTAAGGAGTTCTTTCAAATGAAGGAGATATATGCACTTTGCACTGGAAGCCAATGTTGCAAGCTTTGACAAAGGTTGGCTCAACCTCAGACACTTCCTATAATCCTGATAAAGTAATTTATGTGCCAGGTCAGCAAAGACCTATGAATGCATACCTGAATTCAGTAAGGTCTGTACATGTACTGAAAATTGCCTATACTTACAAAAATAACTTGCAAAATCAGATCTAATTTTGCTGCTTCTTGTGTACTTTACCACAGCTGTTCTTTCCAAGCCCTGGCACAACTTTACAGCCTGATTTACAGTCCTAACTAATGTATACTTCAGCACTTACACTCACAAACGTCTGTCATTGGAATAAACTCTTTTCCATCTATTATCTGTTTGCAATACAGATGACTCAACTCCAGGTTAGCCAAGCTCTTCCCGCAACTGCAGATGAAGGGTCAGCAACATCTATTCTTGTTTTTAAGCAGCCTTCATGACCCCCAGAGACCATGTTGCTAACTGCTTAACAGTCAATTTCTTTATCTATTTTAAGATGTTCAATGAGGCAGGAAAGCTTTCCCACAGCCAAACTTTGTGGCTTGTCCATGTAGTGGTTTTTCCTTGTGTTCAAGTCACTTCACTTGTTTTATTCCAGTAACAAGCATTTCTCCCAGTGTTGTTGCAGCTTTTCCAGCTGACAGACACGGTCACCTTGAGATATCCAGCAATGTTTCAAAAACTGTTATCTCAGCATGGTGTTTGACTTTGACTGCACTGCTCTTTCTCATGCTACTGTGCATACTCAGGTGCAGAGTAGCAGAGGGCAAATGAATGTGTCTACAATATTCCTGGATTGTGTGTCCTCCGCCCCCAGCAGAATTTATGTATATTATTCTGGACACTAACTTCGCGTCCTGTCTTTACAGTAGATATCATCAAGTACACTGCAGGAGCACTAGTTTCCTGCCAAAGTCTATGAATCTAACCTAAGCACTAACTACTACACACTAGTATGTAATACCACAACTAAGAGAACGTCTTTTCTATGCTTTACAGTGCCACCTAGATAAAAAGGCTAATAGAAAATTAATTAATTTTCTAAAAATATATTGCTTGTCCATTTACTAATATTTGAGAACTATTTTGGTATCTTATAATTTAAAGAAAAGCCATCACTCTATTAGCTACCGATAAAACACAGAATTGACAGAAAAATCTTGGAGTCAACACAAACAAGTCTCTGAAATCATAAAGTCCAGGTGCAGCAGCAGCCAAAAAGCCAATAAAATGTTCAGCATCATCAGGGAACATATTGTGAACAAGACAGAGGGGCATTTTTCACTATTTAAATATGATTGGTGTAATCACTTCTTGAATGTTTTACCTAGCACTAGCCTCTGCATCCTAAGACATAGCTGAGCTTGACACAGAGAAGAACGACTAAAATGAGTGAGAGGATAGAGCTGCCCTTACAATGAGAGACGGTGACTGAGGTGGAATAAGAGCGAGTCTTACGAAATCTTGAGGGTAAGGGGAAAGGCAAAAGCAGAACAGCTATTCCCTGAATCCTGTAATACTAGACCTAGATGGAAGTCAGTGAAATCAGGAAATTGCTTAAGGCAGACAAAAGAAAGTACCTTACACAGCAGGTAGTGAACTAACCACCTCAGAAGGCTGTGAAGAAAAATGGTATTACTAAGTCAAAAAAAGCACAAATTCATGAGCAACAGATGCAGCAAATAATACTAAAATGAATAGGCAGGAATGTAACTGTTAAAATTCCTAATATAGTAATTCAAGAAACCTTTTAGTGAATTTGGGTGAGGGGGAGATCATCTATTTGTTTTCTTGTTTTGTTCACGCTAGCGTGGCTTAAACCCATCACAGTATTTGTGAAACAGATACACATGGCAATAAGCACACCACAGTGATATTAGTACAGCTGTTGCCCTATCAATCCACCTAATCAGTCATAAGCCAAATTCTGGCAGAGGAATTAGGAACTAGAGGCATAGCCATCATGACTTCAAACCACAATTTTCATTCAAACACAGGAAAAAAGAAAAATCTATTTCTCTTAAAATATCTAACACCAAAAGTAGTAGGAACTACCTTGTTAACTTATTTGAGAAACTGCATGACTGTCTTTTGTGTTAACAGGCACCTGTAGGAAGAACCACCCTCCTTGTTCTAGAAAGTACTAATGCTAAGGATTCAAACACAATGAAAGTAGCAGCACCTCAGAACTCGATCCTGAATCTATGTCCCTCCTAGACTGCCAAAATCATCAGAGAAGCTCTGTGTCCATAGTATTAAAAAAATTAAAAAAAAAAAAAAAAAAAACACAAAACACCAAAACACCAAAACTATTCCATCAGAAATCATTCATTTTCTGCCCTGAGGTGAGAGTGGGAAGGTCACTTGAATAACAGCTTTCCAGTAATCTCAAATCTCTCATTTCAGTGGTCAGGATGATGACTACCACTTGGATCTAGCAATACATGGGCTTGTCCTCCTGGCTTCAGAGCTGGCCAGCGCCTGCATTACAGTGTATAGTCTTTCCCTGGGAGAAGGGAAAACTGTGAAAAATTACCATGCCAGCCAGCTGCTTGACAGCAGTGGCTACGGGGGGGGAAGCTTTATTGCTACACAAGAATTCATTTCACCTATGAATAAAGAGGACAAAGGAGTGGTAAGGGACAAGCTTTGTTTTGGACACTGGGTACATAAAAGCCCCACCACAGCACAAGAATAGATTCTCCTCTGCAAACTTCCACAACTGAACTGCATCTTCTCAGCCCTCCTGCCTTCCCCTCAGAGGACCACAAGAGAACCTCTGAACATGTAAGGTCTCCTTCTCCCACAGGCACAAGCTCCCCCAAAAAATCCAGCACTCTCCTGGATAATTTTTTTCCCCACCCTGAATGCCATCTGCAAGCCTGCCAGCACTAAGTGCTCTTACTAACAACTCTCATTCATTTTTAAGACCTATGGCATTCAATCTGATTGTGAGTCCAATGCTATTAAAACTATAAACTCACTTGCCAACTGCCAGTATGGCCTCAAGAAAGCCAAAACAGACAAGTGGACTTGCAGAGGCATCAAAACATAGCTACCATTGCACATCTCAAGAAAAGCAGGACAGGGTACCCAGAGAGGCAGAGGTATTCCTAAATGATGCCTGGAACAGGCTTCAGCAGCACAGGCCCACCTCATATTGGCCCACCCTTGGAAGGATGAATGTATCGCAAGACTTTTCAACTTGCAAATAAATGGTTTGATATTTAAGCATTAACAACCAGCTGGAGCACAATCAGCCTCAACTGGCCTCTTACTTCTGGAGGGAAAAGCACCAGGCTCTTCCAGCACACGGCAATATCAAGTACAGCTGTTTGAGATAGGACTTCTCAAGCACTGCATGCATGCAGCTGTGTTGTTCTTCCTCACCCAAGTTAGCTCACTCAGGGCTCTTGAATTTGCCATGATTACATACCCCAAGTCTTTGTCATTTTATATGACTTCCAGTTAAACATTTTTTTATCTGCTTTTCTTGTATGAAGGTATGCATTACACTGGTTTTTGACAGCCTAGTGTTTGAAGAACTGCTTCTTGGATTAGGAAATATGGATTAGGAAAAAAGGGCATGATGAAAACTAGTTGAAACAATCCATCTTTGGTTAATTCTGCCAGATACTCACTCGTGCCCTCTTCTAGGTTTGTTTTTTCTACAATAATCATGGATTACTGCTGATACATTATTATCTGTAGCATTTTAGATTATTCCTTTGGGACCTGAAAGGACTTTATATTCTCTCATTGTAATTATACATAAACAGTATAATGTAGGGATTTGGAGATAAGAAGGCATGACGCCTGGGACTGCTTTATTACGTAAGAAAGAATAAACACTGATTTATTTATTACCTAGACAAGAACACTGAACAGAAATAACATAGTAAACATCTGTGGCCAATTATGACTGGTCTTTGGATCCATCTGTTCACACTCCCTTGATTGTTCCCATTCTGTTCACATGCAGCATCTCAGGCTTTGTCAGCTCTGGAGCCTCCCAGGGCTCTGACCTGTGATCAAAGAATAGTGAAGAGAGGCACAGAGCAAAAGTATCTGTGCTTTCCACAGAGCGTAGTGGGATGCTGTGTGTACTGTGGATTGAATGACCTCTGTTACAACTTCCTTCATGGCAATAATATATATTATATATCTTTGCATGCCACATCTGCAGAACAATCTTGACCATCATAGTGAACTCTGGAATATCCTTTTTTCTGCATGTCATTTCGTGCACATACCTAAAGAAACCCCCCTCTCACCATCAAGCCTACTATGCTTTCTGAAAAAACAACTGGAAAGCACCAAAAAGATGAAAAAAAGAAAATTAGGAGAAAAGGAAATCAGCAGTAATACTGAAAATGTATGTATTCAAGGCCTCTACCCCAATCCTGTGTAGCGTAAGCCAGGAAACAGGCTGCAGAGCAGATGCTGATTTAACAAGGAAAGAAACTGAAATTATGTTTTACAGGTATGCATGGCAGGGAAAAAGGGAGATGTGAGGACCTGCTTGTCATGTTGCCATTGCCTAATTAAAAACTAGTAGTTATTACTCTCATTAGGGATGCTCAGTGAAGCCAGTTAAATGCTGTTTTCTGAAAGTACAGTTCTTTGGTTTGACTTCATGTCACTTATATGTGATAGACAATCACAGCTAGAAAGCCACAGATGTACCATTCAGAAAAGCCTGACGTCCTCCACTACACCTGAAGCAGAAGTCAAACCCTCAGAGATGGCCACAGCATAGAGGAACATCACTCTTCTGCTAAGGTTGAGCACTTCTATCTGTTTAAAAGATTACACAAACTGTTCAAAAATCTATACTCAGTTTGTGCTGCAACCTGCTGAGCCACCAGTGCACCTATAAATTCAGAGGCCCGATAACTTGAGCAAAATAAAACCTTACCACTTTATCCTAACAATTTTTTAAAAGGCATTGTAAGAACTGCCTGATTAGTTTAACTATTAAAAAGAAAAAGTGTGTCTTTAATCTTTCTCAAATACCTTTTAAACATGTATGGCCTTACTGCCCCACTGGGGAAGCGGTATTTCCAAAAATAAGGACAGATCTTCTAAATCCATGTTGACACAGGTTAAAGAGCTGAGTTAAGAAGGTTAAGCATTGAAGTGCATTAAGATTTGGACTTTGCTGACAAGTCGTGTTTCAGGTAGTCTGTTATTACAGAAACAAGAGACCTCAAGGCGACAGCCCCTATGGCCACTGAAGTTAACTTGGGAATTACAGTCCTAACACCAGCTGACTCTAGACAAAACAGCGATCATGGACCACACAGTACCTCCTGCTGTAGTGAGAGGTGGAAATTTTGTCCTGAGTCCACAGAATTTCTTATTTAGCAATAATATCTCAAAGTGCCTTAACATCCAGAGGCAGGCACTGATTTTATTTAAAAAGCATAGCTATGGAAGCCATCATTAATTAAAATTTGAAAAGATGAAAGTAAGCAGCTGGAATGGTATGACATGACTGGCGATATTCACAGGCGTCCCTAGCAGTGGAACGAAATGCAGTGACAGGCAAGCGCGTGGCTTGAACCTTTGCCCAAGGCACTCCTGGCCTATGAACACATGGTGTACATACATTTTCACGCTCTTACAGTGGGTTTTTTTTCTATAATAGACAGAGGGATAACTTCAGCTACATCATTCTCCAACTTAATTTCCTGAAAATAGTTCCACCTCAAAACCACAGGCTAATGCAAGGATAACAGTCCAGCCTACCCTACCAAAGGTAGAATAGAAATGAAGCAGCTGTAATCTGAGATGACAAATACTCAGGTTTCTTCCTGCAAGTGATGTCTAAATCCTGAATAGTCTTTCTATCCATGTTATACTATTTTCACAAAATCAAATAATTTACCCCATACACACATACCTTCATGTACTGAATAGATTTTTTTTTTTTTTTTTTTACATCAGATATTGCTATGGAGGAGCAGGAAAAACAGCTCTTTTTAACATCTTTATGTCTCTGTGGTGTCTCTAAGATACTTCATTAAAAATTTTTTCCTATAAAGCTTTTACAAAGACTTCATCAACAATAATCCACATGGGGGATTTAGACAGGGTTAATTAATATTCTGAATCAAAGACTACTATGACAGTGTGACTGGATGTTCTACTGTATCTTAATTTCATTATCTAAATGGGAACTACTGACACCCATCAGATTTCTACCCAGTTGAGGAAGCAAGAGAGCAGCATTGTGACATGCTCTAGGCACAGAGAGTAGCAGAAATGCAAAGCACTATTACTGACTCAGCTCACTGTATATACAGCTTTGAAGTACAGATGGCTTTTACATCAAAGGGTGACAATATTATTAATTCATTTTCAAATCATCTTAAGCACACACCGCTACAAATGTGATTGTCCAGGTAATGGACTGAGCAGAGCTAAAAAAAACCAAAAAAAACCCTACCAAAAAGCCAACTAGGTATCAAGGTTTCATGACTGCCCTCTGTCAAATACTAATGGACATTTTTCTTCTTGAATTTCACCAATCATTGCAATTCAAGAAAAAAAAGTAACTCAAGCCAATTTAGAGCATCACCTTGAAGCTGACTTTCTGCTTTAGACAGTGAGACAAATTCTCAGAGGCGAGTTACATGACTACACTTCATTTGCTCATTTCAGGCACATTTCCTATACTTTGTTATTGTTTAGGAGACCTGGGCAGAGACGAAGCAAAGCTTCCCAAATAGCAACACTGGGAAACTATAAAGCTGATCAGGTACAAAAAGGTGTCATGCACAAGGTGGACATATTAAAAGAGAAATTATTTCTCCTCTTTAAGGTCTTAATAGTATTAGTTTTAACAAAAGACTGTAAAACATTTTTCATACAGCAGCTTGACTTTAAAAAATTTATTTGAAATGTTCCAGCAAAGCCTAAAACATACTGAAAGCACAATATACTTCAGTGACCTAATTCTAGGTGCTTTGCATTTTGATAAAACTTCTCCTGGGAGGGTATCCAAGTAGTTAAAAAAAAAATCAATTAATTAAGGCTCTTGAATGAGGAAAGCCTATACAAAGTTTATAGTCTGGCTCATAAAAAGTAAAACATTCATCCAAGGACAAACACTAACAAATAGTGAAAATCCCTAGAATTCCTGGTTTACAACCTGTTCACTCAGCTAAACAATTTTAATATTTCACCCAAGACAAACAACTATAATATGAACTGCATGTTCCAGCTGCTCTATACAAACTATGAACTTACCATTCAGCAAAATGCAATCTGTTCCTGAAACTTTCAGTATGAGACATGGTGTCGTGGTTTCAGGTCAGCTCAGTCGGTAACAAAGCACCACGAAGCCGCTCACTCACCCCCCACCCCCTCGCCTGGCCATGTTGGGATGAGGAGAAAATACAAAGGCAGGCTTGTGGGTCGAGACAAGGACTGGGAGGGATCACTCCCCACTTATGGTCATGGGCAAAAGACAGGCTCAACTTGGGGAAGAAACAAAATCCATTTCATTTACTACCAATCAAGTCAAAAAACAAGGATATTAGGAAGCGAAACCAAACCTCAGAACAACCTCCCCCACCCCTCCCGACTTCCCGGCTCAGTTCACTACCGATGTTTTCTACCTCCTCCCCCCGGCGGCGCAGGGGAATCGGGGATGGGGGTTGAGTCAGCTCGCCACACATCGTCGTTGCCGCTTCTTTCCTCAGGGGGAAGATTCCTCTCTCGTTCCCTGCTCCAACGTGGTTCCTTTCCGCGGGCTGCAGTTCCTCACAAACTTCCCTGGTGCGGATCCTTTCCGCGGGCTTCAGTTCTTCCCGAACTCCCCTGGCGCGGGTCCTTTCCGCGGGCTGCTCTCCCGTCTCACACTGCTTCAGCGCGGTTTTTACCATGGGGTTACGGCCACCTTCGGGAGCTTCCGCTCCACCGTTCACCCCCCTGGGCTGCAGGGCCATCAGCCTCCTCAGGCGCCTCCTCCTCCCCCTCCACTTCCATGATTCCAGTGTCGGCAGCGATGTTCCTCTCAGGTTTCCCAACCCCACACTACCGGTTCCCCTTCTTAAATATGTTTCCCAGAGGCGCTACCACCGTCACTCCCCGCCTAGAGGCGGGTCCGACATTTTGGCGCGCGGGTCCGACATTTTGGGGCAGTGAATTCTTCCAGCAACTTCTTAAAGGGACCGCCTCTGCAGCCCCCCTCCCCTGCCACCAAGGAAAACCGTGCCACACAAACCCATAACACATGGGATAATGGTATCACGCCCATTCATGAAGTGACTCGTGAGCATAAGAATTTGCAGGGCTTGGGGAAAGCACCAATGAAGAACTCAAGGCAACAAGTGCTCAGGCACTCCTTGCTTCAGCAACATGCAACTATTAGTCAGCAGTGTGACCTGCTAACTACAACGCGGTAAGGCGTACATATAGTCCTGCACAGCTGGTGCAGAGGTCAAAAGAGCTGTTGCTTTCCTACATTTTTTTCCACCAAGTACATTCCTTGAAAAATACCCAGAGCAACAGAATATTCACAATGGCTAGTAGGAAGGACGAAACTCTCATTCATTAAGTATGACTGATCTGTTGCACAGCTGTGTTTTCACAGCATAAGCTGGAAAAGTCCAATGTAATCAACAAGATTCCTTAACCTCCAGAGCAGCTGTACTTTAAAAATATAAATATATTGCGACTCTACATCAGTTTGCTAAAGGTCTATCAGTACTTTAAAAATAGTATCTTGTTTGTGGTCCGAAAGACACACAAAAGAGAAAATTCAGTGAAACTATACACATTCCTTTGGAAAGACTTAGAGCCATTACTGAACGGCTTCACAGATTATTTCACAGAAGAACAGAAAAACTAAGACACAAAAGAAGCTTACTCAAGACTACAATCCTTGCCAGAGGAAGAGTCAGGATAAACCTTGCCCAGTCATTTGACCACTGCTTCTCATTCTGAAAGCTCTTCAATAACATCACTATTTCTCTGTATGTTACAGAAAAGTCCCCTTAAACTGCTTTTAAAGATCTATAGGTATCACAACACATAAAAAAGCTATCAGTAGTGCAAATGTCTGTCTATTCTAGTATTTTAGCATAAATAGTGAGAACCCTACCCTATGCAATAAAATGTCTTATTTTGAACTTGTTAATGAAGTACATTAAATGCACAGACAAACAAACAAAAAAATACCTGGTGAGCTCTTCTTTAATCTTCAAGGGTTCATGTGGGTAGAATTTCACTCTAAAGCACATGGTATATGGTGGATGAGCTGAAACATTATAAAGAAAAAGCATGAGAACAGTAGCAAAGAAACATTGCCTCAGTCACTCTGAAGGAGTGGCCTCCAAGAGTCTTACACAGGTAGCCTGTGTGATGGTTAGCTCCAAAGCATCAGGCAGAGATTCAAACAAAACCAATAAATACTATATATACATATAAAACTAATATATCATATGATAAAGAAGGCCAAAGCATGTGCAAAATACAGCTAACCTAGGCAAATAAATTTACAAATGGTTTTGCACCTCAAAAGACTTGCTGCTTGATCCAAGAAGTACAAAACACATTTGGGCTGCTCTTTTTTTTTTTTTTTGGCCATTCAT
>VYZV01006136.1:21759-34258 GCA_013401275.1 Pandion haliaetus | reverse complement strand
GTTCAAGGCACTTCTGAGAGAATAAAATTTCCCCTCTCAGGCAAAATTAGTGGTAAAGATGGCTGAGGCACAAACCTAGACTTTACACATCATGTTATGACAGAAACATTTCAGTGTAGATGAAAAATGCAAAGGTAGACACTGAGACAAAAAAGATGCCATGCTTTCATTCTTCTTGTGTTGCACCAGGACACATTTAAATATGATTTTATATGTGATAAGACAAAACAGAAAATATTTTGGAAGACTGACATATCACAGTATTACTAAACATAAACTTAAAGCAATTTTTGCCAAAGCTAAAGAAATTAAAATAGTAGTGCATCACACAAGAACCTATGCAGACTTCAGAGCTTCAAACATAAAACATCCTATCCCACTGACAGAAATGTATAGCTGCCAGACTGTGATTTCTGTACAACCTGACTATATAGAGGGATTATGCCTGAATGATTCATGTACTACTGAGGCCCATGAAATCTAGCCCCTACTGAAATTTGTATTAGAACACTAGTCTCAGTCATTCCTTTTCTGCTCTAAATGTTTGTCAATACTGAGCTGCATGAATAAATACACTGAAAAACTTGTTGCAGGGGGGGAAGGGAATTAAGTTCCCCATAAATGGTAGCTGAGATCAAGCATGCAGCATTTTTCAAATTTTGCTGCACATATGCAAATGCTCTGTAATCCATGTAAACTGAGCATTCACCTGAATTTTGAACATTTTGAATCATTAGTGTTAATACAACCTACTCTTGCATCAGAGGAAATGAAAGTCCATTCTTACAAAACACATCATTTCACTGTTTTCTGAATTCCTTAATGGTAAAGAAAGAAAAGGAAACCTCCATCTAATACAGTCACTGTGAATAGTTTCTCCTGGAAGTCATATATACATAACGTATGTTCTATTAAACAGTCACTTCATTGGTTCAGTTTTTACACTCTGCACCTGCTACTAATTTCAGTCCTCACTTGTGTCACCTGAGACTGTGATGCTTTTCAAATGAATATTGGTAATTTCTTCTGAGTCTAAACGTTTTCATAGTAGACTGAATATTTTTAGAGAAAATACAAATTAACCTTGTGTGCCTCCAGAAATTGTTTAGTGTTCTACATTAACATAGTGTATTTTTAGAAAAATAAATCAAGAGGTTCCTGATGTGAAATGCTTACAAAAACATCCTTGAAACCTGTGGGAGCAAGAGATATATTTATGCATAATCTACATGGATTCTACACATGTATATAAGATATATACATATATCTCCTTGTTTTGTTTCTTTAAAGTGCTATTGTAGCAACTGAAGTTCTTCATCTATGACAAAAGATAAAGTTACACCAGTGTTAAAGTGAAGTTGCTCTTGAAAAGCCAATCACACAGTTAATTCTACTTCTGTGTCCTAAATCTAAGGCTGATAACAAAACAGCTTTATTAGCATCTCATTCTCTTTTGCTGTTGTTGTTGAGACCTTTTCACTATGATAAATAACCTCATACTAGCTGCATTTTATTTTGCTTTTTTTCTATGAAGTTATTTTCCAGCCTTCAGAGTTTTGATTAGGAATCTACCCCAAAAGCCACACAAGTCCTCTAATGAGACCATCATATCAGTACATCTATGGAATTTATAGAGTACCATTGATCGCATCTAGGCAACATCTATGTGCAGGTAGAGTTGTTCTGAATAAAACAAAACACTCTCAGTGCATCTCTTGGCAGAGTTCCTGAATATGTTGCTATGCAAAGTGCAATGAGAGTCATGAGCCCTTATGCTTGGTTGGGTGAAAGCAGTGATACAAATGCAGATTAGAGGATACTTTGAGGAAAATCAGTTCTACTTTTGGTAACACATCAGAAGGAAGAAAGAGATAAAGATAATTTGTAATTATTACAATCCCTCTTTTCTTCCTTCACTAGCATTGCAGAGGAGCACAACTTAGTTTTCTCTTGACATAATTTTACTGGATAACACTCCAGCTATCTAAACACTAGTTAAAAACAGTTCACACTGAATATGCTAGGTATATGTGTGCATGCCTATATACACATGTACACACATATTGCAAGATACACTCTTGCTGCATTAATGGAAGAATTTCTTGAAGTATTCCATGTAGTCCAGCCAACACAGGATTAACTGTTTTTACATATTAGACAATCTCTTAAGCCTCATCACATTTTAAAACAAGTACATTATCTCCCACACAAAAGACACCCTGTATTTGTGCTTAAAACAGAAAACAACTGCATACAAAAAGTGTGAGAGTAAAATTCTGGTTCATTTCATAAACTAAGCATACAGACAGACAACAGCTTTTATTAAACAAGACACAATGACCTAAGTCTCCAGAACTGCCAAACAAACCACTGCTGGAAATAAACTTCTGAGTACCAAAGTAGTTTTGTTTCCCAAAGAACTCTTCACAGTTGGCCCATTTAATGGAGAGGATGAGCCAGACCATAACAGTTTAAATAGAAAATTAAAATAATACATTCCTATTTTGAGGAGGTTTTTTTTAAATAACGACTGTAATTTTCCACTTGTCTGTGGCAGGAGCTCACCACTTCACCCATAGCACTTAAGTTTGCTGGACTGTAACAATGATCTCGAACCAATGGTCTGCATTGCCAGGAATCAAGGGGGCAGTGGAAAGAAAGCAAACTAGAAAGACCCAGAAGCAGATTGCCACACTCCTTAGTTTATTGCCACCTCCCAGTGGCTAATTGTGTCTGACTGAAAATGAGAGCCAGAACATAAAAGTCTTTGCATCAGGTCTGCTACCCCACACACAACAGCTGGCATCTGGCTCTAGCGTTGAGCAGTATGGGAAAGCTCTTGATGTGCAGAGCACTGTGAGACAGTGAAATGAGGGTGGCATGGAGTCTGTAGGAGTCCAGATAGGACATGAAGGGCCTATTTGCACCAGAAGCAAATTAAGCATATTCTAAACTACTGCATGGAAGCACAGGAAAACCTCTGGGCATTTCAAAAGCAGTTTAAAAACATGAGCTCTCAACACTTACATTTCATTTGCTTGAAGATGGACTTGTTGGGCTCAAGCCAGTGCTGGAAAGGCAAAGCAGAGAGCAGAGGTTAATATGGATCACAGCAGACAGCAACATCCTTGTAGATGTATGGGGTACCAAAAATAGGAAATAGGATTTTGGTTTCACTGAGACATACAGAAACTAGAAAAAGCACCTCCATACAGTTGTAATACTGGAATTGCACTGTATAAGCATACTTGATGTTACCATTGCTTATAAGATGTCATTGAGACAAAAATAAGAAAACTATTTCAAAGACAAATTTAAAGGAAAGACGCTCTAGCGATTAGTTTGCAGCAGACATTTCATTATTACACTTTCAACCTTTTATTTCCAGAAGAATGATCATACTGGACAGGAGGACAGACTATTCAGAAATGTTAACATCACCTGTTCATTAATGCTGTCTTCTACAGTTCTTATAACTAAAGCATGTGTAAATACTGTATTCTCAGTCAGCGCCCTCAGAACACAAGCTATTGTTCTCTTCTAGCAAGAACTGAAAATCTAAAGGGAAAAAGAGTGTACTTTTCCATGAAATGTTTATGCTACGGACAGTCAATGCACAACAGAGAGGTATGAATGTCTAACAGTTGGTGTAGAACTTTCCAGGGAAAGACTGCAATGGCAGGAAAACTTTCGGGTTTTTATTTTCCTGGAAAATAAACTCAGGTGCTTCTGTGATGACAAGCTAGGCTCACGTTTTAGTAAGAGCCTTAGCACATCCCCTGCTAACAGTAGCTGAACTGTTCAGGAGCATGTTTTGATTGACAAAAGAACAAGTGCCACTTCTGACCACAGCCAACAGCATTTGTACTAGGATTTTTCCTGCAAGCAAAAAATCTCCACACTAACATGAGATTTGCGCTGCAGAAGCAGCTGGTCAAAAAGCAAAGTATTCAGCTTTAATAAGCATAATCAACACTGGAAGGCCATGCACTAAGGGGTTTCTTTTTTAACCCTTTTCATTCTAGTTCTAAAACCCTGTGTTCTACTGCAAAAAGAAAACCTAGAATTTTTTAAACCAAATGCAGTACTTAAAATATCCTACATCAACTACTATTTTTCATCATAACTTAGATAATTCTACTACAGAGAAAGGCCGGGGAAGTTATTCTGTAGGAATTGTTAATAGGTGACTGAAAATTACTATTTCAAAAATCATGACATCTCAATATTTCAGTCAAAATCAGGGTTAACTGTAAATTAGTTTTCTGGAACATAATTTCTGACAAAACAAATACCTTGGAAAGAACATTTTAAATATCTGCAGCTTATATGCAAAGGCTGCTCAGAAACTCCTGCATATAGTCTACAGCAATATTGGAGATAAGCACTACAATGTATTCTGTTTGAAGCTCACTTATCACTGAGAGACTGATATAGAACCCTGGTACTCCGAAGACACACAAAACAAAAAAACCAACCACCCCAAACTTCAAAGAACAGCAACAACAACCAACCCCACAGCATTTCTTCACCTCTTCTCTCTCCCCAGTATCTCTCTTTTTGGGGGAAAAGGAGAAAGAAACAGAATTGAGAAAGAAATGGCTGTTTCAATGTTATGGGTTTGTGTGGTGCGGTTTTCTTTGGTAGTGGGGGAGGGGGCTGCAGAGGTGGCTCCTTTAAGAAGCTGCTAGAAGCTCCCCTGGCACCAAAGAATCGAACCAGCCTCTGGCCCAGGCCGATCCCATCAGTGATGGTGAGAGTGCCTCTGGGAAAACAGATTTAAGTAGGGGAACCAGCAGTGAGTGGGGGCATTGGAATGTGAGAGGAACCCCTCTGCCGATACTGAGGTCAGTGAAGAAGGAGGGGGAGGAGGGGCACCTGAGGAGGCTGATGGCCCTGCAGCCTGTAGTGAGACGCCAGGCTGTCCCCCTGCAGCCCATGGAGGTCCATGGTGGAGCAGAGGCTCCCACAGATGGCGGTAACTCCATGGGAAAAACCGCGCTGGAGCAGTGTGTGACTGGAGAGCAGCCCGCGGAAAGGACCCGCGCCAGGGAAGTTCGGGAAGAACTGAAGCCCGCGGAAAGGACCCGCACCAGGGAAGTTTGTGAGGAACTGCAGCCCGCGGAAAGGAACCACGCTGGAGAAGTTGGTGAAGGACTGTCTCCCGTGGGAGGGACCCCACGGTGGAGCAGGGGACGAGTGAGGAATATTCCCCCTGAGGAAAGGAGCGGCAGAGACAATGTGTGGTGAGCTGACTCAACCCCCATCCCCTGTTCCCCTGTTATGTCGGGGGGAGGTGGTAGAAAGCACCGGGTGTGGAGCTGAGCCGGGAAGGCGGGAGGGGTGGGGGGAAGGTGTTCTGAGGTTTGGTTTTATTTCCTAACATTGTTGTTTTTTATTTGATTGGTAGTAAATTAAATTGATTTTGTTTCTTCTCCAAGTTGAGCCTGTCTTTTGCCCGTGACCATAAGTGGGGAGTGATCCCTCCCAGTCCTTGTCTCGACCCACGAGCCTGCCTTTGTATTTTCTCCTCATCCCACCGTGGCCAGGCGTGGGGGTGGGGGGTGAGTGAGCGGCTTCGTGGTGCTTTGTTACCAGCTGAGCTGAAACTGAAGCCATGACATTCACCAATCTACCAGAAATATCTAGCTCATTTCATTCTTTTTCAGATCACACAGATGCATTATTTATATATTTTGTTCTGAATAATGGGGGGATGAGGGTTGTTGATAAAAAGGTAAGGCAATTTAAGGGATTTGCTACAGTCTGCAGTACTTTATAGATACATAATCCAGAATGAAGTCACAGATAGCAAACCAGTCAAGACACACAGATAAGCAAGTTAACTTTCCTTAATCTCTTCACACACACACACCACCTCCACCAGGATCTAGGCAGTCCTAGCTGAAGATTCAGACAGCAAAGGGGAACTTGGACAGTGACCCATGCTGTACTGTTCCCAGGGAACTGAATCTTAAGAGGTATCTCACTATTTTCATCTAGCAGGAGCACAACACAATTTGTTTGATATTTCTTTTTGAAAGGCCAGGCTGAAATATTAGCACAAACTAGATCAGCATTTACAGCTGTTTGAAAAAGTCAATTACCTATTCTAACAAAATGTCAGAGGTAAAAAAACCCAATTGGCAAATACGAAACCCTCATAATTCACCATATGAATAATGAAAAAGGGGAAACATGGATGAAATTCCTCATGCGGTGCACCAAACCCCCAAGAACACAGATGTAGCTAACATGTCCAAAAGCAAACATGTCTCACTAAGACCTGACTTTCATGGGTTAAAAATGCATTGAAAAGACACTGAGCAATTAAGCAGTCTAGACTTTCACTTTGAGGTCAAGGAACTGACAGGCAGTTTTTAGAAGCTCAGATTACTGTGGCGACCTTCTGTTGATGGAAGATTGCAAATGTGTAGGCAATTCAGCTGAATCTTCCACAATACTGAGCAGTTACTTTATAATTTGTGGACATTTTCAAAGACACAGCAATTAGGTACTTAATTCTTTCTGAGTGTCAGGGGAAGATAAACACCTAGTCATTGCTATCTGAAAATAGCCGCCCCTATATTTGTTTGCATATTTCAATTTGAGTTTTAGGAAAGATTCTCCCCTGAGTACTTATCTTCTAGCCTTACAGCATTGACTGTTAATAATTAATAACTGTGCCTCAACTCTACTATAGAGTATTCATGCTATATTTATTCCAAGATTAATTAGCTGTTATAGCTAGGACCAGATTAAGGTTCCCATAAATTCATCAAAGGGTTTCTGCAGGATTTTTCAATTGAAAAGCATCTGGCTTTACAAAATGCTTTTTTCATGTATCTATCTTCTTTTAAACAATTTTGCTGAAAAAGAAAAAAAATCCTCGGATGAAAGGAAAACATAGCATTTTGAGTTAGCTTGTCAGGCCAAATTTTAAATCTTCAACTGCAAAATAATGTCATTAGTACTGTATGCCACACTGCCTTGTGGACACAGACCATAGGTGTTTCCAATTCTTTCCTGTAAGGCTAACACCTCATAAGACAAATAAAACAGACAAACAAAACAAGTCAGATGTAAACTTGGAACCAGAGACAAGAATCTTTAATTTCTCTCCTTGCACTAAAATATGCAAACTAGTGGGAGAAAAAATAACCAACAATCTTACACAGTTTTATTTTTGCCTCATGTATTTCACACTGTTGTCCATAAATTGGATGATAGCCTACACCCTCAAACCAGCTTGGCTTTATATGTCATAGCACTTAATGTTCATCAGAAATCATTCCTGCAGGGGCTGAGCCTCCGATTTCCTTGATGGTGTGCTAGCAACGTGGTTGTTGCCCAATGCAGAACAAAAGACACTGATCCTAATCCAGCTAAAACCTATTACCAAGGATCCTGTGAGGAGATTCATGTTCAGCACTGACAATTTCTAATCTCCTCTGCTGAAAGAGTTTTGGGTAGCAGCCAGGTATCTAGATGGTCAGACAGGCATCCTCACAGAAGCAGAAGGTAGAGAGAAAGATACTTAGAGATCTTGAAGGTCAGTCATGGGCTAGCTAATGAGTCTTGGTGCTTCAAGTGCCAGTGGTGACTAAGCAAACTATTATGGATATCACTTCTGGGATCCTAAAATATGCTGAGAATTGCCTTCTGACTAAGGTTTCATTGCAACTGCATGCTGTGTTTCAGTGCAGTGCAATTTTTAATTTGTAAATACAGCCCTCACCTCTGATCAGCCTTTAAGTGGCACTGAGTAGTCATTAGCAAGGCCAGGTGTGTTCTTGCTTACCCACAAATGCTGAACAGCTGATGTGCTAACAGCTTCCACAGCAAAAGCTCAGGGTGAGCAAGGACACCATGCAAGGGTAAAAGCACCATCCTAGAAACTAATTTTAACTCCTTAAACACTGACCTGCTTTCAGTAAAGACACTTCAGACAACAACCTCTTTTGAATGAAGTCATTTACTGAGAAGCTCAAGGAGGACTGAGCTTTGTCTCAGTATAGCACAGGGTTAAGGGGTTTAGAATAAGAAGCAGGGATGAAAGAGGACACAAGGTCCCATACCTACTCTTACAGCCCTTGTAAGGGGTCAGGTGTTATTAAAAAACCCACACTGTTCTTCCTCTATATTGCAACAGCCACTCTACAGGGCAAAGATGTGTGCTCCACTCTCCGCTTCCTATGGACTCCTGCATAAGACTGGCGTAAACCAAAGCCACCTCCTAAAAATCTGCCAAGCCAAAACCAGGTGCTTGCGACCTGACCAACCAGAAATCCAATGAATTCAGTGAAAACTTTCCCCCCTTCTCCAACACAAGAGGCTCTTGCTTTAGTTCCTGTGTTTGCAAGAGGAGCAGTAATGAAGGAGCAACCAAAAGTGGCCAAGAAATGCTTAAATCCCTCTCAGCAAGCAATACTCAGTCAAGTGCTCAGATGTGCATACAGTAAAACAGAATCATAAGAACCTGCAGATGTCACAATAACATTCTAGCCAGGCAAAGACTGGATTTGAAGACACACTGCTCCAGTGCAAGCTTTCCCATGGAGTCACAGCCATCTTTGGGGGCCTCTGCTCCCCTGCTGCCCCCCATGGGCTGCAGGGGGACAGCCTGCCGTCTCACCACGGGCTGCAGGGCCATCAGCCTCCTCAGGCGCCCCTCCTCCCCCTCCTTCTTCACTGACCTCGGTATCTGCAGAGGGGTTCCTCTCACATTCCAATCCCCCTATCCACTGCAGGTTCCCCTTCTTAAATCTGTTCTCCCAGAGGCGCTATCACCGTCACTGACTGGGTTGGCCTGGGCCAGAGGCGGNCCTCTGCAGCCCCCCTCCCCTGCAACCAAAAAAAAATGCGCCACACAAACCCATAACACAGGATAATAGATGCCAAATGACCCAGGACACCTTGTATGTCTCCTTCTTCATGCCCTGAGGCTTACACTATTTTTTCATGGCTTCAGAACCTCTATACCAGGAATATCAATATTGTTCTATTTCAGCGAAGGATCTGTACTTTTCCCAAAACCAGAGCATTGTCTCTGGTTAGTGGTTTGCTAAGCAGGAAGAAACAACGTACATAACTATCACAAAAATTAATCTTGTCTTAGAAATAGTAGCATACACTTTGACAGAATCACCATTTATATGATTCTGAGGTGAAACTAAACAAATTTCCAAATTCTCCCTCTGTTATTCCTATTACACTAAAATATTCAGAGACACTCCAATGCTGTAAGTTGGAGTAGCTCAACAGATCCACAAGCTCTACATCAGCTGAACATCTGGCCATAAAATCTGTATATATTGGTGTATGCATGAGCCACCATGTGCTCACAGACAACAGGTTCACAATTGATGCAAACCCCATCTTTATTCTTCTTAAAATAACCTTCAGAATTATTTGGTTTACAAAGTTACTAATCTTCACACAAAATATTTCAGTTAGCAGTATTACTGCTGAAGTATGTAAGTATATCCACACTACTATACATTTGTGCCAAGATTTGTTTAGTGCATAAATGCACCTCTACTGGTAAAAGCAAGTATCCATTTAACTCAGCACTTTGTCCCTGAAAATGGCCTGAAGCAAACACTTAGAAAAAGAACAAAAGTAATAGCTCCCATTGTGTTCACTGGACTTTTTCCACCAGCCTCCATTATGATTTGTTTGTATGGCTTTGTAGACTTTCACCAATTTGTCTATACACTTATTTTTTAACACTTTTTTTTATATTTTTGGCAGCTACAACAATGAATTTTATGACTAGGTATGGTATTTTAAAAACTATTTCTTGATACCAATTGCTTTGTAATTTCCTTAAGTGCTTTTTAGTTCTGTTATAAGAATTACAGGGCAATCTTTCCCTGTCAATCTTCGTCCAAGCCATTTTACATCACAACTTTCTCTCTCATTCTCTCTTGCTCATTCACTTGCTCTCTCTCTCACTCACCTCTTTTTCTAGCTGAATTATTCTAGTCTAATCCATCTCTCTTCATACAAAATCCACTCCTTGGTATCATTCTTATGGCCTTCTTCATTCCTTTTCTAGTGCTACTATATTTTTTTGAAACAGCATGACCTGAACTGCACACACCAAGCAGGGTCACAGCAAGACTTCATGCAAAAGCACATAAGTTTTGTGATAACTCTTTCCAGGAGGACAGATACACGTGAATGGAGAAGCATTAAAATTTTAATTAACTTATGGCTCAGTCACTCTGGTGTTCAGCCTATAATAATTCTGCTCTACCTGTTCAAATAGACTGGAGAGCTCCCAGATAGATCTCTTTACATACCTGTACAGAGCTTTATGAGTCATTACACAAAGAAAGACAGAGCTTTGTTAAACTATGGTTGCAAATTATCTGCTGTCTCTTTCTGCCAACCTTCACCACCCTCACACAGGACTAAGTGCACATTTTTAAGAACATGTATTAAATAGCTTTTGTTGCTAAAGCAGAGATCAGCTGCACCCAAGACTTGCTGACCCTTCCAGAAGGTCTCTCTGATGAGGAACTGCTGTACATTTTGTGTACATGTCCCACTAAAAACAGAACTGCTACTTCACGATAAAGAAATTCATTACTCACAGACCACAGGCTCCAACTTTCTACCCTAGTAAATACTGGGACAATGCTGAACAACTTAGGTTATAGGATTAAACAAATACTCTGCCTAGGTCCATTGGAAGTGATGTACTCTAGAACAAAAATAGGACTCTCCAGCAGCCTTCCTAGTGAAATAAACATGTAATCCGACAAAACACTACTTGTTTACAGGTGCCTACCAGTTTTCATCGTGTCTAATCTTGAAATCAAACCAAGAATTGTATTTGTTCTCTAGGGGAAGACTGGCAGGAGTACCGGCAAATCCATAGCACAACAATGTCATCTTTCTAACAATGCACAGAGCAAGGCTCTGTGCTCTGGATGTCCTGGGTTCAGCTGGGGTAAGGTAATTTTCAGAAGAAGCTGGGAGGCAGCACAGCCAGGACAGCTGGCCTGAGATAAACAAGGGGATATTCCATACCACAGGATGTCATGCTCAGTATATAACTGGGAGAGTTGGCTGGCAGGAAGAGGGATCACAGCTTGGGAACAGGCTGAGGATCAGGTTCTCGGTGGTGAGCAATTGCATTGTGCATCACTCGCTCTATACATTCTTTTATTAGTATTATTGTTATTATTACTTCTTCTCTCCTTGTGTTGCCCTATTAAACTGTCCTTATCTGAACCCATGAGGTTTTACCTTTTTATTCCGATTCTCCTCCCCATCCCACCAGGGACGTGGAGAGGAGTGAGCGAGCAGTCACATGGTGCTTAGTTGCCAGCTGGGCTTAAATCACAATACTCTTTGGTGCCCAATGTGGAGCACAAAGGATTGAGACAATGACAGACCTGACCAGAGCTTGTGAAAACAAATTTGTTACATGCATTTCTTATATCAGTTAAATAGTCGCTGGTCACAATGTTGGTTTATTTGTTCACGTGGTGGTGTTACGTAAGTTCTTATATGTACTATGTATTCCCTGCAGTGATGTTTATCACCTCTGGGAGAGGTATCAGGACTATCATTTTGCTGTACTGGCTAATGTCGACTTACAATATGATTATAATGTCAACTAACGATATAATTACATCACTGGTCATTAGGTTAATCTGGTACCTATATGTGGCATTGTTGTCATGCCCATACCTCGGGTACCTTCTCTTGGAATTTATTAGTAATCACACCCCATCTATGGGGAAGACAGGGTGATACTTCCTCCTGCTCTTTGAGCTCACCTTTCTCCTTCAGGCTAAATACAATGGCTTTTAAGAATTTTGAATATCCTTGGGATGTTCAAGCCAGCATGCTATTATTGCTGTTTCCTGAATATGTCTCAGGTCTTCTTTAGAGTTACAAAAAATTTTTTTCATAATAACACCCAGAGATCTGTCCCAAAGGTGGATAGTCATGGGTGGTGCAGGGGTTTTTTCTGGGTAGCGGGAGAGGGGGCTGCAGGGGTGGCTCCTGTGAGAAGCTGCTGGAAGGTCCCCCGGCTCCAAGTCGGACCCGCCTCTGGCCCAGGCCAACCCAGTCAGTGATGGTGGTTGTGCCTCTGGGAGAACAGATTTAAGGAGGGAGCCTGCAGTGAGCAGGGGGATTGGAATGTGAGAGGAACCCCTCTGCAGATACCGAGGTCAGTGAAGAAGGAGGGGGAGGAGGGGCGCCTGAGGAGGCTGATGGCCCTGCAGCCCGTGGTGAGACGGCAGGCTGTCCCCCTGCAGCCCATGGGGGGCAGCAGGGGAGCAGAGGCCCCCAAAGATGGCTGTGACTCCATGGGAAAGCCTGCACTGGAGCAGTGTATGACTAAAGATCGGCCCGCAGAAAGGACCCATGCCAGGGACGTTTGTGAGGAACTGCAGCCCGCGGACAGGTCTCATGCTGGAGAAGTTGGTGAAGGACTGTCTCCCATGGGAGGGACCCCACGGTGGAGCAGGGGACG
>VYZV01006136.1:271-12976 GCA_013401275.1 Pandion haliaetus | reverse complement strand
ATTGTAATTACAGTTTCACAGTCTTCCTGCATCTGAATGGGAGGTATTCATGCATCCATATTTGATACAGCAGTAAAACTCAGTTAAATGAACCTCAACGTGATCAGAGATTCAAAAGAGCCAGATGACATAAAACCAGTATTTCTTTATTATAACATTTGTCTGCAGTTTAGTCCTTAGGATAGGGTTAGTTGCAGAGGAAATACCCACTCCAAGGGAAAGCATTTTATGTATAAATACTTAGAAGTGCAACCTTTAAAAAAAAAAAGGGGAAAAAAAACCCAACAGAACATGACAAAGGGACAATAGAAGACACTGCATGTAAAAATGGCTTATTCTGATGAATTGTAATAAGCCTAAGAGAAAAATGTATGTTGCTTTCAACTCATCATCCAGAGCACTTAAGTCTATATAAAGAAATGTCCCTTATAATTCATGTCCAAATTCATGAGAGAGTTTAAAATCAAGAACTAATACCCAATTAGAGAAATTATCCATATGCTTAAAACCATGAGAGTAACTATAAATCAGCATTTAAAAATGCATGTATGGAAAATGTAAGCTTGAGAAGTCTGCTTAACTAAATCCCACTGAAGAGTGGGCCAGTTGATATGAGCCATCCTACTACACAGGATGGCTACAATATTCTTACTTGTTGGATATAAAGGGAAATTAAGACCTAAGTTTTTTTAGGTAAGAATATAAATGTTTTCTCAGATTGTCTTTTACTACTTACCAAGAGAAAACTTAAGCTTCGGGATAATCTATAAACTTCCATAAACTAAACACAGAATTAGAGAACCTCTTGATTGCTCTTAAGTAAAACAACTTTTCTATAGCAATTTTTTAGTGACTGTCAGAGAAAGGGCCAACAAAAGCAAGTGTTCATTAAGTCCTACCTAATTATAGTCTAACGCAGCACTCCACCTACTTTTATCAATACCAACCAGGTGAACACCTCTATAATTTTAATGGTTGTGAAGAATTAAGGACACTGGTCATAATAACTGCTAAGTATTCTGCTACTTATTTTAATTTTAAAAGGAGGATGCAATGGAAATTACCTGCTGCAGCTTTGCAAAGCTATTGAAATTCTATAAGGTTGAGCAGAGGGTGATTCCCTAATTCCAGTGATTTTTAACAAAACTAATTAGAGTCTAGCAAGAGATACCCAGCAAAAAGTTTTTCTCCTCCTGAATCATAGCAGTTTCAAACTGGTGATCATTTCCAGAGTTTAAATGTCAGTATATACCCCCATGATATTTAAAGTCATATCTAAGTCTTAATCTTGAGACCAGCAGGACCACACAGTGAAGACGCGGTTCTGAATTTCACCATCTGAGGACTTCTGCTTCCTGTGTTGACCATCCTTTCCTACTCTTAAACAGTAACAGTCATCTGAAACCAAACAGGGAGTAGCAGGAGCAAATCACCTACAGAATACACTCTGCAGGACCACCTTCCACCTAAGAGAGATGACTAATCACTGTCCACAAAAATGGCTAGAGTACAGGCCTGTAAATTTTATTGCACAAACGTAAAGATGCTCATAGGGAGAACTAACCTGAAGAACCCCCCCCCAACCTGACAAATCATACCTATTTTGTGTATTACAGATATCCAAGTCCATGCGCCCTGTGAAAAGTGGAATAGAATGACTGCTTTTAGCTGTTAATAGGATTCTGACTACATCTCTCAAGAAGCATACGCTATAGAAAAATAGAAATCCCAAATTCCAGTGCACTGCCAGAGCCTAGGGCTACCCAGTGCTATCTCTGAGTCATGCCCATAGATCTTTTCTATCTTCAGTGCCCAGGAGAACTACACAGAACATATCAATTTACCTGAAACTATATACATGAACTGAGGGGAAAATTAATTTAATAATACCACTTTAGGAACTCTATGGATTATGGCCAGAGAATAAACCCTCAGAGATACATAACTTTGCATTAGAACTTGCCTGCTTATTGAAAACAAAAAAAATCAATTTAGCATTACTTAAAAGCAAATGTAGTCAGAGTTTATACATACCCTCTGCTTCTCAGGGTCAACATATCGAATGCCAAAATAGTCTTTTTCCAGCAAGCTGTAATAGTTGCAGATGTGATCTATGAGAAACTGACCTTTAGTTTCTCTCTGTAAAAAGAGAAAGAATTGATATATTATTCTGAGTATTCTGAACTTGCTGTCTATAAATATTAAAAAAATCTAATCAGTGTCAAGGAACATGGCACATGAAATTTGTTGTTATTCAGATGAGGACAAGGATTTTAGCATTCATCTCCTCTAAAAGATGCAGGAGATAAATGATCAATGTACTCCCTGCACATTCACAAATTGATTTTCTAAGAAAATATCATTCACTACTTCTGCCTCAGGAAAACTCATGCTACTCTAATAGCTGCACATTTATAACATGTAATACATTGCTAGTAACCACATTTCCTCCTGATGCTATAATGGCATAACAGATACCCATTTACATATGGAATTTCAAAACAGTGTGTGGTTATTTTTATCCCCCAAGTTTGCAAGCAGTTTTGGCAGTGAGTACCATACTGGATCTTTACGCAATGCCCACAGCAAGAGAGACCTGATCCTTAATTCCCAGGCAGCACCACAGTGCAAGGAAGAAATTCCCAAATGACAGAAAGAGATGTTTTCATCTTTGCATTGTCACTGGGTAACTACAGCCTTAAGGAAACGTGTACACATGATGCTTAGTTAACAATCTCATTCTCTATTTCTGCTTTCTTCAATCTCAATACTCTGTTTTATTTCTCCTTAATCTACTCCTGATATGGAGAATCTACACGAGTTTTCACATTTCTTCTGATCTTCTGTGGTTTTGGGTTTGGTTTTTTTTCTGAATTGTGATGTGTATGAATATTAACACTGGGCTAAAGCTGTTCTCCTAAAACAGTCCACTCTGAGCAGACAAAGGTGCTTCACTGCGTCGCAGGGTCAGGTCTCTGCATTTCTTTCCCTCTATCTAGCCACCCCAGTCCTGCACTAAGACCCCTCTGCTGTGGATCAGGTGGTGAGTTTGCAAGAGTCTACCCTTTGTTGACGTGAAACAACTTGAACTTAGCTCTTTAATGTTTACAAAATAGAAACTACGCAGGATATGCATTCACATTATATAAAAGAATTATTTAATTGTTCCTCCAAACGACTCCATGAAAACTTTAATGCTATGCCTTATTCAACCTTTCTTTAAGAAGCTAACAGGCAATTTAAACCATTAAAAAGCACAGCTAGGCAAAAATGAACAGACAGCTCCTGCATT
Organism: Pandion haliaetus; assembly: GCA_013401275.1. Classification (NCBI taxonomy): domain Eukaryota; kingdom Metazoa; phylum Chordata; class Aves; order Accipitriformes; family Pandionidae; genus Pandion; species Pandion haliaetus. Next base: position 9,684 of record VYZV01006136.1, on the reverse strand, counting down.
TCTCAAGGTACTTTACAATATTGGACATTGTTATCATCTGCATTTCACATAGAAGCAGCTGAGGCAAAAACAGCGCCATGACATGCCCAAGGTCATACGCTAAAGGACAGAGGAAGCAATGGCCTCAGGGCCACCACTGTCCAGTGAGGTCTACTGCTTCCCACAGAAAAAATGAGATGTGCTTCAAGACTGGAGTGTTAGAAAAGAATGCAATCTGTGAACTACTGTTCTATTTTCTTATCTTTACAATTAATAAGGAATTCTGACATGGATACAGTTGCTCGTCCTTTCACTCCCATCACTGAACAAATAGACTAACTAAATAAAAAGCACTCAGTTCAGGCACCAACAGAGACCTACAGCCCTTCCAGTGTGCCAGGGCTTCTGCAGCCATCCCCTTCCCTGCCACATGGACCTTCTCTCCTCCTGAATCCACTTCCAGCCACAAGTGAATTGCTAATTCCTCTACAGATTTCTTTTTCCTTGATGCGGGGGGCTCTACTGCTCATCCTGCTGTAAAAGCCATCTACTTCCACTGCTCCTTTCTTCCTTCATCTTCTATCTCCTACTTACTTACCCCTCACTATGTGTCCTTTACTCTTCCATATGCTTCTACCTGCCTGGATGATATCACTGTCTTGTCTGCGGCATGGTATTTCTGTACTTTGTTTTCCTATTTTTAAACAGCCAGTGTCAAAGGATGTTAACCTGATTTGTCTGCTTTCTGTACATGCTCACTCAACCTCATGCTTTGTGCTCTTACACTGCTACCTTTTTCCCTGTAACATTGCTGCAACAGGTTTCCTTTGGTAATTGATTCTTTCCATCCTCAGGACATTTAAAAAATGACATGTTTGCTGTTAGGAGTTGTTATGGGTTTGTGTTTTCATTGAAAGTGGGGGAGGGGGCTGCAGAGGTGGCTCCTTTAAGAAGCTGCTAGAAGCTCCCCCGGCTCCAAAGAGAAGTCGGACCTGCCTCTGCCCAGGCCAATCCCATCAGTGATGGTGAGAGTGCCTCTGGGAGAACAGATTTAAGAAGGGGAACCAGCAGTGAGTGGGGGCATTGGAACGTGAGAGGAACCCCTCTGCCAATACTGAGGTCAGTGAAGAAGGAGGGGGAGGAGGGGCACCTGAGGAGGCTGATGGCCCTGCATCCCGTGGTGAGACAGCAGGCTGTCCCCCTGCAGCCCGTGGAGGTCCATGGTGGAGCAGAGGCTCCCACAGATCGCGGTAACTCNAGTTGGTGAAGGACTGTCTCCCGTGGGAGGCACCCCACGGTGGAGCAGGGAACGAGTGAGGAATCTTCCCCCTGAGGAAAGGAGCGGCAGAGACAACGTGTGGCAAGCTGTCCTTAACCCCATCCACTGTTCCCCTGTTATGCCGGGGGGAGGAGGAAGAACCGGGAATGGAGCTGAGCCGGGAAGGAGGGAGGGTTGGGGGGAAGGTGTTCTGAGGTTTGGTTTTCCTTCCTAATATCCTTGTTTTGATCTGATTTGTAGTAAATTAAATTGATTTTGTTTCTTCCCCAAGTTGAGCCTGTCTTTTGCCCGTGACCATAAGTGGGGAGTGATCCCTCCCAGTCCTTGTCTCAACCCACGAGCCTGCTTTTGTATTTTCTCCTCATCCCAATGTGGCCAGGCATGGGGGTGGGGGGTGAGTGAGCGGCTTCGTGGTGCTTTGTTACTGGCTGGGCTGAAACCGAAACCACAACAGGATTAGTTAACGCATACGCTGACATTTTTTTATAGTGCACCCAGTTACAAGTATGGGCATGCTAGTGACAGCATAGAGAAAACTTTCCTCAAAAGGCAGAGCTCGTATAAAAGATTGAAAAGTCCAATAAGAAAACTGCCACTCTCCCTGTGACTGACAAAAAAAGATCTACATTTATACAGTCATATAGCAAGGAAGTATTTTCTAGCTTAAAATCTTAGAAGAGTCTGCAAGCTTTCCTGACTATGCGATAAGCAAGACCATCAAAATATTGAGACAAAGTTGTACAGTGATATTTCAATACAAAGGCAGCAGGAAAAAATTTGAACACAGATGTGAAATTCAAGTTGCACACAGTTTTAAGATGAATCTACAATGAACCAAATAGTACTGCGGAATAACAGCTATTAGGTGACTCAGGTACAGTCAAACATGAAAATAGATTTTACTGACAAGAATGTACAAAAGAAATCCAATTTTTAAAACACTGGAATTGAGGAAACCAGACTAGTCATATTTTCATCTGACAACATTAGAGGGTGTAACTGGAAGAAAAGTCAGTAAATGTAATAACTTCTATAGATTCACATTCTAATCCATTCATTTTAAAAGGCCTTTGCTTCACCCACCTAAATAATCACAAAAGTTTTCTGAGTTCTTGAGGAATCTGATAAAAGGCTAGGGTACGTACAGTGTTTTCCAATCCAGTAACAACATTCCCTTTCTAAAATGAATTGATGCCCTAGTTTTCTTGCTTGAAAGATAGATGATGGAAATGAACCAAACAAAAAAGAGCAAACAAACAAAAGCCTCTGAGCTAAATTCACGCTCTAGGAATTCTTAAACCCTCCATAGATATATAAAAGGGCCTAGTTAATAACCTCACCCTTGGTTAGTATACACTTCGGTTAATAGTGCTACTCAGTCAGTCTTCAAGTTCCACGTGATTCATTACCAGATATTAAAAAAGATTCAAGATATATAAAAGTGGCTAAATAGGCACATACATAATGGAATGAGTGTTCTCCTAAGAAATACTGTTGTAAATGTTCCACTAATACCTGAAATTTGAAAAAAATTCAGATCATAGTCGATACACAGAGGAAAATACTTGATGTGGCACAGAGCACCTCAAGTCTGAATTCATAATAGATAGTGTGGCAAGAAGGATGGGCAATGGTTGTTCATTTTGTTTTCTGCAAACAGCATCCATGAACATTTTCTACATTGCCCTAATAATGCTCCAAATACTCGTGAGCTTTAGAATCTGATGATCTTTCTCATCTCCTGTGTTCTTTGATACACCTATTACATTTTATAGTACAAAAGAATATATTAAATCCAAAGTTTATTCTCATTTGTGAAAGAATATCGGTAAATTAAATTAGGAACTGCCAGTCATCCACAACAGAGCACAGGAATGGATTTGGGTCACAGAATAATGAATATAAAACATTGCCCGAAATTTCAGATAGTTGCATATAGCTTTCTAATTAAGTGCTCCTTGGGGGAAAAAAAAAAAACAAAAAAAACCAACAAGACAAAAAAAACCCAACCAAACAAAAACAAACCCCAAACCCTTCTATACCAATAAAGTACTTTGCAGCAATTCAGAAAAATATTTTTATGCTACATTTCAGCATGTTTGTCAGAACATGAAAAAATGACATCACAAAAAAAGCCATTATTTGAAACACTGTTGAAATATGTCAGCAACAGACTACAGGAATCTGAGAACAAAAATCAAGTCAGATTTTAAAAGCTTCACAGCTGAAATCTTTGATAATTATACCACAGTTCACTCAGAAGTAATTAACTATTCTCAAGTAGTAAGGACCAACCCAGGCAGAAACAAGAGTTAAAAAGTGTAAGCAAGAGAACCAAAATGTACTAGACTGTAATCAATACATTGTTTTCAATGAAAGAATACCAAGTTAAACAAGCCAGTTGATTTTTTTTCTAAGTCAATTAATTCAAAAACAACATCTGGCTATCCCAATTAAGATATATTTTCTTTCAGATTTTTGTAACCCATAGTCTATGAAAAGTATTTTTTTAAATGGCCTTGAACAAAGTCCTATAATGTAGCCATTCCACGGACTCACATAAAAAGAGGTTTTTTGTAGATTCCTATAAACAATTTGAGGAACGACTCTCTGATTTGCTTAGATAAATTGGCACTGACAAGCCTTTTTCCTAAGGCTGCATTTGAGTATCTGACCTTAATACCACAAAAATCCCACAGCAAAACCCAACACACATGCAAGGGATGTAATGCCATGTAAATGATAGAATCCCTGAATACAGAAGGTCAGCTTGCAAATAACTGTTAAACTCTGCTCTTTAACGTGGACCAAAAGTTTTATTTTCTACTGAAAGAAGTATGTATCAAATTAAACCAGCAGCTGTTGTAAAAGAATTAAGCAAAACAAGGGACATTCTCCACTCCAACAAAACATGATAACACAATCATACAGAGTCCTCCATTGACGGACTCACAGGACAACCTGAGTTTCTTCCTTAGCTCTAGGAATGAAGCAAGACATTGCAGATATGCTTCATTTTCACTACCAGATGCCATCATTACAGCTTCTATTTCTGCAACTCTGGAAATTTATGACTGAGTAAACCGATTTCTTGGTAACTCCTCTGTTACTCAGAAACTAATCCAAACAATGATCTCCATGGCTCTTGAGCAGTTACAGTCTAACACAACATCCCAAATTCATGTTTGCTTTGGGGATTTATTTTCTTTTTTTATTCCCAGTTTCTTTGTGCAAGTTAAAAAGGAAGGGAGAGTACATCTTGTTCTGCCAATTTAACCCTTCTCTGATGACATGAGACCACAAAACATTTGTGACTGTTTCACAAGTCTGAAAGTGAGAGGAAAACCATTTATAGTGGTTTAAGATCTTGCATTCAGTGAAATGTCTTCCCTATTTGCATATGCTTCACTGTGGAGTTCTATGTCTATTTATCTGAATGTCGTCACAAGGAAGAGCAAAAGTCACAAGCAGATTAAACACAATGCTTCTGCTCTGTTATCTAACCACTGAAGTCCTGCCAGCTGTGCTTCTCTCTGTCACGAAGCCACTGACATTACTAAGAAGCAGTGCAGTCATAAACACGGTGTTTATTTGTACCGACGATTTCAATCCTCATCTCACAAGTGACTTTACTTATGCGAACAGTTCCCAACATTGACCCTCTGTGTAAAACTGCTCACATACTTAAGTGCTTACTTAAGTGTAAATCCACTAAAAAAAAAATAAAAAAGGTAAATTAAATCCACAATTAAACCAGTATTTCTCTTTAAATAAATAGAAAGTCCAGGCTCTCAGGTAAAGCAAGAATAATGTCTGATTTTGTATGCTTGTTTCCTTTAGCATGTAGCATATTTTTAATTCTATGGATGTAAAAAAATTAAATATATGGATTCAGGCATAATCGGAATACCACCATAGAATGAAACCTAACCAGGTCAGAAAAATGGACAAAACCATGAAGTTCCTCTAAGGCAAAAATGTAATTCAAAGAGCAGCTTTACCCATTGAAAACTGAAATAGTACAGTTCTGTTGACAATAATTGACAAAAATGATAAAAAGCAAGCGAGATTTACAGAGCTAAACTGCCTCCTTGACTGCCATCTCTCACACTTCTGACTTCTCTTCAGACATCCTCCTCCAGTGATGAGATCATACTTCTAGGCTTTTCATGAGAGAAATACCTTGAACGCCAACAGGCACACATCTTCCATTGCATTGAAAATTATTCTATAGTTCAGTATTGGGGCCTGCTCTCGTACACAGAAGTGTGGCTGTAAAAGGACACCTGGGAGCAATTCTCTGTTCATGTCAGTTTTGGGACAGTGGTCATCACGTTTGCATTTGTTTCCCGTGGCACAGAAAAAAAGTTCACTAAGCATCACCTTTGGAGTGGGACACATGCTATGGGAATGGAACTGATTTATTATCAACCCTTCGGAGCTGAATAGGGAGGAGGGCTGAGAGCATGGAGAAGGAAGGCAACCTGGCATGCCTGAATTTCGCAGTATCTTCTAAATGAATTTTTAAGTCAGCAATTTCAGGAGCAGAATCCTCATTCTGCAGCAGCCAAAGGCAGTGAGGTGGAACAGGCTCAGCTCCAAGCTGGCAACATCGGGCCAGCCCTAATCCTGACAACCTCCAACGCCCTGGGCAAATTTCTTATGGGTCTTTGGATTTATGGATTCACTGAGATTACAAATGACAGTAACTACCCACAAGATAGATCCACAGACAACCTCTTTGCCTTTTTTGTTCCATCTTTGGAAACAGCGATAGGAATACCCTTCTGTAGATGTTTCACAAGAACTGGACATTGTATAATACCTTCAAAAAGTAAAGAACGATTGAAACCATGCCTGTGTCATTTCTCAACTAAAATGCTATAACCCTTCAAAAGGATTTCCTTCCTGCTTATAATCAGGGGATTATAAATATAATAGTAATATTATATAATATTGCTATTATAAATCCCTCTGGTATTTTAAACTACACTGGAAGTCTATTATACAGAATTTAACTGGAAAATTTTCTCAATTGTAAGAAGGCCCAGCTGTAATTTACTTTTTTGTTGTTGTTAAAGTTTCAAAATAAAAAAAGACAGCAAAATTTTGCCTGTAAAAACTTGGAACTGGCAGACTTTATTTTAGAAGCAAAGTATTTAGCACATAATATTCTTTTCTTTACAGTGAGGAATTAATTGTGTTTCCACAAACCTGAAACAAAGGGAAAAAATCAGTGCTAATAATTTTTAATGAAAAACACAAAAAATGACATTGCAATAAAACAGTTGGCATTTACTTAATTACAAGAGTCCTCTTCCATACATTATTTGTATGAATTACCTCTTGCAAATTATATACTTCATTCTGTACAGTCAATTACCTAGCCACAATTTCTATCAACATTTCTAATTCTGGAATGTAGAGGATGGATATTTTAATCTGTGTTTCTTAATACATGCTGTTATGTATACATTCTCTTATTTCACTACACAATGTTATTAAATTAGCTTTTGTAAAAAGGTTTTACAAGCATATGTCCAGATCTTTCTAAGCAACTCCATCACTCATTCAATCCAGAAGAAATAAATCAAAGAATGTGCTCTCAGTAGCCAAGTTTTCATTATCTTTGTTTAATCAAAGGGAAAAAGTGGTACCCTACTACATTGCTGGAAATCCAGCCCCAACACCATCCACTTACTAACATCGTCCAGGTGGAGTTCACTGAAAAGGCACAGGCTCAAGAAATGGGAAGAATGGAAGGATGTACAGGAAAATCCTCCTCTAGGGAGGAAAGTGACAACCCAACACAGTGATGCACAAAGCAGAAATATACCTTGTCATATGAAAACCTGCTGGGGGGAGAACTATACTTGCTTTTATTTATCTACTTGCCTCCTGAATAAAATTCATGGAAGACACATCTCTTCCTATTAAGCCCCCTAATGAGACAAGCAACTAGAATACATTTCCCTTTATTGCAATGCTTTCACAACATAATTTCTGCACAGAGCTTTGCAGACATGTATACTGTAGAAATGCACAGTGATGCAACAACACCGACTCACACAAACTAACAGAAGTAAAATTTCAGATTTGAATTACCATCTTATTTTACCCTCATTTGAAGCGAGAAAGTCTTCCAGGTGAAAAAAAACTAAGCGTATTAATACATGAGTGAAAGCATTACAGAATTAATGCCCATTTTATTTCCTAGGGAATTTAGCAGTCAGTAGCAATAACCTGAGCCCACAAGAACACTTTATGCCTAAGACACAAACTATCCATACTCCTCCAATTTTAGAAGTCATTTGCTAACCTGTAACAGGTCTCAAAGAACATCATTTTTACAAAGATACTGGTCTTTAAACTCAAATTTCTAATTATCAGTTGAGCCCCAAATGCTATATATTAATGAATAGAACTAAATTTAAAAAAAAAGAAAAAGAAAAGAAAACCACAAAAACACAAACCAACCTTTCCTACTGTTTCATGTGGGCAATAAATACACAAATACATCTCAAAGATAAAGGAGAAAGCAAAGAAAAAAGGAGAAAATGCTAAGAAGAAAAGAAATAAGTGGAGAGCAATTTCAATTTGTGTGTGAATGCAGCTGTGGAAGCTCTATCAATCTTAAATGCAACTGCATGGCTAAATGTACACAGCATTGAAAATTTACCCAGACATATCTGTTGTAGAGAGGTCAGAAATATATTTCTCAAAGATGATTCCTCTTGTGTGATAACTTGGTTGTCCCCTTCACAAACAGGGAAGGACTGGTGGGAGATGGGGTGGTTGGAGGCCGTCTCGGGCTTAGTGACCACGAAATGATAAAACTCTCAATTCTTGGTGAGGCAAGGAAGGTGGTCAGCAAAACCACCGCTATGGACTTCTGGGGGGAAACTGTGGCCTTTTCAGGCTACCGGTTGAGAGGGTTCCTTGGGAGACAGTCCTGAAGGGCAAAGGGGTCCAGGACGGCTGGAAATTCTTCAAGATGGAAATCTTAAAGGCCCAGGACCAGACTATTCCCATGTGCTGCAAGACGAACTGCCAGGAAGGATGACTGGCCTGGCTGAACAGGAAGCTTTTGCTAGGATTCAGGGAAAAAAGAAGAGTTTACTGTCTTTGGAAGAAAGGACAGGCAACTCAGGAGGAGTGCAGGGATCTTGTTAGGTCATGCAGAGAGGAAATTAGAAAGGCAAAAGCTCAGATAGAACTCAATCTGGCCACTATTGTAAGAGACAACAAAAAATGTTTTTACAAATATGTTAACAATAAAAAGGGGGCCAAGGAGAATTTCTATCCTTTATTGGATACAGAGGGGAACATTGCCACCAGCGAAGAGGAGAAGGCTGAGGTACTTAATGCCTTCTTTGCCTCGGTCTTTAATAGTGAGACCTGTTATCCTCAGGGTACTCTGCCCCTTGAACTGGAAGGCAAGGGCGGAGAGCAGAACATACCCCCCATAATCCAGGAGGAAACAGTTAGTGACCTGCTATGCCATCTGGACACTCACAAGTCTATGGGACCAGGAGGGATCCATCCAAGAGTACTGAGTGCAAAGCCACTCTCCATCATTTATCTGCAATCCTGGGAGGTCCCAGGCGACTGGAGGTTTGCCAGTGTGATGCCCATTTACAAGAAGGGTCGGAGGGAGGATCTGGGGAACTACAGGCCTATCAGCCTGACCTCGGTACCAAGGAAGATTATGGAGCTGTTCATCCTGAGTGGGCTCATGTGGCATGTGCAGGACAACCAGGGGATCAGGCCCAGCCAGCATGGGTTCATGAAAGGCAGGTCCTGCTTGACCAACCTCACCTCCTTCTGTGACAAGGTGATCCACCTAGTGGATGAGGGAAAGGCTCTGGATGTTTTCTACCTGGACTTCAGTAAGGCTTTGACACAGTCTCTCACGACATACTCCTTGAGAAGCTGGTGGCACATGGCTTAGACAAGTGTACTCTTTGCTAGGTATAAAACTGGCTGGATGGACAAGCCCACACGGTTGTGGTGAATAGAGTTAAATGCAGTTGGCAGTGGGTCACAAGTGCTGTTCTCCAGGGCTCAGTACTGGGGCCAGGTCTCTTTAATATCTTTATCAATGATCTGGACAAGGAGATTGAGTGCACCCTCAGTAAGTTTGCGGATGACACCA
>VYZV01006124.1:110669-125100 GCA_013401275.1 Pandion haliaetus | reverse complement strand
CGTAAAAAAAAAAAAAAGGGGGGGGGGGGGGGCATGTTGGTGTAAAAGATTGCATCATATATGTATTGCCATCGGGGTGTCCAAAGGGCTTTCTTTGGAGGCAGATACTTCAAAGGAAAACCAGTCCCTTCGTATGCTGTACCATGCTGTGTAGTGGGGGTTGGTGTTATGCCTATGGTTGTTTGGTTGAAAACCAATGCAGTCTTTCTCCAGGGTCTGATGCTTAGCAAAGGTGGGACATTGATCCCAGACGTTACTGCTGCTGCTTGCGTCAGTGGGGTCACCTATCTGATCGTTTACAGCATTTCTCAGAGGATCGCTTGCTTGCTCCGGTCTCCTGAAAGTCCCAAGTTTGGGAAACGGATGCCTGTGACCCAGATTTAAAGAAAATACTATGTTGGTGTTGCCCTGTTTTAGTCATGCGCTTTTTTTTTCTTTTTTTTTATTTTTAAGCCCTCCTGTATAACGAGAGGCTGAAGAGCCCTGAAATTACAAAGACCTCTCCTACACTTTATTTTGAGGTAACGATTTCTAGCTCGGTTACAGCAGCTTTCAACTACTTTGGGCAAGTGCTTTCTCAGACGCACCTGGTATTGCCTGTCTTTGCTAACAAAAGTCTCAGATGTGTGTTTGCTAGGGCGGGTGTGTAGGGGGGTAGATTTATATCTAAGAGAAGCGTAATGTCTCGCTATGAGGCTTCAAAGGGGCTGAGGTGTGCGTGAGTGAGGGACCATGAGCTCTGTTTTGTCGCTGCAGCATATGAGTGAAAGGGACTTGGTGGGCATGGATACTGCGGTTGCTGTCAGACAAGCAAGCGTGGCTCCCCGTGATTCTCTCAGAGCATGGGAACAAATCTGTGTAGAAAGGATGTTCAAGCCATTTCATAATCAGCTTCATAGCCAGGTCTTGGAAATACTGTAAGGGCTGCCAGAAATCAGTTGTCTTGAACAAGAAAGGTTGAAGAAATGGAATAGAAAAAAAATAAACGTGACCTTACTGATATTAACCTGACCCAAGAGACAAAGAGGACAGATTTCTAAAAGAAGCAGCCAGCCTGTGTTGTGGCAATGAGCGCAGCGCAGCAGGTTGTGCAGTGCTGGAGGTGAGCAGACACAGGGAGCAGGCTGCCTCCCTCGCTGACCCTGTGCCCTGCCTATTGGCAGGCAAAAGTAAACCAGAAAAGTCACGGGCAATCTGCTGGCCAAACTGTTCCTGAGGAGTTCCCAAAATGGCCTGGCTGGCCTGACACTGGTGTCACGTAGCATGCTAGGGAGAGCTGCTCTCTGTGGTAAATGATGGGGGATTTTCTCAGCCTGCAGCGGGATGCAGCAGCAAGGTGTTGGAGCAAGAAAACATGTTTGGTTTTCTGAAAGTATGGCATCAAGCTCTCATTTGTATGGTACCCACTGAAATACAGATCTGATCTTTTCTGAGCAAAGTACAGTATATCTAGGATATAAATGAAGGGCAAAGAAGTCATATAGTATCTACAGTATCATATACTATCTGCAGAGAGAAGCGCATCGTTGTTAACAAAATCCGATAAAAGGACGATTAGTGGTCAGGATGGAAAGCTGTAACATAGAGGTGAGCAAGTTGGATAGGCGTAAGAAATGTGATTTATCTGTCTGCAAAGGATAATAAAGTAGTCATTCTCTACTTAACTATGGCTATAAAGCTATTATTAAAACCAGCCTGGAGAATGTCTAGTGTGCAATGCTCAGGGGGGCAGCAAGCGTAAAAGGGTGCCCTTGGTTGATGTCATGGCTCTGCGTTTTCTGTTCCTCTCTGAACTATCCTGATCAGCACTGAGAATGTCATTAAACTGCAAGTGCTTTTTCGTGCTTAGAAGTCCTATCTTGTCTAACTTCTTCCAGTACAGAGTAATTTTAAAGAATAGGAGAAACACTGAACAGTCTGTAGGTAACTATAGAAAACAATTTAATGAAGTCAGTTTAATGGTTTTCTGTCCTTTTCCGCTATTAAGATTGTGTGCATAAAAGGCACTTTCTCAGCCTTTTGAAAAGTGCTCAGGAAGTCTGTGTGTCAGTTGTTTGGGTAGGATCATTCTGATTTCACACATTATAATCACCTCAATGCTTGTTCTGTAGATTTCCATTCCTGTGTAAAGGTTATAAAGTATATTTTTAAATCAAGTCAGACATGATTTTTCTGAAACTGCCAGGGTTCTTCTCTTTTGACTTAAAGTGGTGCATTTGCGATTTGAGGAACTTGGATATAAATGACTGGGAGAGTAATGCCAAATTCTCTATAATACAACAAGCAGCACGCAGAACCGACTTCTTTCACTTTTACAGTTCTGCTCAATAATAAAAATAAAATACAATTCCTGACTGAAAGTAAGTATATTAATTTTGCTTAATCAGTTGCAAAGTGAGTATATACTGAACGAAATGGCTGTACATTTTTTCCATGAAAATGCTGGTGTCATCAGCCACGCTAGACTAAGCACAAAACATTTCTGTGGTAATTAGTGGAGTTGGTCAGGGTTTCTGTAAGTCAAAAGAGTTTACAAGTTGACTTGCATGTGTTAATAACTTTGATTAGAGCTTTTATTATCAATTTCAGCACTGATAGGTAACTGCATGGATGGTAAAATTTAAGCTGCTTGCACGCTAGTAGAACTTCATCATTCATCTACCCTGAGTTTGCAGAAGAGGAATATGATCCTGATGAGAAGCAAGTCTGTATGCAAACAGGCAAATGTAATCCCTTCACTAGAATCGCACTAATCTGCCAGGATAAATCCAAATAGCAGAGTTTATTTTGTCTTTAAAATATAATTTACTGACACTTCATAAAAAACTGAAAGTACAACTGACTTTGAAATACGATTTTACTTTTTTTCTTTTTTAACCTTAATTATTCAGTTATGCCTTGAATTACAAATTGGTTGTGCATGAATTCTAATTGTGACTGATATCTGGTATTGGCTTATTCTGCAGATAGTATAACCAGCTGCAGAATTTAATGTACTCTCTTAAAAGCTGCAGAAATACCAATGTCTGAACAGCCTATCTAGGGGGTATTTCTATGCTGTAGTCAGCTGAGAATTTTCAGTGAATCAGGATATTCAGTGTGATACTTGACTTGGTTTTACCTAGGTTATAAATCTCACCATAAAACTGTCATTCATTTACTGCTCCTAAAGAGTACATAATAATTTTGCCTAGGATTTGTTAAGTATTTTTTTGCTCTATGCGTTACCAACGTTATAATAGTTAGTGCTAGAAAAGTGGTAGGGAAAAGAGAAGAAATATTGCTCTGAGCTGGTAAACTGTGTCTTAAAACCGTAGGGTTTGGATCACTGATTGTTAGCTTGGTAATGAAATACCTGAACAGACACTTTATCTGTCTCAGGTGGTCAGATTTTTTCTTTTGTAGGGACTATAACTATTCTGTCCATAAATTCACAAGACTGAGATATGTAATGGTGGGGCACTGGAGGAGAACGAGACTTGCAGCAGAGAAATTTGGCTTTAGGGGGCTTATGGCACTAGTTTGGTAAAATAAAATTATCTTAGATCTATGCAGTTTTGCTTATTATTTCTCGGTGGAAATTTTCTTCAGTGTTTTCTCTAGCATATGAAATGCGATGTATTTGTTTAATTTAATATAATGTTTGCTCTCTAGCTACAGCTGTATCTAAATCTGTATGTATGTATTTAATTTAGATAAAACCCCACTATGTGATAGTGTCTGCCATCATATTCTAGAAATTTCAGGTGACTGCATGGAACCTGTTAGGTAATGACTTTTTGTGTTACGTCCAAGCTGAAAATTGACTGACGGGACAAATACATAGTGAATTTTTCCCCATCATTTCTTGTGAATTGGTTTTATATTCTAAACAATATTGGGTAGAGCAGGTTGCAAAGCCAGACTTCTTTTGCTTCATGCACATGGACTTTTCTCTTAGGTCTTTGTATCTTGTGCACATGCTGTGCTCTTCCTCAATGAAATTGTTTGGAGAGTTAGATACATACATTTGGTCCTGTGCAGTGAGCTGAACCATCTGGTCCTTCCTGCTTTTTTTTGCCTTGTAGTAAATCATTCTAACGTAGCTCTTGTAATGGACTTTGAGTAAACCGTTGCTAATTTTTGTTGATAAAATAGAAATACAACTTTGGGGTGGATTTCTATAAAAATAATGCTGTTTAAAGTGAAGCGTTCAGAGGCAGCTATTTTTTTGCTGACTTCTGATGTGTAGGCATGAATTGCAGAAGAACAAATTGTAAAGTTACTCTGAAAGCAGGGTAAAATACAGTAAATCTAAAGAAAAGGGTAATGAAAAGTTGTATTTCCCAGAAAAAATATTATAGCATCGTAGATCCCCAAACTTAAATTTGTTACAGTAAGTAAAGATTTCTTATATAATTAATATTGTCTTAGAAAAAACATTTATATCTGTCTTTTCATTATTGCTTATCACTACATGTTTCTTGTGTGTCCTAAAAGGTATATGTCTATCTGCTTTGGGACTAAACCTATTCTCATTGAATTAAACGGGCTGTGGAAACTTCTGTTGAAATTAATGGTGTGGCGAATGAATTCACTCCATTACAGAATCCGGTCTTTAGTGGGAAGAGAACTGGGCCATTTATTTACATTCACTTGTGTTTCTTCATCCATTTGGATGCAATAAACCTGAATATAATCCTCTTGAGTGCTGTCGGTTTAAATAGCTTTACTTTTTTTTGTCTGCAAAACCAGGGTAATTTCTCCAAACAGTTTTCAAGGGATAGATTGAAATAATTAATGCACATCTAATGGCTAATTTGGTGGGATAACACTTTGCTTAAAGGGATTAATTCCATGCTTGCATATACAAGAAACTCCCAGAGGCTCAAATGAGGCTACTGCAAAGCACCTCAAAGTATTATTTGTCCCTAGTACCTTCCCTCTTCCCCTCTGTCCTGGTTTCAGCTGGGGTAGAGTTAATTTTCTTTCTAGTAGCTGGTATAGTGTTATGTTTTGGGTTCAGTATGAGAAGAATGTTGATAACACACTGATGTTTTCAGTTGTTGCTCAGCAGTGTTTAGACTAAGTCAAGGATTTTTCAGCTTCTCATGCCCAGCCAGCAAGAAGGCTGGAGGAGCACAAGAAGGTGGGAGGGGACACAGCCAGGGCAGCTGACCCAAACTGGTCAAAGGGGTATTCCATACCATGTGACATCGTGCCCAGTATATAAACTGAGGAGGGGTTGGCCTGGGGGGGGATCACTGCTCGGGAGCTAACTGGGTATCGGTCAGCAAGTGGTGAGCAATTGTGTTGTGCATCACTTGTTTTGTATATTTGAATTCTATTATTATTATTGTCATTTTAGTGTTGTTATCATTATTAGTTTCTTCCTTTCTGTTCTATTAAACTGCTCTTATCTCAACCCACGAGTTTTACCTTTTTCCTTCTGATTTTCTCCCCCATCCCACTGGGTGCAGGGGGAAGTGAGTGAACGGCTGCGTGGTGCTTAGTTGCTGGCTGGGCTTAAACCGTGACACCCTCTATCATATAAGGAATACACACTAAGTCCAGATGTGAATGAACTGTGGATTAATCAAAGCTAATCTCAAAAAAAGCATTTGTATTAAGGGAGAACAATGTTTTGTTTTATACAAGCCCGTGCATTTTTTGGGCAACCCAGCTTCGTGTTCTGTATTTTAAGTAGTACAATATACAATAGAGTTCTGTGGCAAGAAGAACTTTTAATGGCTAGAAGTAGAAGAAGGATTTTTCACAGAGACTACATAGCGAAAGTAAATGTAATGCCAAGGATCTTTTTCATGTTTAGGAGAAAATTTATTTCCTGTGGGCATTTGATCATTTGGCAATCTTTCACCCCATCCAACAGTTCTGCAACTGCGCTTTCCAACATTGTGCTTCAAATAAAGCTTACCTAAGCTCCCAGTGTTATGAAAAATGGAACTTGTATAAATTTCCTTTGCATTCTAACTCCATCTTGGCTGCACATAGAAAGTAAACAAATAACAGTTTCCAGGCAGTCTTTTTATCTGTCTGCACATCTCAGAGGCTTTCCAATAAGGCTTTCTGTGGGGAGAGGGGGTGTGTTTAAAGTAAATATAATTTGAAAATGTTCATCCATTTTAGAAGCAGCATTAAAGACCTTAAAAGAAACATGCTTTATGAGATAGACAAGCAATTAGATCAGTGCAGTGATAGTGTAATGCATAATTCTACACTTACAAAATTAGTCGGAGTGAGAAAAATCAGAACATAACATCTCAAGTGGCTGTTTCAGATATGTGCTCTAAAACTCAAAGGTATGAGCAGAATTATTCTGTAAACTGTATCTGGTAAGCAGCTGAGAGCTACTCGTCTACATTAAGATGCAAGTAATAAATACAAGGAATCTACATGCTCTAGAAATAGCTATGACATTCCTCCAGGAAACAAAACAAAAAATCCAGTAATAAACAACAAGGTGGGATTTCTGTGCGCAGTGTTTCTGGAAAACCTTTTCATTAAAAATCCCAAAGGAAAACCAATAGGGTAAATTCAGTGCTGTAGATAAAATTAGTTTAAATCGCTGGTGATAGCTCACGTTTCCAGTTTCCTTTCCTTATACTGATTTACATGACCTAGAGCTTTCCAGAAAAGGAAAACCTGCTTTACAAAGTGCAATATATGCATACTAAACTTCACAAATAAGATCAGCATTGTAGCTTATAGCAATATGCACGTTTTCAGCCCTGTTTCCTAGCGAGATCAACCGTATGCAGCCACTGTCTTTTATCAGTTGACCCACTTCCACCACATTTAACCGAGGGGTTAAGGTTTCCATAGGCAATTAAGTTTCTCCAGGTTTCATGAGAACTAATGGCTGGATGGAAGGAGAAACTCAAGCAGTGCCCGAGTGGCAGCAGCATGAGCTCAGCAGGGGCCTGTTTGGTTTAGGCTGCCATTTGCCGGCTGATGGACATCCCCACAGCAAATACCACCACTGGGCAAAGCTGGCATTGTGTGACCTGCAGAGATTTGCATCTGGTGATATAAAACAGAATACAAATTAGTATGATGAGTGATTTCAATAGCCTTCCCCCCCCACCACCATTTGTGCTAACTTTATGTGTCTATAATTCAACTTGTTCTTGGTTTAAAGCAAATACAGATCAACCTCTGAAATCCCATCTCTGTAATCATATGTGCTTGACAGTATAAAAATAATAGATCCTGCAGTGTTCGTTTTGGAGGGCTGATACCAAACTCTAGTACTCACTCAGGTGATTGACTGTTACTGTCGAATATTGCCAGTTTTTTTCCTTTACAAGAAAATCTGCAAAAATCGTGGTGTGTTAATGTTCAAATACTTTCTTCTGCTGCTCTCCTGAAACCAGCACATTCAAAAACTATATGAAATCTCAGGGTCTTTAGGATGGGATGATGACAGGAATGTACTTTCTTCAGCATGTAGAACGTGAGCCGCTCACTTTGTCATTAAATACTTGCAGAAGTCGATGGAGTTTTCCTGGGTAGAGGGACTGCAGAATTTGGCCTGTGCTTTTCAGACAAGCTGACCCAGAGCATTGCTATGGGTCACTAAAGCTTTGTGCCAATTGTCTGTAATTATCGCTAGCAAATGGTCTCTGAAGTTGAGCCTCTTTTGGAAAATGATTTTGTTATGACTAGGTCTGCAATGTAAGCCTAAATACAGAGTGGTTACCTGGACTGTCAACAACACAGAACACTGAAGAATTTAAAACTGCAAAAAATAAATGCTTTTCCAGAAAGCCTACAATGCTGAGGATTTTCTGCTTTATAAAAAATGCAATTTTAATATCCATATTATGCATCAGCAATAGAAATTTTGATTTATTTTTTTTCCTAACCCTGCACCATTATATTCTTAAATTTGGTGTTCTTACTAATTTTAGATAGCTTTGCTTGGAAGCTCTTGTATTCCGGTTTAGCACAGCAGTTATTAAAACCAATGAACAATTGGAAAAAATGTTGTTAACACAATAGAAATTAACTATCAGAAAGGATACCATGCATGACTGGAGACTACTTAAATATTTGCAGAAGTAGTTTGATGGCTAACAGATACCTCTGTTAACACTTCTCATTGTTAGTGATGTTGTAGAGATCTATTTTAATGTATATATTGAACACTGGAATTAACTTGGTAAATTTTAATATTAGTTGCATGCACTGTAGATAATGAGTAAAGCATAATTGTTTACTTTCATCTTGGTCACAAATGCTGGTATAGGAAGGTTTGAACTCTCACTGTAAATATACAGGAAATTTTATTCGTGATGAGAGCTTGGGGTCCTTTTTCTTTCCTTGTTTTGTTTTTTCCACAAGTCTGTCTCTCCACAGAGAAGCAATTAAGAGGGTACTAACTTCTAGTGTCTGAGATTTTGAGAGCACTTCAGTATTATTGACAGTTAAAAGATTACTTTTGTTATTCTTACCTTTGTTTTGCCACCCGTAAGATATTATGTGAAGTCATTAATGATAAGGAAATTCTTTCCTCCTATTTCCCCCACCCCCCACAGGAATGCATCACTTTGTCACAGCCCTTAATTCAGTCAAAATCTATATATAGCTCTTCATATTTGCTATTTCCTACCGATGAAAGAGAAGGTATGTCTCAAAATATAGTTGGTTGGGGTTTTTTTTTCTTATCCTGTAATGCAATCTGAGATAAGGCTTTCTAAAATTGGGTGCAGTCCGGCAGGTGGCTTATAATAAAATGTAGTGATGGAGTCATACCAGCCACAGTTGTATCACTTGACAGAGGAGCACAGGCCTCAGCAGTGAGGTATTAATGAGGAAATAAAGCCATGCTGCTGTGTCCCACTTGCAGATCCATGACTAATGCCCTTTCTCTTTAGCAGTGTTTTGCCTTGCTGTAAAATTTTAGCTGTGTAGTTGCTACATGCTATGAAAATGTGAATGCTCCCAAATTAGAGGAAGAACTTTTCAGAGGTGGAAGAAGCAATTCCTTTCCTCAAGCAGAATTCATGAGGGTCCATGGAGTTAGGGTTTGTTCCAAGACCCTTCGCTGAAGGGCTCTGTCGAGGACTCAGGCAAGGTTTGCTGTGATACTTCCATTTTGTGATAACTCGTCCGTTGGCTCTTTTTTCTGAGGCCTGTGAAACGCTTCATGTTCGGAGTGTTGTTTTCAAAGTGGAATATTCCCCAATGGTAATATTATTATTGCTAAGCTTTGGTGAGCAATGCTGCAAAAAGAATATGCAGGGAACTAATATTAAACGAAATCTTTAATCAGCCTTTCTCCCTTACTCGGTACGTAACTGCCTTTCCATGTTTTTCTTCTCTGTGCATCTCCTAGCAGAGGCAGGACGTGGCAGGCATGGCTCTCCATTATAAGTGGGTCAGTAGCAGGGGGCTGAAGGTCTGCTCTGAATCCTCTCCCTCCCCGCTATGTGTAGCTGCTACAACGTATAGAGCCTCCGCGGTTGGGGCCGGTATAACCTTCTTCCTGCCTGATAACCTGAGGCTGCCGCTGCCTCTGTGAGATTATTTAACTGTTTCTCTGCCTGACACCAAGCTTCACTGGTAATTTCTTCACCCTCAGAAGCCTTCTTGCAAGTGGATGTCTATACAGGGACTGCAATGAAAACATCTTGAGACTTGCAAGTCAAAACAGTCTGCTCCCAGTGGTCCTGCTGGATGAGCTAAAGTAAATATTGCAACCTTTCCATGGCTTTGCATATGTCTACCTTCCTTATAATTCAGTCATGGTATTTATATGCTGAAAAACATTATATGAGGAATGTGTTGAAAGCCTTGTGTTGTGGTTTAACCCCAGTCAGCAGCCAAGCGCCACGCAGCTGCTCACTCACTTCCCCCTCACCCAGTGGAATGGGGGAGACAATCGCAAAAAGAAGTAAAACTCATGGGTTGAGATAATGGTTTAATGGAACACAAAAGAAGAAACTAAGAGTGATAATGACAACACTAATAAAATGACAACAGTAATGATAAAAGGATTGGAATATACAAATGATGCCCAGTGCAATTGCTCACCACCCACTGATCGATGCCCAGTTAGTTCCCGAGCAGTGATCCCCCCCCAGGCCAACTCCCCCCAGTTTATATACTGGGCATGATGTCACGTGGTATGGAATACCGCTTTGGCCAGTTTGGGTCAGCTGCCCTGGCTGTGTCCCCTCCCGACTTCTTGTGCCCCTCCAGCCTTCTTGCTGGCTGGGCATGAGAAGCTGAAAAATCCTGGACTTGTTGCTCAGCAGTGCTTAGACTAACTGAAAACATCAGTGTGTTATCAACATTCTTCAATACCTAGCTCAAAAACGTAGCGCTATACCAGCCACTAGAAAGACAATTAACTCTACCCCAGCTGAAACCAGGACAACCTTGGATGACAGCCACCTGGGTTTTGCAAAATGTTGCTATAGGCTTCAACTAAAAAAGTGGATGGCTTTCATTATCAGAGATCTGGTGCGCTTCCTGACACTGGCTCTTTTGGCACAGGTTAGATCTGGTGCCATCAGTGATCTTAGGTGGAAGTTGATCCTGGAGAAAGGAAGGGACAACTGGTTTAATCCCAGTAGGATTAGCTGGGATGAGTGTAATGTCACGGGTTTGACCGTACATCAAGGATGGCTCCTGTAATTGTTGCAGCTTTGGGTCTGTGTTGGCTGTAACGCAAGGAATTGCTCATGGGCTGACATGTCTGTAAATAGCCTTGTAGATGCAATTCTTCCTCCAGCACCTCCACCCTTAGCTTACATTGTTGTGATGGAAAAGTTTCCTACTTTTCTTCTCTGCTTGCGGCTGATCAAGAGAGTTGCAACTGAACTTAATCTGAGACAAAACAGCCCTGTTAAGTCTCTTGTTGGGCTTGTGCATCTCTGCACTTAGTTTGACACGAGCTGTGAAATCAGAGTAGTCCCTCCCTGCACTAACACTGAGACGAAGAAGAAAACGCACTGCAAAGTCTGTGCTTGCTGGCAGACTCAGAAATATCTGTGCACAAAATATTAAATTACTTTATTACCCAGCTAGTAGAAAGCCATTTCCCACCAATAGTGATAGGCAGCATAAGCTTAATAACTTCTGGAAGTCTGAAGCTAGGATAAAAGGGAGTGAGGGGTGC
Organism: Pandion haliaetus; assembly: GCA_013401275.1. Classification (NCBI taxonomy): domain Eukaryota; kingdom Metazoa; phylum Chordata; class Aves; order Accipitriformes; family Pandionidae; genus Pandion; species Pandion haliaetus. The sequence continues at coordinate 113,975 of VYZV01006124.1, read as the reverse complement.
CTTATAAATCTCTTAGTTGGGAACTGTTCTTCACGTTATCAGTATATTTGATTACTGGAGCCATCAGCAGTGAGCTAGGTGCAAGCTGTTTAGCATAACCGTACTTCCACTGCTTTTTGTAAAGTCTGATTTAAAAGTGCTAATTTAAAGTGCTAGGGAAATGTCTGCCACGTCTGTGAGGTGCTCACTAAACAGTGAAACACATCTGATTGCGATCAACAGCATCTTGTGCCTGACTTAGTGTCTCTTTCTTCAGCTTTGCAGCATGTAGTCTCTTTGGGATTCCTAGTAAGCTGAGATGCGTAGACTGAATTCTTTTAAGTAGTCCTCCATCACATGCATTGGGTTGTAGAAGCTAAACATGAAAAGGCCACTAATAGTAAATCAGTCTGGGCTGAGCTGCTGTTGCGGGATGCGCAGACAGAACTGGTAGGGGAAGGAAAAGAGGGGTCAGTGACCTAGAAACAACCATCTGAATAACAAGTCTTGCCTCTTGTGACACTTAACACCAGATTGGATTAGACAATAGAAAATTTACAGTGGGGAACATCTTTTGCATAACTAGATTAAACTTTTGCTATCCGTGATGAAGATGGGTCTAGTAAAAGCACATGTGTCTAATCTAAAACCCCTACAAAAGCTGAAAGAGCTGCACAGCTTACATCTGTCACCTGAGCTTGTTGGATATCCAAGTTCTGCAGCCACCCTATGCGTGGTTTGCTGCGTCTAGGAGGCAACATCAGGTTTGCTTAAGGAAAGCCCTCTGCACCAAGTTCTTGTAAATCTGAGAAGTGAAAGCAGTTGCTTTTTCTGAGAATGACTGACTGTTTTGATGAAGCGAGGAGTCCCCTTCTAGAGATGAGCAAGGCACTCCCCTCCTTTCCATTTCTGACAAGGCTGTGGAAGGATTTGGAGGGCAAAAGATTGCCTTATTTAATGATATGTTCAAAGTTTATCATCTTCACCTTCAGACTGGAAAGGTAGACCATTTACTGTTGTTTTCTGCATGTACTGGGTCCTCTTTCCACAAATCAGACAGCTGTTGGACATCATCTTGTCTTGCTCCTGTTACAGTACCCTGGGCTTCTTATTAGAGTCTTTATCTCATGATGTGCTAGAAAGTGTTTGGCCCTTTATGGCATTATAATATTTTCCTTCTTTTGATTCTATTTCTTCCCAAATAAATCACAAAGAAACTTGCATTATTTGAACTTTGTGATAGTGCCTCCCTGAAAGGGATCCTAGAGGTATGAAGGGCTCACGAGGATCCTAAAGCACTTTAACTTGACCTCATGTTTCCATAGTGGTGACATTCTTTGGCATAAAAAAAGTGGAAGTTAATGACCTGAAATATTTTCCTTTTTTAAATGTCATTATTCTGGCTGCTTAATGTCAGGTACTGTAACCTGAATCCTGATCATCTTGGTAGTTTGCTCCTTGGCTTTAAAGCTGAGGACAACAGCAAACCATAATGTTGAACTTCGTGGGCACGAGCTGAGCTGTTGGCCATGTTGTGTTTCATAAATATGTGATGGTGTATTGATGACAAACAAGAGTCTTCCTCAGCACTAAAGGAACTGGTGGCGAGGAAAAAAACCCACAGTAATGTAAACATCTTTTAACTTTCTTGCCAAGGCAAGTGGCTGGTATGAAAAGGCAAACCTGGAAATTTTTTCAGGCAGCAAGCTCAATGGCATTTTGCTGTGGTGGAGTTACAGTATCTTCCTGTGTTGAGAGCCTGCTGGCTTTCCTTGGGTGTCTTGGCTTTGCATATAGGGTAGTGGGGAAGTTTTATGTTGAAAGTGTTACTTGGCCCTGCAATCTTAATGCAATTTAATGATCAACAGGGCTATCTTTAGTCTCCACATAAAGGGAGCCTCCTGACTTCACATAGTTTGATGCAAGGGAACGCCTTTCACTTCACTCATTTCTGTTAACTGGCTACCGTGGACATCAGACCTATTAATACACCATGCTTGGTGTAATCCAGGCCTTTTGTCCCCTCACATTTTTTTGCTCAGATTTTTCCATCGATATGCACGAACAATGATACGGAGGAGCCTCTTCCTTCCGCGAGGGAAGGAGGAATTTGGCCGCTGCTTCTTCAGTCTTGGAGTGTCCCAGCTTTGTTTATTATTTATATCTATGAGTAAAAAACCGTAGAAATATATAAATAAATAAAACCCAGGGAAGATATGTTCTTTATGAACAGGATTATATTTCATAATTTTATGTGGCTAACTTTTAGGCGTTTAGTGTGGGCTGCCTCTTCAATGCAAGCCTGTACACACTTGAAGTGAAGCACCATGTGGGGTGCCCGTCTCTCTTGCATTTCTGCCCTGAGCCCAGGCAGTTATCTTGGGTTCAGCATCTTGCTTTTGGCAAGGGAGGCAAGATCCATCTTGCCCAGGCTTTCCCTGTGTTTGACCTCCGTAGAGAAAATCTGGTGGGTGCCTGATGTGCGGTGTGGTAGTGGTAGCACCCACCGCTGTGAAAGGTTGTCCCTTGGGGGAGTCTGAAAAGACAAACCTGCAACAAGTGGTTTTTGGAAGATAAGGGGTAGAAGTGAGGTGAATTGCATGCAGTGCCCATGAGTCCCTCGGATCACTGCTGGTAGAGGTCAGCGGCGTCTGAGAAATGCTGCTTGCTTTGCCGCAGCGTGTAGCTGTGGCAGATCTCAGCTGTTGGGAGAAGGCTCTTCAGTTTCTGCCTTTAAACACCTTCTGTGTAACTGCAGTTGCATCCATAAATCTCTCATGCTGGGACTCTTATGGGCTTCACTGAGAAACTCCGTTTTAAGGAAGATAAAACTCTGCATTTATAACTGTGTCACTGAATTTTGGTAACCCCTAAAAATAAAACCCTTAAATGAATCACTTAATGAGGGCCATGGGAGAGAAAATGTTATGGTGGACAGATCTGATCTGAATTTACAAGTAGTTCAGCTTCTATGGTCTGTATTTCTTGAACTATTACCAGGAATCATGGTCTAACTCAATCCAGATGCACGCTAAATATCGGAGGGGGAAAATGCTATTTAAAAAAAATACACCGGTGTGTTTCAAGGATCCAGGCCGTGTTTCAGTGATTTGCTTCAGCAGATCCCCATTAGCACTGGCTGCGTTGAGCCAGCAGTGGCGGCCAGCCTCATGGACCGGGGCCCAGGCAGCCTTGGTGTTATGGGTTTGTGTGGCACAGTTTTCTTTGGTGGCAGGGGAGGGGGGCTGCAGAGGCGGCCCCTTTAAGAAGTTGCTGGAAGAATTCGCTGCCCCAAAATGTCGGACCCGCGCACCAAAATGTCGGACC
>VYZV01006124.1:86024-110024 GCA_013401275.1 Pandion haliaetus | reverse complement strand
CCTGTCTTTTGCCCGTGACCATAAGTGGGGAGTGATCCCTCCCAGTCCTTGTCTCGACCCACGGGCCTGCCTGTGTATTTTCTCCTCATCCCAGCGTGGCCAGGGGAGGGGGTGGGGGGTGAGCGAGCGGCTTCGTGGTGCTTTGTTACCGACTGAGCTGACCTGAAACCACGACACTTGGGGTGCAGCATCCACCGATCATGCCATGTTTTGGAGCAGGGCGGATGTGTCTGGACGTGAATTTTGGGACTCCCCAGCTGTCTCCGAGCCTGGAGCAGGGGAGCGGCTGGCAGCATGTGCAGGCAGCAGGTGGGCAGGTGGCCGGAGATAAACCCATGGCCATGTGCAGGAAAGCTGGTGCTGGGCCTGAGCCAGGGGGTTGAAACTGCTCTCCGAAACCACACTGTGCAGGGCAGGCTGCCACACAGCGCTTGCGAGGCAGGGGCCTGCAGCACAGCCTCCCTTGCTGGCCCGCAGGCTTCCTCTCCTTTGGCTACCAGGGTCGCTGTCAGTCTGTTGCTAGAGTTTTTTTTCCTTGCTCGCTTGTCACTAGCAGCTGGTGCGAATTGCTTTTTTTTTTTTTTTTTTTCCCTTCCCCCCCCCATACTTTAAAAAGTAAAAGGCCACAGGGGTGCTGGCAGTGTTGCTCCAAGGGTGTGAGTGTGGAGCACGATAAGGAGATGTGCCAGCCCAGGGTCCAGGCACACGTGAGCATGGACCTGCAGCAGCACGAGAGAGTGTCCAGGCACATCGGAGGGCAGGGCTGCATTGCTGGGTGGCAGAAGAGAAGAAGAGGGGAACAAAAGTCCAGGCTTTGGAAGGAGGAGGTGCTGGGAAGGAACTTCATCGGCAGAAGCACAGCTTGGGAAAGAGCCCCAACTGTGGTGGCAGGCAGCTGGGAATTGGGATTGAGAAGGGCTGGCAACCTTTTCACAAAAATGAAGCAGTGCTCCCCTTACTGACTCCATCTCCTTTCCTGCCACCTTATCTGCTATGACTCTACCAGTCCTTACTCAGCCTGTGTCAGCTCCGTATACAAAGCTTTCCATAGCTTCTCCTGTACGAACTCCTAAAAAAAACCTGTAATACCTAATGCTGTAAGTTGCATAGTTTGTTTCTGGTTTTCCTTAACATCCTGACTGTCTACGAGTAAATGTCATCCCTGCTGTGCAATGGGAGATCTAACTGTGCAGCTACTTGCTTAGGAGCATGTGGTGAGCAGGGATAAGTGCAAACTTTCAATTGTTATTCCTTCAGAGCTTGCTTCCCTCCCGAGCAAGAGTACCACTTTGACCTCATCCTTAAGCCCTTGTGTATTTGTGTACCTAGACGTCAACTTGTGACTCAACTCCTTTTTGATGCCTGGAGAGAGAGAGATGCTGTTTGTCCGAGATGCGTTTAAGCAGTAAGCTTGACATCATTTACAATGCAACCCAACTGTATTCCCTGCCAGCCTGTGACTTGACGTTAGCTGTGCCACATGCCTGTACATACACATCTTCCTTTAAATTCTGCTGTGTTTTACTGGACTGCTGAAATTTGGACTGCTAAAGCACTGATATATGAATGTCGAAAAGATGCCGTGCCTCACAGTAGGCACTGGGTAATCTGTAAGGTTAACAGAGTGGGAATTATCAGTGAAATGCTTATTAGTTGTGCTTTGCTCTGCATGAGACAGCTGAGTGTGGCTGCTCCCTCAAGCCTGGCGGGCTTGGCTCTGCCCAGCTCCCGTCATCAGCCCATCCACTGCAGCGGCATGGTGTTGGACTCAGCTCCCCAAACCACGGCTCAGGGCTGACGAGGGGCAGAGAGTACATTTTGGTGGTGCCTAAGGGATTGGCCTTCTGTTTGTGTATGTCGTGCAAACATTGAAGAGGCAGTAACCCTTTCTCTAGCGTTTTAAAGACCTAAACTGATCCTGTTCACTTGGTTGGATGCTAACTGGTTTAACTGCTACTTGTTCATTACGCCTCATATCTCTTTGACCTTTGTTTCAATAGGCTTTGTATCTTTTGTCTTTTTCTTTCTCTCTTGCTTTCTAATCCAGAAAGCTGTTGCAAAAGTTATTATTTAGAAAGTGCTTTGTACCTTTTTTTTTTTTTAAAGAATACAGAAATCAAACATATTAAGGAAGGAAAAGACATGAACTAATTCATTTTCTTGGTTTCTAAACGTTGGACTTTATTATTGTCTCAATACATATTTTTCCAGGAGCTATCACAGCCAGACTATGTCTAGCAGGATTTCCCTCACTGAACAGCTTTAATCTATTACCTGGGGTGCTGGAGGCCAGGCTGCCCCAGATAAGCACCGCATAGGCACTTGGGTGGCTCCGCAGAGCCAGCCAAGGTTGACCACGGCTGACACGGAGCTACAGCTAAGTCCCCTGCACTCTTGACTTCTCCTCCATAGTCCTCTACATCTGCTTGAGCTCCTCCTGGGCTGGGGAGTTTATTAGTGCTGGAGAAATACTGGACTTGAGATGACAGTATGAACATGCCCCTGCTTTGGTACAGGAAGAGGGGAGACAGGGCCAGGATCCCCAAAGGCGCCTTCAGCAGCATCTCAGATACACCCAGGCTTCTTGGCTCTGTGCTAGGCTGCTTGCATTGTATTTCTGATGTGGGCGCAGTGCTGGAAAACCCTGAGCTGCTTCTGGACATATCCAGATCGATGCCAGGGTATGCTAGGGCAGACTGCTGCACTGCATGAAAGCAGCTGAATTACTGATAGAAACAAACTGCTTCTGGATGCTGTACAGCTGTATTCCCCAATGCTGCATTTTAGCTACTAAGTCTAATGTGATTCAAGCTAGTTTTGTGTGGAATCGACTCTGGTGTAAAATATTGTGCTGTGGCTGTTTAGAAGAAAATCTCTAGGAAGCTAATCTGAGCTTGTTTGTTGGCTCAATAACAGTGTCGGGCAGATAACTTAATCTCTCTGTCGCCACTTACCCCATGTATATCAGGTTTTATAATCCTGAAAAAAAATGTGGTGAAGTCTATTGTTTGTAAAGTGCTTTGAACCTTTTTTAAAAAAGAATCGAAATAGGAGGGGAAGAAGGAAAACTATCTCAGATCTTAATTTATTTCCATGAATTTGTTTCTAAACACATGATTAAAAAAAAAACAAATCCGAACTCCTAGTTCAGACAAGCAAACAAATCATTTGGAAATGGTGGTGGTGGGGGGGTGTTTTCTGGCTGTGTTAGGCTCTCAGTGGGAACAGTGATCGTATCATCATCTGCTTGAGAATTTACAATTACATTACCAAGTATCCAGGCATGGCTTTTCAGTCATGCTTTATACAAATTGCACACTTGAGTAGTGCGACAGGCCATCATCATTAACTTTATTTCTGCGAAGGAGACTTCCTCACGATGGTGAGTGCATACTGCCTGAATATCATCTGCAAGTTTCTTCTAATGAAATCGTCAGCGTGGCCCAATGGGCCAGGGAGATACCCCAGGGCACAGAACGGTCCCGCTCTCAGCACTGGAGTAACTCAGCACCTTTAAGCACTGCACTGAGTGGTTCAGCTACCCTCCATCACATGTGGTTAATAAGAATTGCCATACTTTGTTCGCCTTAGGAAGGAGATGAATCATAGCAATTCTTTTCAATTTATCTTCATTGAAGGGCTTCACAGGCTCTTGATCATTCTTGTCTTTCTCTTTTTGAACTCCCTCCAATACAAAGCGCACCTCAGATTTGTTTTTAAGTGGCGTTTTGTTTGTTTGTTTTTTAATAACTGTGCAATACAGCTTTTCTTTTGGGGATGGACCTGGAGCTGCATATTGGATCTATAGTTACTTGGGCTTCTTGACCTGAACTGCTTTGATTTTTTTTTTTTTTTTTTTTTTAGCTACGTTTGTGAACTTACTACATGTTTACATACTGATACAGGGGAAGTTTAATCAGTTTTAGCTGCTGAAAACCGACAATATTACTGTGCCCTGCTTGATGCTGTCAGGGTATAAACATATGCAATGTTGACTAGCAAAAGAACATCAACATCTTCTGAGTAACAATTTTATTGAGCTCTCAATTAGGGTAGTAGTAGATTTTTCTCTCGCAGAAAAGTTTTAACACTTCTTTTAAAAACAAATACTAATAAAAATCTTTGGGGGCAGCCAGCTGAAGTTCCTGTGCAGGGAATTCAGGTTTAAAACCTTCCTCTCAAACCAAAAGCACATCAGGGTGTCTCATGGGTATCTCATGGATGTGTCCTGACATCTGGGGTTAAAAGTCTTGTCTCTCCTGCCCATAATTCCCTTCTCATGATTAATGGTCTCCAACAACCCCAAACTGGGAGCCCAAGAGAACCCTCACAGAGAAGACACTACAGCTTTACAGTTACAATATATAACCTGGGATACGGCAGATGCATCTTCAAATTCCTCTTCTGATTAAAGAAGTGTAGCAATTTCAGCCTGGATCTCCAGCTGACTATGGTGGTGTCAATCTTTCTTTACATTTAACACAAAATGTTGTCCCAAGAAGACCTTCCTTAAAATTTATTCTCTCTCTCTCTCTCAAGTTTTAGTTGATGAAGGAATCCCTAACGAAGCCCAGCAATGAATCCCTGCAGGAGATGCTGCTGGGTTTTCCCAGAAAACAAATACTCTCTGTGAGGCTTTCTTGCAGTAACTGTGGTGTTAGCGATCCTTGGTTATCTCCGTGCAGGTCCTGTGCTTGCAGGCACGGGGCACGGAGCAGACCCTGGACTCTGCGGGTGGGAAACTCTCGGTAAAATGTCCTGTATTGGTTGAGGGAGGTTGCAAACATTTCTATCCTTGGAGATACTCTTAACTTGGCTGGCTGAGGTACTGGACAGCCTGGTCTAACTGACGTTTAGAGAGAGGGTTGGACCTGCAGTGGTCCTTTCTGACCTAATTAATCCTATGATACTTATTCAGATTTCCATCTCCTTTGCAAATGGACAGACTTGCCCTCATACTGGCTATTTTTTTCATGAAGCGCTACGCAGCACTGCTACGTTTATGCTGTCAAGCACCCAGTGATACAAATGGCCTTGTTTGTTGATGTATCTGATGTTTCTGTACAGATGCTGTACCAGTTCTTGGCCTGACAGACCCAAGGCTCTGCTACTTACTGGATGGATTCCTCTTCATTTATGCAGTCGTCATGACAGCCCTTTTTGTGAAAGCAAAGGTCAGTCTATCGAAACACTGATGTATTTGGCTTTGGTGGTGTAAACAAGTTGGGCTGAGCTGGAAAGTGGGGGTGGGGAGGAAGCATGTCTCTTCAAATAAGAACTTTTTTTTTTTCTTTGTTTTTTTTTTTACTTTCCTCCTTTTCTGGTGCCAACCTGAGCAATCTGGGGAAGTTCTTTCTGAAGGTTCATGAATGGAGAGGAAGAGAGTATATGAGAGTGTTTTGTGCCTAGTTATGGATGCAGTCAGAGGTTCTGGATATTGTAGCTGGGAAATGCCTCATCAACAGTCATGTGCTTTCTTCTGCTTTGTCATTGGAAAGAGAGGAGGGGATATGCAGAAAATTCAGAATAAATGCCGTGCTTGTGAAGGATGTATTAAAATGTCTCAAGAAGTCAGACATCTTTGATGAGTGTGATGATGCAAATGATATAACCCCAACAACCACAGCAGAGGAGTCAGGGGGACAGGATGGACACAACTTGATGGGCTGTTGTTACCAACCAGCATCTAAGGAGACACTTAGTGCCTTTAGTGTACTTCCACGGCCGATGATAATGTAATGTGATGGAGGTATGTACATTTCCAGACATGTACACGCTCTGAGAGCTCTGCAAATCACAGGAGAGGAGTTGTCTGCCTCTCCCTGGCACAGAGCACTCCAATGCAATGGTGCTCTCAGCCAAGCCTGAGCAGGTGAAAAGGTGTCTTGGTCGCTGTCTGTACACCTGGCTTAGCCTTCCCCCAGAAGTAAAGGGGATGATCCCAAGCTGTGCTTGGGGTTACGGCTGAGATCACCAGCAGGACCCCTCACAGCTCTTCTCTCAGGACTGCAAAGCCAGTGCTGAACCCAGAGGGAGAAGAGGGATGTTTGGAGGAAGCGAGCAGAACTTAGTGATGGAGAAGGAGAAACCTTTTTTGTTGCCAGTGTCAATCCTGACGGCAGATGAAAGTGCTGCTCTGAGACTTGAAGTCTTTTTGAGGCTGCTAGAGGGAAGAGGCGCTGGGGCGCACACAGCGCGCGCTGTACGTGCCGGCAGGAGCTGTGCACCTTGCCCACTGCGGGGCGAAAGCGCGATAGCTAAGGAGGGCTTGGCAAAGCATCCAAGGAGTTTGAACGTGGCACAGGGAGCTGCTGCAGCCGCGCTGCGCTTGCCAGCTGCTCTTCCTTCCCCACCCAGAGCGTGTCTTAAGCGTGCTGCTGCAGGGGCAGAGCTGGAGCTGGAAGTGGCTCCTGGTCAGAGGCAGCATCCCTTGCCTTTAGATCGAGGAGTGCTTGCTGTCGTCTTGGTGTGCCTAGCTGTTTGCTGGTAACGTGCATAGTGTTCAGCTGTAGCACGTAAGCTACTGCACGAGGGAAGGCAGCAGAAGGAAGGGGAAAGCCATGCCTATAGTTACGCTAGAGTCTTGCAGCCAAAAGCAGCAGAGGCATTGCAGCTGAAATGCCAGCACAAAGCAGCAAGAAGTTGGTGGGGCATTTCCTGAAGGGTCTTTGTCTGGTCCCAAACCTAGGAGTTTTTTAGAGATCTGCCAAGCTGTGTCACATCTCTCACCTTGTCTCCTGGCCAAAGGAATGGTTTGTGGAGGCTTTTGCCAATGGCATAGCCTCATCGCTGTTGTGAGCTTTTTATTGATGGAGCACATGGCCAGTGCACATGAACGTTTAGGCTCTGGTGCAAGAAACGTGGGCCAGATGCTTGGTAAATTACTGGTCCTGCCAAAGGTTCAGGGACTATAATGGCACTTGAATACAATTTTTAAAAAATAAAGTCAAGTTTATCCTACGCCTAACGACAAACCTAGCTAAAAAGTAACTTCTAACAAAGAATTTAACTTATGATAATAACTCAAGGCTAAAGCAATGCAGTATGTAGTTTGACACTTCTTTTTTTTTTTTTTTTTTTTTATTGGAACACAAACTAGCTGCTCTCACTGACCTAAACCTGCCCCTTTTTACTTGAAAGTTTGGCTTAGCAATTAACTGCTCGTAAATATTGTGAGGAGGTGAGCCAAAGAGTAGCTACAGCAGGGAAATCCTTTACATACTGGTTAGTTGCCACTCATGCCAACTTACCGTGGTGGCACTGCAGCCCAGCAAGCCAGGAGCCACTCCCGAGGAGTGCAGGGATCCCCTGTGCCCTCTGAAGCTGAGGACACCCAGGAACTCTGCAGGCAGCAATTATGATTTTATATCCTGATGGAGCTACTTCTGATAGCACAGGATTATGATACGCACAGAATAGGAATGCAAAATCAGTGGAGGGGGGAAAAAAAAAAAAATCCCAAACTCGGATGCTTTACGTAGCTGTGAACTGGTGTTATGCAAGTAAAATGACCTGGCTGCTGAGAGCAACCTGGCATGTGGATAAAACTGCCAGTGTGGCTGTGACTTGTAGTGCCTGTATCGCCGCTGGTGCTACAGGTAGGACTGCTTATGGATTGTCCTGTTTCTGATGAGAGTAACTTGTAGGAGAGAGGGAACAAAAGGATTGAACAGAGCTTCTGTCTCTCTGCTCACTGTATGGTCTCTCTTCCAGCTCAGCCAAACCTCTGAACCACAGCTGCGGCCAGGCCAGGATGATGTGTATAATGTAAGTAACTACTGCTTTTGTTTGTTTTCAAATCTGCTACCCAGACAGACCTTTCTGGGCACTTACAGATAATGAATTGCCTGTGGATCAGAAAAACTTTGGATGACCCAGCTAATGAAAACGCTATACCCAAGCGTGCAGCACAGCAGTTGTAAGGAGGAAAGGTAAAACCTGACAAGGGCAGGTTCTGTTGTCACTTTATCTGGCTGGATGCTAGTCAGATATATCGTCTGTAAGTTCCCGATGTGATCCACTGAGCTGAAGGTACACCAGGAACCCACACCATCTCAGAGGCAGTACTCGGTGTGCTGCACCATGTCACATGTCTGTGAGAGCTCCGTGTGTGTGCGCGTGCAGCTACTGGACTGTTACATATGATGTGCACCCCACACTTTCTCGCCCAGCCCTCTGCGGTTGGCTTGCAGCTCTTGCTGTTCGCTGTTCCCCAGGCGACTCACAGGCATGCCCCCACCTGTGTCACGGATGTTATTTGATGTGGGCTGGAGAAAGGGCAAATGCCCAGGAATGCTGCGTTGCTGACTTTGGGCGACGGCAGCTCTTGTCTCATCAAGTGTGTGGAGCCAGAGTCATCACGGCCCGGCTGTCTCGGTTCTTGAGCTTTCCTGTTGCCCATCAGCAAGACGCGTTGTACCAGATCATACTAGAGGCATGCCTCGTCCACTGTACCCTCATCACAGCCAGCATCAGGTGGCTCTTTAGGCAGTGAAAGAGGACAGAAACAAGATCCTGTCTGTCATTCCTAGCTAAATTGCTCACTCATGGCAGCATTAAACTTTTGCTATTTTTGCTATGTCTAGTTGTCTTTTAATTTTTTTTCTCTCACGCTTTTGACCATAGCCACATCCTGTGAGGAGTTCTACTGTTTAACTGTGTAATGTATGAACACTAATGCATTTTTTTCAGTTTAAGGAGTGTTGCCTGTCACCCTTTTAATAGCACTGTCAGCTGTGTTATTCTGACCTGAAATCTCTCCTTTGCCCTCTTCCAAGGTAATATTTCCCAGCTAAGAAATGTGTTGGGCGTCAAATTTCTATAGCATCTTGATGCAAATTTAGTTGAGCTGCTCTGCAAGAAAGATCAAGCTTGTGGATCTTCACCCACCAGTGGGAGAGAAAGCATGGAAGTCAGAGTCCCGTCCCCTCACGCACTCTCATTTTCAGCTCATTTCTAATTAAGAAATGTTCTTGATGCAACGGCTTGCAGTTTTGTGCAGCACAGACTACTCTTATCATTTCTGTGGCTTAGTTGTAGGCATTTTTGTTGACAGTTGCATTAAGGGGTAAAAATAATTTCTAGCTCAGTTATAGTACTCCTGAAGTTGGACACAAGCTGGGTTCCCTTTCTTTTCCTGCATTAAGTCAAGATCTATTTTCTCATCATCATAATGACCATCACTGCTTCTTGCTTCCTTGTTTCAGAAACTGTCTCGTGGACACAGAGATGAATATGATGTTCTGGGGGCAAAGCGAGGTGCAGACCCTGAGCTGGGTGGGAGACACCAGGTAACTTCCTCCCACACGTGCACCTTTTTTCTTTTAATCTGGTTCCTTCCTTCTTGTGTCTAACCGCTGTTTAGACATGCAGGCACTCATCACGTGTTTGCTAAGCACGAGTACCTTCCTGGAGAGGGAATGGCAAAATCTGTGTAGTAACTCAGGCGGCTGGCAGTGTGGCGGGGACAAGAGCAAACCTTCCCCCCCCCCTCGCCTTTGGTCTTTGCCCCTTGTGCCCCCCATCACTTTGCTGAGAAGGTGCAGCCACCCAGAATAGGAAGTGACACCCAGCCTTGGGGCGGATGTGGAGCAGGCAAGGCAGGAGTGGGTGTTTCATGAGAGCTCGCTGCATGTGATGCTGCCAAACAAGTGCCAAGAAAGTAAAGCAGCAGCCAAAACAACTCTTTCAGCTGCAGAGCCCAACAGTTTCAAAGGAAAGAGGAGGGGAAACCTTCTGCATCGGCATGTAGGGCTCGCCTGCAGATGGCAGCTGTAGGCATTGAGCAGAGAAGAGCTAAGTTTTATCAATTATTAAAACTAAATTAATTTTTCCAGAGAACAAGTTGTCTTAACAGAGTCTTAGGGGGTGGAGGCAAGATGGGCTGTAACAGGCGCGGCACCCCCATAGAGCTGTAGCTGTGCCTTAGAGCAAATGCACAGGCACATGCACGGTAGTGGGGGAGGCTGGTGGTGCGACACGTGGGTAACTTTCTTCTTTTGTTTTACAGCAGAGAAGAAAGAACCCTCAGGACACTGTCTACACTGTAAGTAGTGAGAGCTGGAAGGGGGCGGGGCTGCAAATAGAAACTCCTATTTCATAGGAGACTCCCCCCACCAGTTTCAGCTTTGGTTCAAACTTAACAGCTGCTTTCAAAGACCTCCCACCCACCCACAGCCCCATTTTGCTAGAAGATTTCTACTCTCTTCTCCACAATAAGAGAAAACCATTGACTCCCTGTGTGGATGAGGAAAAGAATTTGGGTCAAGATACCTGCCGAACCCTTTATGTTAGCCATTAGTGACTAACCAACCTGATGCTGCAGTAGTTTATGTGCTTGTTCTCCAGCCTCTCTGACTGCTCTCTGACAAAGGCCAAATGTCAGTGCATCTAAGAGCGGCTGCTTAGGAGCCTGTTGATTTAATTGATTTAACTCTGGCTGAATGTGGTGGTCTGTGTTCCAAAGGGTAGATACATGAATGCTAATGCTTATGTCTTAACTCGGGTCTTTCTGGGTGTTTGGTGCTTGCTGAGAAGAGAGCTTCTTTCCAAGACTGGCCTTCATCACCATTGAATCAGAAGCTCTGACCACAGCTGGTCATAAACGTTTGGGAACTGCTTCCCTGGATGGAGGAAGGAAGAGCTCCTCTTTCTTAACTTTCACCCTGTGGTGTTAGACTTCTCTTTTCTCTGGGACTGAGCTGCATGGTTGGATCTGGCTCCTGAACAAGTGCTGCTTAAAGCTTTTCTTTGGAGAGCTTTGAGTGTAGTATCTGGTGCCAGTCTAGATAAATGACTTGGTTGAGGGTAGAGTTATATTCATTTACGTGTTTGGAGATGAGGTGGTGTTGATATGCTAAGCAGATTTGATCACGTACAGCATCTACTTAAAACCGCATTGGTCAAGTCCCACCACTGCCCCTTCTCTGGAATATATAGAAGCTTTGAAGGCAAGGCAGCCCCAGAAGCACAGGCTTTTCTACTAACATGCTGACTCCTTCCCCCTCTCTGCTTGCAGTCACTGCAGAAGGACAAGATGGGCGAGGCTTACAGTGAAATTGGAATGAAGGGAGAGGTGAGTCCTACTTTCCTTCCTGGTGAAACCTGGGATGAAAAATTCTTCGTTGCCAGTCCCTTACAGAGCCGCAGCCCCAGCTGCACGTAGGTGCCTTGCACGAGGAAGTCCCCGTGTTGCACACAGCAAGTACAGGCACAGCTGAGAGCAGTTATCTATTTCCTGTAGTAACCAGTGTGTTTGGTGCAGCAGTAGGACAGACATGTAGCTACAGCGTTACGGTAGCCATAAAACAAGGCGGAAATCAGACAGTAAGCTTTGTCCCATCGATATTAGAAACACAGCCCGTACACCAGCACTGTCCCTGGGCAGACTGAATAATGTCAAGGGAAAACATTTCAACTTTTGGACAGAAATATTCTGACAGCTGCCCCAGCTGAGGAGGCAGAGGGTATGAGATGGGTGAAGAATAGTTGAAGGAAATGGCTGGTTTCGAGCGCTGCAACTTCTGTGGCCCAGCAACTCACATTAGTTGAGCACGTTGCCCCAGGGCAATTCAGAGCTGGAGGTTCACAGTTTCCCCTCGATGGGCTGTTGAGGCTGGTCTGCTTTATAGACACAAGTAAGCTTTTGCAAGCTTCTCCTTGTGCCTGTCTTCAGACAAGTAACGGGGGAAATGTTCTCCACTCTCAAAATGGTTAAGGAATACATCAGGTATGTCTGAAGCTAGCAGCAAACATAGTTTTAGCTCTGTGCACAAACCGCCGGGGGAGGGAAGCTTGTGTTGAAAACAAACCACCTGGGGACACCGTTCCTGGCAAACCGAAAAATTGCTGTGACCTGCACAGGTTCTCTTTTATGTCAACGTGTCTTTATATATAACCTTCCATTTCCCTCTGAAACGTGAAAAAAGGGGCATTTCAAAACAAAGTTTAGTGTTGAGAAATGCTGAAGCAACACCAACATTTAATCCCCTCCCCTTTTTTATTCTAATATCCCTCTGCCATAATCAAGCTCACAGTCAAGTTACAAGCAATGGGTTTATAAAGTCGCACCATGTTTTTATGAATGTTTCTATTACTGGGCGGACGCGAACACCACACCCCTTGCCTCATTCTAGATATATGATCATTTAACAGGCTGCTGCAATTTTAATTGTGGCAGGCACTACTCCTTGCCCTGTGTTTGTGATGCAGTCAGTGCTCTGCTGCAGTGGGGCCATAGGCTTGATGTTCCAGCCCTCCATCCAGGGGGCTGGAAGCTCTGCTGTCCCTGATTCTCACTTGGAAATTGCACTCTCGTGCACAACGTGGCTGCTTTACCTGGCAGCTCCCCGTACCCCTGCGACTGCAGCAGCAAGTGCGTTCAAGGAGAAGGTTTTTCTTTTCACCTGGCTGGTCTCAGCGACCTCGTGCGCGTGCTCTACTTGTACCATGACAGTCCCAGTACCTATTTTACTGAATCCTGCGTGACTTGTCCTCAGACAGCCTTATCTGCGGCTCCTTTGAACATCTAGAGAGCTTACAAAAGGTGTGCCGGAGAATGTACTTACTTACCCGTGTCTGTCCAAGAGAGGGCAGAGTCCCTCGGACACCAGCCGATATATGCAGCAACTCAAAAAATACAGCCCCGTTCCTTCCCGGTGTGGCTTCAGCTCATGAAACAATCGGTGGCTATAGGAACGCTGCCAAACCTCTATACACACAGTAAATCAAAGAAATAGCAGCATTGTAACAGCGTGACAGGAAAATATGTCAGCAAACAAAAATAATTTCCTTTTATTTCCAATCCTTGCTATTTTCTCCTTCACAGCCCTTGCAGCGTGTCTGAGCTGGTCCAGACTTAGCAGGTGCTTTCCCTCCTGCAGGGAGAGGGTGTCCAGGCCAACCTCAGCTGCTGACCCTCAGCACGGGATGGGGGAAGTCAGGGGTTTCTTTCCTTTTGCATAATTGTGAAAGCACCCATTAATCTATGCTTGTTTTTCTTTCCCAAAGCAGCAGAGGCGGCGAGGCAAAGGGAATGAAGGTGTCTACCAGGTAGGCAACACATCCAGCAGCTGTTCCCCTCACCTAGCTTCACGGCTTAGCTATGTAACTAGAGACTACAGCTAATTGCACTGTTAGCGATGCATGAGGAGGCAGAGCTTTCAAAGCACTTTTCTGAGGATAGTTAGTCAGATTTAGGGAAAGACCACACTGCTGGTACTTTGATAAAGTGGCTGTGCATTCTAAGTGCAACTGGCAGGAACACTTCTTTAGCTGCTCTGCAGGAACTATTTATTTCCACAGTCCTGCATCTTGGAGAACGACTTTTTGACTGCGGCAGATGACGCATACAGTTCTGTCTCAGAATTGTTTACTACTGCTTAAATGGAAACCTTCAGCTTGCCAAACAGCTGTGGTCACGCAAAGAACCAGTGGTTCAGCCCATCTCACTACAGCATACAGAGCACAAACTGGTCACCCCCCCTCCAGCCCCTTGGTGCACTGGGGGGGGTTTCAGTGTTGCACAGACGTAACGGAGGGCAAGGAGTCCATCGATAAGGCCTGTTTGGGCTGCCATGCATAATTGTTCCAAAAGGCATTTTACTTTCCGTAGAAGCCTGTACGTTGCCACTGACATCTCAAAATTACAAAAATAAAATATATATATAAAAAAAAGTTCTGCTGCTGCTGCAGCACATGCCAGGGAGTTTTCCTGTAACGTGGCACAGTTGTAGCTAATGGCATCTTTCCTCAAAACCTGCTCTGCTGAGATAGTCACAGGTAGCTGGTGAGAAGCACTATCTTATCGCTGTCCTCAGTATGCCACTAAAGATTCATATCAGAGGAGTGAAGGGGTAGCTAGAAGTTTTACAAGCGGGCACCGCCTGTCTTACTAAATAAATCCTCACTCTCAGAAGCCCCGGTTACCTCTGCTCTGGCAGTCTCCGGGGCTGCCCTGTGACTGTGCCACCTCTTCTACTGCCCTGCTCTTGGAGTGGTCAGTGCCACGGCTGCAGCAGGCACCTGTAACTCACACGTTACAGCTGACTTACCGCCACCAGAGCAGGCTGGCAGGAGAAGGACTGCTGCATCACAGGAAGGGGTGCGAGGGGATGCTTCCCGGGGTTCACAGCCATCTGAGGCCCCACTGCCAACTTACTCAGAGTTGCACCTGACTTCCTTTCTAAACTAAAGAGAAGTCCAGAGAACAGAGTTCGTGATTTGATGTCTGTTCATTTAGTTAGCAGACAAATTTCACTCTAGCATCAGTTAGCTCTTAATAGTCAATAATATGCAAATAAAATGTACTCTAAAGATCTACATAACCAGTGAGGAAGAGTTGCTGTAGTCATACGTTCATAACAGTTATTCAGGATGCATCTTGCCTTCAGGTAAGTGATAGCTATTGACACCATACAAATACTAAGGAATCACTCATGAATAAAAACCTCTGTAGGAAAAAAAAAAAACCCCAAAATTAGGATTATGCTGTTGAACACCCCTGCCACCCTGTTCCTGACCAGTCAGCTGGGGAGAACGAAGCACTCACACTTGTACCTCACCTGTTTTTCTGTTTTTCAGGGACTCAGTGCAGCGACCAAGGACACTTATGATGCTCTCCAAATGCAGCCTTTGCCCCCCCGCTAACTGGGAGTCACAGAGGGGATGGGCAGGAGCGAGAGATGCCCACCTGCTTTGGGGAGGAGAGGAGAGAAAGCCTTGTTCACCTAAAACAAACGCTGTGTATTTACTCAGTGCAAAAACCTACTTTGGTTGGTGCACAGAGGGAATATGTCTGGACTTGGTCAGCCCCTTCTCCCTTCCCTCCTGAATCATGTAACTGCAAGCTTTAGCTATTAAAGTGTACATATCTGTAAAGTTGTTTCCAATAATGGTGGTTATTAGGCTGACTTTTGTAAGATTTGTGTTGTGGGACCAGACCACACCTACTGACACAGCTGTTTCCGTAGCTCTTACTTGCCTTCCAGGGGTATCACAACATGCAATTACGGTTTCGTTGCATTTAAAGAACATGTAAAAAATAGGGCTGTAGTTATTTCCTGTAGTATTTATCTTAAGACCACGTGACACAGGCCAGCTGAAGTTTTTGCTTTAAATTTACCTTTTAAAAACTGCCTCAGTGGAAGACAACTTTTTTCTTTAATTGTAAAAAGCGATGCGAGGTTAGTGTAGTGAAGGGCAGAGGCTGAATGCCAGCTTTTCAATACGAAGAAAATGAGCACTAAGCTCCAAGAAAAGATCAAGCAATGGTATTGCCACTCATCCAGCACCTGGAGCTAAACGAGAGCCCGGTAACCTGTGTAAGAGGCTTCTCAGAGGGCAGAAGGTACCCCTGTTACAATGAAAACAAGGAGAATGGACTCCGGTAAAGAGAGTAATACTGGAAAAGCCAGGAAGACTCACCCTGGAGAATCCCGTTTGGCTGGAACGTCTGCCCCCTCCCACTAGCAACATCTGCAACTCTCACTGCGGAACAGGCTCCCCTTGTAAGAGCTGGTGTGGCAATTCTAATGTCAGAAACAGACCAAAACCATCACTTCTGGGCAACAGAAACTGTACAAAAGCCAATGTAAATGCAGTTTCCAAACCAGTCTATCATCAGGTTACCTTTACAAGACGATGCAGGGATCATTCCAAAGAGCTACTAGTTCAATAATGTAATGCATTTTTGCTGAATTAATAAAGTTAGTGTCAAAGGCCCGTGTGTGCGTGTGCACATTGAACAGCAGTGGGAAGGGTACAAGCCATTAGCTGATGCATTCAGGCCGGCGGGACCAAGTTACGCCCAGCAGCATAATCTCCTGGGCAAGCTGAGGAGGACAGTATTCCCGCAGGCGCTTCTAAGCACATCCTGGGAAGTGGGCTGGGATGTTGGGAAAATGCTGTAAGCCCAATGTAACAGGGACACTCGCCTCCTGCTGCATCCTCAGGTTTGCCACTGACTTACAAGACTGGGCAATGACACCTGTAAGCAACGCGGCAAGGACAAAAACCAGCCCAGCAAAGTAAAGCGTGCTTCAACCTGGGTCGGGAGCCGACCACTTCATTCCGCCAGGCCTGACAGAGGGATCAGAGGCTAAGGCAAGACTGTGGGAACAAGAGCTGCTGCTCTGGGCACTGCCCAGATGAGGTTCCGTGTTCCTTTCTTAAGGGACTGGGTTAGCAGCAGAAAAACCTGCCGAAATTGCTCTTACGTAAATTACAAGGCTGTGCCTAACTTCTTACAGCTTCACTGCTTATCTGCAGTAGGTGCTTGTAGCTTTTGAAGAATATTTCAAAGAAAGACAGACAGACATTAAGTGAGCACAAAAAAAGTAAACGCAGACATCCTATGCGTGGCAAGCAATGTTTCTTGCAAAGAATTTCCTAGATCCCTTACTGTTCTGCAATGACAAGAAAAATATGAGAGAATTGGGCAATACCTGAAACAGCTCAGCAGAAAACTGCAGTAAAGTTGCTACTGCGAAGCACTCTTGTCCTTGATGCAAGAACACAGCGTACTGAAAATAGCTTTTTTTTTTTTTAAATTACGATAACCAGATTTGCAAGATGTCGAAGTCAAAAGTTTCGGCAGTCATAAAATACCAACCCCTAAACAATGGGGAAGAACTTCTTGGGCGGTGGGGGGAGGGAGAGAGGAATCGCCTATTATGCTCTTTTTATCTATAAAAGGCTATTGATTTCGAAAAGCACCCAACACTTGTTTTGGGGACACTCACCGTAGCTGTGAGCCGAGTCTTCTCTTTGCCTCCAGGAAGCAACTGAAGCCGTTTTTTTTCTTTTAGGAGAGGAGTTGGTAATACAGAAGTAGAACAAACGCTTCAAGCAGAGTGCAACCAACCCTGGGCTCTCCTCCATTTTGACAAGACAAAGAGCATGAAAGAACAAACAATCTTCTGGCCCAGCCTGATGCATCCCGGGGGAAGGGGAATTAGCCTTCCCCCGACACATTTAAAAAACTACAAACAAGTGCATACATGTTAAAACACTTGGAAAATGGTTTAATGATGTTTACAACAGAAATGAACTGTACAATTACAGTAAGTTTAATATATATAAAAAATTACAGCAGACAAATGCATCTACACAAAATCTACCTTTTCATTCTGATTTACTGTAATCTACACAATCTCTCAATGCCTACAGCTATCTGTAGGCAACCACTGGGAAAATAATAATAATAATTAATAATTAATAATAATAATAATAAAGGACATCTTTAAAGAGACAGCATTTCGCCTTCCTCCTCACCCCTAGTGTGATCAGCAAGGTTTTGAAATGTGTGGGACTCTCACATTTCAGTCTCAAGAAAAGCTTGGGTTGCGTTTGGGTACGGGTATTCCCACATGGCCCTCGATTTCAAGTGTTCTGCTGACCTGAAGCGTATTAATGCAGTATATGAGGAAGGGCAAGAGAAAAAAAAAAAAAAAAACCCTCCCAGCCAGTGTAAGCAGGCAGTTGCACAGAGTAGTGAAACCATTAAGACAGACAAATTTTCAGTCTGTCTCAGAAACGAAGCAAGAAGGGACTGCCCGGACGCTACAGACATTCACAAATCCTCACCTCTCTGAAAACTATTGCCGGATTTAGAAGAAAGGGCTTTTTTTTTCTCAACTCCCGCTTCTTCATACAAAGGGTTAGTTTGAAAACTAACATGTTAAAAAAATATTTAAAACAAAATTTACACTACTTCCTCTTTGGCCCATCCCTGAAAAACAGTGAAAACCCCTTTATGCTGAGAAAGAACCTCAGGTCAATGGGGAAAAAAAAAGAACATGCTGTCTCTTTAAAAAGAAAGAAAGAATCCCAGTTGGGAGCAGCCGTCAGTGAAAATGCGATCCAAATTGGCGGTCTGATGGAAATTCCTCATGGAATATTATGTACAGTTTAAAAACCCTTAGTTGTTTTTTTTTTTTATTATTATTATGAACACCTAGGCAGTGAAAACTGTTATGTTAATACATACATAGACACACCCAAAACATACAAAAATACTATTATTTCAAACTACTAAGAATAGGACAAGTTCAGTTATCTCCATGCTATGACTTTAAGAGCATTACACTGAAACAAACAAGAATTTAAACGACAATTTTTTAATATCCCAGAAATATACCAAAATATACATCTAAGCTTTGGAATTACTGAGGTTAGACTAATGCAAGTGCTGGGTAATCGTACTTAATACACAAGTCTAAGGTTCTGCAGGAAAGAAATTATCTTTGGTATCTGCATCAGGCTAATAATATTAACATTTGGATTTTGCTTTGGGATAGAGCTTGTATGACCCTAGAACCAAACACCCCCCAATCAACTGAGATTAAAAAGATCCATGTAAAAAGTTCCTCCATTTGCAATCCCCCCCCCAAAAGTTAAAAAGTCACAGGCATCTACCTAGCATAAAAGGTTGAGAAATACAATGCATAGTTGCACAGTGGTGCTGCAAAAATAAAAGAAATCTAGAAAAAAGGAACTAGAGGAGAAATGAAAAGCTGCTTCTTCTTCTTTCAGGGATTTCTCACAACAGGACAGCCTCTTCCAAGCAGTGACGGGGGGAGGGGGGAAGCTCAGAAGTGCACCTCAGCGTGTATTAATCAACATCACCCAGCCCCCAGAGGGTTAAAGCACCCAGCAGAGCAGCCAATCCTGCACCCAAGTCTTCAGCTCCTCAACCCACCTGCAAAGCCCCCGGCCGTCCCTCCCAGCACCTGCGCCCCAGATTTCGCCCCAGGGCAGCGAGTTTCTTCCCGGGGGCCTTTCGGAGGCCGGCCCGGGGCAGTGCCCCCTCGCCCCGGGGCAGTGCCCCCTCGCCCCGGGGCAGCCCCCCCCAAGGCTGGCAGCTGGCGGAGACCCTCGCCCGGCCAGGCCGGCCTCACAGGTGGGCTTGGTGCTGAAGACGCCCTTTGTCTTTGGTTTGTTTGTTTGTTTTGAGTTTATACAATCATTAGGAAATCTTTGGTTTTGGCTGGAAATTTTAAAAGAACAAAACAAAACAAAGAAACCGCCCCCTCCCGACTTATAGCAGCCACCGTGACCTGACAAAGCTTCTCTTTCCCATGGGGGTAGGGGAACTACATTCAAATAAAGATGGACCGGGTTAAGGATGCAGCTTCTGGCCAGGTTGGGCAGCGGGGAAGGGATACAGGATTGTCAAATAATAAAGAAGAAAATTAAATATTTGGAGATTTCTTTTCTTTTTTTTTTTTTTTTTTTTTTTTTTTTTTTTTTTTTTTTGGTCATGTTAAAAAGTGAGTAGCGTGTAGGCAGCACTGGGCTGAGCGTGCCTCCGGGCCCCGGGGTTCGGCGCAGCCCGGGGGCAGCTGCCCCGGGGTGGGGGAAAGGCAGCCTGGGCGGCCCTCTTCCGCGGAGAGTGGAGGGGAGGGAGCAGATATTCACAGACTAATCAAGAGGACCCCTTGTAACCAAAGGAAGTAAGATAAGATTGCAATTTGCCCTCACTTTGCAGTAGCTTTTAAGCAGCGACATTCAGAGGCGTTAGGGGGTCACTCCCCGGGTCGCAGGTCACGGGGTGCTATAGGCCAGAGTTCAGTGTTAATCAAAGGAGGGAGGGCAGACTTGGCAACTCTGTAGGGTTTGGAGAAAGTTAAAGCAAGTTACTCAGTTACGAGTTAGAAATGAGGTATACGACAGCTCCTGTACCTGTGGCGGATAAACACCCCACACCTACTCACACCTAGCCTTAGATACTACCACAGAGGAAGGAAATGGAACAACAGCACTGGTGGGGACGAAGAGGTTACTGCCCGGGTCCCTCCCCACAGACCGCTGGCACGCGAGGTGCCCCACGGGGACCAGCGCTGCTCCAGACCTCTTCAGACCACCTGCGGGCAGCTCTGCAGCGATCCCTTCCCTTCCCCGTTTCACAGGGAGGCCCAGTCCAGCTCCCCAGGAACTCGCAGGGAACGGCGCCGATCTCCACGTTTTTCGCATTGCGTTTTCCCCTCGGACTCGCTCGGGTGCAGGGAGCACCAGGGTCATGGAGGCCAACACACAGAGAGCGGATGGGGGAAGAACTAAAGGTTTTGTCTCAACTGCCTTGTTCTCAGGACACTGTCACAGGTGCTCTTGTTCCTAAATTGTTTCTCGAGGGGGTTGTGTGACCTCCACGATTTGCCCCTTGGCATGCCGTTTCCAATGTCTTAGGATTCCTTCCGTTTAAGAATTTCAGATTTCTATAGCACCACAATATGCCAGCTTCGTCCGCGCACAACGCTCTCACATTCAGGGAATAGGGCTTAAGTAGCTGCTGCTACAAAATTCAGCAAAGGCAGTATGAATCCTGAAGTGGGGCCTACAACAGATAAGAGAATTTTGGGAGGAAAGGGGAAGCTAACATGATAAATTAAGTATCTTATGGTCTTATGTAAAGCTCTGCCAGAGAATATTCACCAGCAGACCGACACAGTTTTAAGACAGATCAGCATTTTGGTCTGAGCTACTTGACAATGTCCTGTTTGGTAGAGAGATGAAATAAGGCAGAGGGGGTATGTTCCAGTTCTGGGGCTGAGCCTCAGCAGCACTAAGGAACGCCAAAGGGTATCGTCTTCCCTCGCCTCCCATAAGCTGTTTCATTTCCTTCCTCAGATTTGTTTTCCTTAAAGCACACCTTGTTTTCCACTTCTTTTGTTCCAAGTGCTCTTTTCTTTGAGAAGTCATTTCTTCAATATCCCTATTACCTATCTATAAATCTAACTAGCTCTTTGAAAAGTCACACAATATTAATACCACTTTTACATAATGTCAGAACAACAATTCTATTAGTAAAGCTTTCAGTGAAGTTCTGCAACCCGATCGGTGTCCGGAGGAAGGGTAGCTGGACAACCCACCTCTCCCCCTTCCTCCCTCCCTTTCTTCACAAGAGCTCACCAAGTTCACTGATAAAACAACTCAGCCCAATAGCACGATACATGAACATGTACAAGGCTACTTTGCGGAGCAAAGAAAGGAGTCTTCAAGGGTCCCTCCCTTAAGAGAAAGACCACGTACACAAAAGCTGTTGAACAGACTCTGACCTTGGACTACACTGCTTCCACATTCGAAGGAAAGAAACAGTTTTCCCTGACTGTATCCCAACATCAGCCTAAGACCTGCAGCACGGGGCAAGCCCCACACACCCTTTATCCTCACAGAGCAAAAGCAACTCTATGCAGAAAAGGTGGGAGCACCCACAAGAGATGAGGTCCTTACAGAAAGGGACACTGACCCGAAGCTCAACAAAACCCCACCCAGCTTTTCCTCTTACCCGCTCTGGGAACAGCCGAGCTGACAACGTATCAGTGCCTTTGGTTCTCTATGAGGCCACTGGGAATTCTCCCACCCCAGTGGAGTCGAGCTCCTTTAGAAACCCACCTCTCTCTCGATCGCCACACGCCGCCAGGCGCACACGCTTGCGCACACGTGCACTTGCACACACACCCACGCACACCCCTCCCCTCTTCCCCCACTCCATCAGCCTCGAAGGGAAACGGGAAGGGAGCCTTGGGGTCCAGATGGAGGGGGCTGCAACACCCTCCCAAGGCAATAACCACTCGCTCTTCTGCTACTCCCAACCGCAACAGCAAGACATATGCCAGGAGAACGACCCACTCCCTCGCCAACAACCCCTCAAAGCTCCTCTCCCACGACCGTCTCACAGTATTTCAACCCTTTCAAGCATACCAGCCAGGTGTTAGGAGTAGGTTAGCTTTCACTTCTCAGTTTGGTTTTTTCTTTCATAGTTTTTGGTCTAGACAGGATTAGCATTGCTATTAGAAAAGGAAGTGTTTAAAAAGTTTTCCACCTATTATCAAGCACTACAAGCCCTACATTCAGTAACAAGACAAGGGGGATAAAGGAACCTGTTTCACTTTTGCTCTCCCAGATAGATTAAGATGCGACAACCATTCTTCTCCCTCCCTGAAGTTAAACACAACGGACCCAGTTCAGCTCTGGAGTAACTCAACTAACTGAAATGGATTTACACCACCTAGGTTGATTCTAACCCAGTAGAGCCATCTTCTTTCCCCCGAGCCTCCCGGATACGCGTTGCCTCGTCTTTAGATCCCAGCGAAGGGCAAGGAAAGGCCAAGAGGGAGGGAAGTGTGCGCACACTCGAAAGGACCCTGAACAGCAACCCAATCAGTAACCTGCATGCCACCACGTGCTGTGCTGCAGATCAGACCACAGATAAACCAACCAAACAACAATCCCAAACCCAGGAGCGACAAAATGTTTCCTTTGGCAAGACAGATACAAGGAAAAAAATTCATGAGCAAACATTTTCCTTCTAACACAGTCAACCCCCTTCTCTGCCCCCAACATCCACCCACCCCCACCCAACCCTATAAAGTTGTAACCTATAAACAGGATCTCAAATACATACAGCATAATCATGTTTATCAATCATAATAAACATCAGTTCAACTAAACTCTACAGCTAGAATTATCTCCACTATTTATAAAGTTTGCTTTTCTCTTCTGATTTTTTCAGTTTAAAACCAGTTCTGCGACAATGCTAAGCTATGCTGAGGTATTTTATGAAGGTGCCAGAAGCCAGCTGCTACCCACAAGTATTGTTCTCAGAGCTGTATGGTGCTACCTTTCGCTGAGGGAAGATGGGGGAAGGAACAAGGAGGGGGAGGAAGAGGGGAGGAGGGAGGGGGCCCAGATTATTCCAGTTACGGACAGTTCTTAGCAAGGTATTGCAGACAGAGCTAAAAGCAGCCCCAAGACAAAGCCCAGTACTTGCTTCAGTTTTAGGAATTCAGTCAGAAAAGAAGTACCTGATACGTTCTATGTGCTGACCTTATTTGTCTACTCAACTAAAAGGTATCTCTTCTCTTCTCCCACAGTTAAAACTATTTGTAATTCCAGTGCAATCTTCCTAACACCCTCCTAAGAGCATCCCATGGGGGTAAAAGCTCAGAGCATGTACCCACTATGAGTGTCCTGGGAAAAGTGGCAGACAGATCCAACGAAGACAGAGAAGCTGAAAAAATATCAAGTTCTTTTTCATGCGTTACCCTGTGTGTTTGTCTGTGAAGATATGCAAGTACAAGAGTTGCTTCTTTTCATTGTTCCAAAAGCACTGAAACTACTTGTGCTGACATACAGGGAACCAGGCACACTTCAGATCACAGAGCCAAAGATATGAACATTTTAAGAAACTGCAAACCATGAGTCAATAACTTTATGACAAAGCCTCCTCTGGCAAAAGTCTTTGAAGTATTTTAGGGGTCTCCCTGCTGGAGAGAAGAGCAAGACTCATGAGCAGCAACAGCAGTGAGATTTAATGACTGAAAAGGGTAGAACCTCTGCAAGGTATGTATCTTGAATTCTGTATTGCTATAGTATTTTGGAAAGGGAGGGAGAGGTAAGAGGTATTGGTTGCAAAAATATGAAGAAATTTGAGCTGGCTATTTGAGGACTGACAACTGCAAACCCAGCGGGTCCAGCAGGCTAGCTCACTCCTTTGGTAACACTCCACCCTAGGCAACACTCAGGTGTACATCCAACAGGTATACCCAGCCCCCGTGGATAAACATCATTTAACCATTTCAGGTAGAACAGGAATAGGGAATAGTGACTCTTAATAAAGTTAACGTGGCAATAAGTAGATATACATGTTAAACTTCTGGTTTAAAAACAAGTATCTCTGAAAGTTTGGACCAGCTGCACTATTTTGTCCCAAAACACACTAATGACCATGAGAAGCAACTCCTCTAAGATGATTTTGTAAAGTAAATTTTTATCTAAGAAAATATCAATTGATATTTAAGGTAAATTAGATGTTGTTTTGGTTTAGTATCTGTGGTATGGTTCCAGCTGTAACAAGTGGTCTGCTCCGTTTGCAACAAAGAAAGAGGGAATGTAACTCAACTGCAGAAATGTGTGCTGAGCCGAAGCACACCGCAAGGCTTACAGAGATGACATTTAAACATTAGAACAACCCAAAACAATAGGTTATCGTTCCGAGAGAAT
>VYZV01006124.1:59710-83695 GCA_013401275.1 Pandion haliaetus | reverse complement strand
TCCTCTTCCACTTCTTCCTTACCTCCCTGAAGCTCACCCAGCTATACCTTTTACTGCTCCAAAGCTATTACTGTGGGCCATTTCCATTTCTGCAGTATTATTCATAGCCCTAAAAGTCTCCTGCATAGCCTGAAGTCATAGAGACACATCAAAAATACTTAGATTTATCCATACTGGTGGGATGAGGGTGGGACCTGTTGGATTAACAATCCCCTGACATTGCCATTCTATTTACACATCAAATAAAAGAAAACAAATTAAAATCAAGAGTCTGCCCCAAGGATAACACAAATTACCAACCAACCAAAAAAAAAAAAAAAATTAAAAACAAGCAGCAACTCTTATATAAAATTAATAAAAACAAAAGACAAATGAAAAAGAAATTGTCAGTAGCATCTATCGCCTCTCTGCATCTGAACTGCACTTATACAAACTAGTCCATTAGTACAGCAGCTTGCTAGAAATTGACTTTGGTTCAAGCTTAGTTTTAAAAAAATAAAACATAAAAAAATCAAAAACACATTAGAAACTGTGGACGGACATTTGTTAGTTTCCCTGCTTGCAGTTCACTAGTTTTGAAGTTTTAGGGATAACTGGTTTAAATATTCAGTAAAACAGGAAGGTGGAGAGTTAGATATGAACAGAGCAAAAACACAGCGGTGGGGGAGAGATAAGGGGTTCTGCCACTTGAGTGCAAACGCAAATCCCACATGCTCAGGTCACAAACCAAAGCATATGTAGAGTTTAAAGTTGCTGCCTTTTGGATCTTGGATGAGAAGCTCCAGGATCCCCCTGAATTATCAACAAAATGAACATAGCTGCATCAGCTCGTTATTTTAGGACACTCCGGTGACAAAAGAAAAGGGGGTGGGAGGAAAGGGACTCTTCTAATACCCTTGCTAGCTAAAAGTAATTTAGTTTTATACACATGGCAGAAACCTTTAAATCCATCAGGAATGGAAAGTTCAAAGTGAACTGCATTGCAGTGATCCAGTCTTCTCTTATTTTCAAAAAAAATTTTTTTTTTTTTTGGTTCAGATACTAGATTGTATATTTAAGAATATACAGATCTAACTTCTGTACAGTTCATTTGTCTTCCTCATCCACGTAAATATCCTTTGCTACATGGATCAGAATCAACCTTGAAAAGATAGTTACAGTGGCAGGCAAGCCCTGATGCTCTGGTCAGAGATGCTTATTGCCGTTTTTACGCAGCTAGCAGCATCGCAGCTCAGAGACCGCATGAGATCACCCAAGTATGTGCAAAGCCCCAGAGTCAGCTCTATTGTGCTGACATAAACGATGGTAACTTCTGTTCTCATATTGTTGGCTTCTATGTTTTGCAGCCAGAAGTACTTTTTTACCAGAAAGTTTTTCTAAACACAATGTTGGAAGCATCAGAATTAATGGAAAAGGAATATTGCTACGAATACGGAGAAACTGACCTTTTGAAATCCTGTACCAATTCACCTGGTGGGAATCTAGGACTGTAAATGCTGCTTTACATACTGCCAATTAGCTTGGGTAAGTTGACATTTTAAAAATATTTGTCCATGTTCTTAACAGCAAAATCAAATCAATAGAACAGAACAGTCATCGGTATGTCACACAATCTAGACCCGGGAGGTCAAATCCCACTCTCTGAAGTAAAAAGGAACCATGCACACAAAGGAAAGAGCAGAATTTGGCCATTTTGCCTAAATAATTGACAAAAGGAGAACTACAGTTCGGAAATAATTCCTACCTCTGCTTAAAAAGCATAGACCAGCCTGGAAGTTTGCACACAATGATCTCTACTGCTACACTGAACTTCCTGCCTAAATGATGAACATAAATTCTTCTGACCCCTACAAGTAACCATTAGACAAATTCAAGGATGAGGAAACTGTTCAGAACATTCCCAGAAGATTAGGACAGAAAGTCTATTTGTGCTCCATTTGTCCTCTCCACCCTCCCACCCTCCCCCCATGGCGTGGGAGCTCGCTGAAAATAATCCAGGAGCAAAAGACAAATGCGTCCAAACTATATATATAAAAATAATAATCATAATAATAATAATAATAATAATAGAGATACACCAGTAATACAGGCCTGCCTAAATTGTACCAGTTAAGAAAGGAACCCCCAACACGATTGATAAGATTATAAACACCTTGTATGACATAATGGCCTGTACAACAGACCTATAAAATGATAATTAAAAAAGAAAGATATTTAGACCAAAAAGAAACAAGAAATCCCCTTCCTATGTTTGAGCTGATAACCCACCTTAACTTGTCATTGTGACTGCTGGAAATGATAAGTAGTCCTTTCACTTTTTTTGTGGTTTTTTTTTGGTGTTTTTTTTTTTTTTTTTGTTTTTTGTTTTTTTTACATTTTTGGTTAGAAAGTTCTCCGATCCATGAAGCGATCCTGAAAAGACAGTGTTTATTATAAAATTAGGCAAATGTCTGTCCCAGCTTTAAATCCTTCCTGTTTTGCTTTTGTTTTTTATATTTTTCCTTCTCTCCCTTGTCCCCAGCAACATGGTGAGAGGATGCCCATCACATTTTCAGTTTATAAACCCCGCTGGCAGCCAATCCCACCGCACAGTGAAACAGGCTGCTGGCAGCACAGCTCAGCCCAGCTCACTGTGCCTTGGAGGCAGTAGTGGTGGTGGACGTGGCCCCGCTCGCAGAGGCCACCGTGAGGAGAGAGTTCTGGATGGACTCGGCTGAGGTGGAGGTGGCGTGAAGGCTGGCGACTGGTCCAGAGGCCCCTGCGGAGGCTGCAGCTGCAGAGACCAAGCTAACCGGGTTGCTGGTGAGCAGAGAAAGGTTCTGAGGGTTCAGGAACAGAGGGGCAGTTACGATGTTAGGAGTACCTCCAGCATTGGCAAACACCAAGTTTCCAGTTGCATCCAGTGATGTTATTGGAAGAGAGCCACCAGATGCAAGAGCTAAAAAAGGGAAAATTGAGCAGGGAGGAGATAACATTAGCAGTAAGCAATAATGCAAAATGTGCCTAAAAGCAACTGGTCTCTGCATTCTCCTTTTTCTGATATGCATGCTCTCTACACCACTAATGACAGTCACCTTATCATAGGTTGTTTTTTTAAAAAACAACTTTTTATGAAGAGGGGACAAGGCCTCACAGATACTAAAATGCCTCTGTTGTCTGCTCCTAAACTAATTCCATCATGCCTTTCTTCAGATCTTCAAGCCCAATACTGGTCTATGTTTCCTGCCACAGAAAGCCTGTACATTCAGGCAACCTGCACTGGAAAGGGTTGAGATGAGTGTTCACATGAAATGACAGCTATCACAAGATGAAGGTCATGCAGCCGTGAGCGTTAACATTTTAAATGTTGACATAAAACCACTGTTACAACTTACTCTCACCAGTCTACAGGGTTCAGTCTGCCTTAGATTATGATCTCCTAAATTTACCCGTAACACTTTACAAAATGGTTTTTTCTGGTACCCTGGAAACAAGATTTGTTAAGCTAGTTTAGAGGACATTTAAATACAGAGGTTAACTAGCTTTTTAGGCACTTGCCCTATCTAGTTTTTACAGATGACGAACTGTGAGCTGAGAACAACTCTTGCTAAAGTCAGTGGAAATTTCTGGCTGCATGGCACTTCCAAAATAAATCTTTACTCCTCGGAGTAAGGATTTATGGATTTAAGCTTCTACATAAGGACTTCAGGACGTAGGTTGTCATGGGTTCTTTTTAAATGCATGAGGACAAGAATTCAGGATCAAGTCTTGCTCAGAATTGCCCTCCTAACAGACCTCAAAACAGCACAACTCTGCTCAAGCTTATGCTAGACGAGCTATAAAAAGCAAATCTCTAACCTGCTGGAGATACATGCCAGTGGAGGGAGGATAACAAAATAAATTCCAGATCACATTCAACATCTTAAATGCCTCCTGTAAATCACTACAAGATCACAGACAGTTCTAATCCCCTTTCTGAAGTTGTACCTGCTCTTATCTCTGTGATACATAAAACGTATTTGTGCATCTTTTAAAACCTTTACTCCTATAACATTTATGTCCAGTGCTGAGTTCAGTTCCAGTGTTCTTTTTTGGTAGAGAAAAACAAAACGTGTAAACTGAAGTTGTGTGACAAAGACGCATTAAAAGGAACACTACTGACCTTGAATAGTTGCCAGTGTACTGTTGCTCATCAGGGCTGGGCTGAGAGCACCACCTAATGTCCCTGGATTGAGACTGAGTAAGGCACCTCTGCAAGAAGCAAGATTGTGGAAGAAGAAACAAAGACAAAGGGAAGGAGTGTTACTTTTAAGAAAAGGTTGTCACTGTTCAGAAGTACACCATCATATCTAAAGAAAAAAGGCGGGGGATGTGGAGGTGACACACACGACACGACGGGGAACAGGAACAACCAGAGATTAAGGGCTAATTTTAGTTTATTTAGTTTTTCCTTCATGACGCCTTGAGTAGATGCTGCCTTTCAGCTGTGTGGTTAGCAACATGCCTGAAGCACAGGCACTGTAAATACATGACTTGTATTGATTGTTGCTGTAAAATATTCTTGTAAAGTATTTTGGGGAAATTGCCACTTGTTAGAGAGCTATTGTCATCTCCCAGATTCAGGTAAGAAAGGTGTAAATCAAGAGGAATTGAAGAAACAACGAGTCATCTCAGAGCAACACTTTTAAAACTAAAACTTCAATGGTACATCATCATGCATCTTTTACACAGCTTCTTGCTCATGATGGAGAAATGAGCACAGAGGCGTGAAGTGGGTCTAGGCTAGCCCTCCATTTTACCATTAGAACAGATTCTATGATTTGCTGGTAGGTTGCAGTTAAGTCAAGCTCTGCAGTGGGATGGATGACTTATCAAATAACAACATTTCTGCAACACAGATTTTTCATCTGTAAAATGAAAACAACATTTGTGCACGTTGATGGGAATGGCCAATTACCATCTATAAGTAAACTTTCAGAATTTGAGATAAATGACACTACAATCACCAAGTAAGCTACCAGAAAATAGTGATACGTAAAAGCAATTATCCCAAGAATTCTCCTTCCCTCTTCTGCCATCTCACCTAAAAGGGTGTGAAAAGTTCATCCTTACCCAGCTGCAAACTGCGAGGATGCCATCAAGCCTGGGTTTAGTCCTGCTGCAGCAGCCATGGCAGCCAGACTTGCATTTGCAGGCAACTGTGCAGCTCCTTGTAATGCGGCTGCTGCCGCTGTTTGCAACCCTGATGCCGTTACCATCACCTGGCTGGTCCCAAGAGGGGAGGACAAGGGAGTGGAGGTTGTCTGTGTTGTGCTGGTCTCACTGGCACTGGATGCCTCTGAAGTGGAGGCTGAGGCAGAAGGGGAAGGACTCAGGGAGGGCGATGTCACTGCTGAAGAAGCTGGAGGTGCTGTTGAAATCACTGTTGCCGTGTTGTTGGAGGTGGTTTCTGTTGTGCCTAGAAGATTGATTCTGGTTAGATCAGTACAAAGCACAGATATGACTGAACAGAAACCACTACCCACCTGAACTGAAAGGCACATCCAACTGAAAGGGAGACAAACACACATTTCCGTAGGACCAAGAAGCACCAAGAGTCCAAATGAGAAGCTCAGACTACAATGAAATGACACTTCCCGACAGGAGGCTGAGGAGCTCTAGAAGCTAGCAATGGAATATAGCATATTTCATTTCAGCATCACCTGTGATTTTATCCCCAGAAAAATCAACTAAACGGTCACAAAGACTGAAGTTTCCTTGTAGAGTAACAAGGAACAATGACAAGAATGTCCTGGGATACCAGTGACCAATACTGAATGATCTTTTTAAGAGGGTAAAATGGTAGAGGTTAATGTGGGGGCAAGAGAAACCAGCCCTTACCTGTGACTGACAGACTAGTTACAGCAGGACTGGTCAGAGGGAGCACAGGATTGACTGTCAGGGTTGTAGCTGCACTGCTAGTCACAAGGCTTGGTGTGGTTGCCACCTGGAGGTCAAAAAAGAGTACAACTGCTCAACTGATAAAAGACAAAAAGAGTTAGCTACTAGACTTGGATTTCTTTCTTTCCATCCTCAGCTGAGGAAGTTATCAGGGAAAACACTGCATACAAACTAACTTTTTTGTAATTTCATTAGTTTATCATTCAGTGGACCAACCAGAGTACCTTCCCTAATTACCCACGATATCTTTATTCTTAATCATTCAGTATTTGAAGGGAGATATATCCATTACATCCATACTGTCTCAGGACTGCAAATTAGCCCTCCCTCTCTGCCTCCCCCCAAAGACAGCACCTTTTTCTATAAGAGCGACTATTAAAACGAGTTACAAAATACATTATTTCTGCATGGGTTTTTTTCTTGTTTAAGCATCTTTTCAGCTCCAAATCCCTTTCTCTGATAAAATTATTTAAACGCCCCAGCATTACCAAAGGTATTTAGGGTAATGTGTTTACATGGATAAACAGAATAACATTTCGCTGTTACTCAACCAAACTATAAGCTCTACTTTGATAAGTTTCCTTGTACCAGAGGAAGGATCTCTGAATTTTAAAACATTCAAATGACACTAGCTACTTTTACTTGTGGACAGCTTATTACAAGAAAGCTACAATAAACTGGAAGACATTACAGATAAAAAAACACCAAAGATTTAAGGCTAGAGGAACTAGCTTATGAGGGGAAATGAAATATAAGGAGAAAAAGGACTTTTTATGGACAAGAACTGGTGTCCAACAGTAATACTTGAAGGCAGTTATACACCAATGAGAGAAATGAATCCTTTAGAATTGTCCAAGAGAACACAGCCAAGGATATAGGCTAAAACCTTCCTCCTTTCCCCTCTTACCTTTAAGTTTATTAGCAGAGAATTCTCTCTCATGCTGTGTATCCTCTTATAGGAAGTCAAATGCTTCATGCATTTTAAACAAGACTGGGCAACTGGGACAGATCTAAAAGCTTTCCGCCCGTCTCTAATAGTGTATGAAATAAAGAAGAGCTAGATACATAGTACACTTCCCAGTAATGCAGCCCAGACATCGTATCTGTCATCTGTCCACCGAACAGTTACGGCCAAGGTCACAATCCATATTTTGGGGCAGTGAATGACCTAGAATTAATACAGCTAACCCTGTGGTTACAATGACTGACTTCAGCCAATGCAAAAGTAGGCTGCTACCAAAAGTAGCATTCCCCTCCAATCTTGCTTCAGAGCCCTAGCACTTGTGCAGCCAGGCTACAAGTCAGATTGGGTATCTAGCCATACTGAAACTTCATCGTCGTTCTTCACATGGTTAATCTGCAGTCGAACTAGTAAACTAATCCCAATCATCCTATGCACACATAATCTCCAGAGCTGACGCAAGGAATCAACAATTGCACATAGCCAGCGAAGGCTGGGGGCAGCAGCGTGGGAATATCCATTTGAGTGGTAGCACAATCTTACAACAAGCTTACAATGAGTGAAAATGCTTAGTGAAACATCACTGAAAAAAACGGAGACTGTAGTTAACACCTCAATTTCTTACATACAATGACTGTTTATAATAAAAGGGAAATTTATGATGGAAAGCTTTCTTAAGTTGCGGTCTGAGTAAACTTGCAAGGTTACTAAAACACTACCACAAATCCCACCATGTTCTGCTTTGGTAGCAAGACCTGGCTTTCCAATTGGGAAAAAAAATTTAACACACAAAAAAAAAAAGACTAAGTACATTTAACACATCCCTTCCCCTGAAACAAAAAGTTGCATGCACACATCCTGAGAGAAGGATGAGGGGAAAGAATGAGATGTCACCAAAATTGATGGTTTAATGAAGTACTGGACGATATTAGCTACTACAGTGATGAGGGTGGAATAAATACTACAAAAGGACAGCTAGAGGCTACATAAATTCCACCACATTCCTATTAGCATAGCTACTATGAAATCTAATAGCTACTGTTTCTATTTATGAGAACAGACCTCCATGGACATTGGTAGCAAAGGAGCTGAAGGAACCTTGATGCATGTGTTTTGTTACTCTTATTTTCATGAAGTTTGTGTTTACCTGAGGCAAATACAAGCGTGGGAGATTAATTACATGAGTATTAGCTAAATTATTCCTTTGTTCCACGTCTTTTTTTATATAAATCACTCCTGACTAAAAGTGACAACAACGGTATCATTGCATTTGTGTGACTTAAGTCTCCAAATGATGCGTTTTACTGCTGCTCATCTACTTACCAGAGCAGCCAAAATAAGAGGGAAGGGGTAGAGCTGTTAAGCATTTTTTTTATTACCATTATTTTACAAAAAAAGCCTGGGCAAGAGAGAAAGTCCAGATATAAACTGGAGTTACTATGTGAAATATGTTCAAAGCAATAACCCCAACTGCAAATTTGTTGGTCAGAATATTTACTCACGAGCTGACTACATAAAACACTCAAACTGAAGGCCCAACTAGTGCCTGATTTGTAAGCATTATCTCTAAGTTTGCAAGTAGGATATTTAAAATGCCAGTAAAACATAAATTTGTGAGAACAAGTCTGCTGTACAAAGAAGGTGTAGCACGTGCAACTTCCACAGCGAGGCCCACCTTCCACAGCGAGGACTGTAGAACTATCTCTTCCAGTGATCTTTGTCAACACAGTTTCTTGATTCTTACCAGTGAGGTTGGGCAAGGGAAAATTGCTTTGATGGGCGAGCTGCTGGTTCCACCACTGCTAGGTGGGTTGATCCTTTTCTCCTTCTGGCGCCGGTTACAGAACCAAACGCGGATCACCTCCTTCTCCATGTTTAGCTGGTCAGCTATCATGGTGATCTCATCCGAGGTAGGCTTTTGGTTCTGAGAAAAGGAAACGGTACTTCAGAAGGTAATTTCATAGCTTTTCAAGTTTTACATTATAGCTGCTTCTTCACTAGGCAGAAATCTGGATGGGCCACTTATATCCAGAATCTGGTTGGTGGTACAGTAGAGATAGACCACAATAGATACTTCTGCCCTCCATCTTCCTAGTTACAGGAACATTTCTACCAATAGGAAACTATGTTCCTCAGAGACAGGTGATGAAGACTAAGCTCACATGCTTCTTTTTGAGAGAAGGGATCTGACTTGTGAGTTAATCCTTCAAGGAATTCTAGACCTTGATATGGAAATCTTTCTTTCAGCATGTCTCAAAAAGGAATAGGAGAGATTAACTATAGCAATAGCCAAATAACCCCAAGTTGTCCAGACCTAAATGAAAGACAGGTAGATTGAACGGGCTACTTACAAGAGGCTATCTGCCCATACAGCTGCACAAAGTGCCTAAGAAGAGTAACATAAGGCCAGCTAAAAACCTCACATTATGTATGTTTGTTTAGACTGTCACCCCATTTACCCATCCTCAGAAAGGGCAATCTTTTTTCTTCCTTTTGATGTACAGAATATCAAGCTTAGATCTATGGCTCAGTATCTTGGAACGTGAAATCACAAACTCAGCGAACTGCAAGAACCATTGAGTTTTTTTGAGGGGTTTTGCGGTTTGTTTTTTTGTTTTGTTTTTGTTGTTTTTTTTTTCCATGAAGCAGACATTGATGCGTGCTTCTTGGCACAGCCTTTGTATTCGCCTTGTTTAGTACAAGCACTTTGCTAAATAGCACAGTAATGGGTTCACTCTAAGAGATATGATTGTTAAGCAAAGTTCCTTCATTTCTTTATAGGCTGAGCAGAGCAACAGGATCACTGACCTCCAGGAAACTCTTCTCTAAGGCCACACGTATGTTGGTCTCTATGCTGGTGCGTTTCTTCCTCCTGCGGTTCAAGCCTTCGATCCCCAGCCCTGGAGAATTCAGGGCACTTGGGCTGGAGAGAGTTGAATCAGACGAGAGGTTTTCTGAAAAAAAGAAAGTAACATAAATCAGGAGACTTTATTTGAATGCAGTGCAGTCTAATGCAAGTGTGCTTCACCTGTGCAAGGTATATTAAAACCCACTCTGTATCTATTCCAGATACATAGAGATTTCTGAAGATCACGCATATTAATCGCTGTACTTATAAATTACAACATATACTTGAAACTTAAAAGCTACAAGTAAGCCCAGAGGGCATGCTCTGCTCCTGTACCCTACCACAGTATCCCTTATATAATACCTATAGAAAATTTGTCTCCCTTATCTCATTCCACCCCACATTCATTCACTGCAAGTCACAGTGTAAAAAAAAAAAAAAAAAAAAAAAAAAAAAAAAAAAAAAGAAAAGAGCAGTAACTGATACCCACAAGCCACAGCTGTAAGTCACAGGCAATTTTGAAAAATTCTAAGTAGCCTGAAGTTTCTTTTACTCACTCTGCAATACACTATAGGAAGAGGAAGTTCATAGCCAGCTTCATAGTGTTCAACCTCTTCTCTGTGGAGATCTTAGCAGATACTCAGT
Organism: Pandion haliaetus; assembly: GCA_013401275.1. Classification (NCBI taxonomy): domain Eukaryota; kingdom Metazoa; phylum Chordata; class Aves; order Accipitriformes; family Pandionidae; genus Pandion; species Pandion haliaetus. The sequence continues at coordinate 73,322 of VYZV01006124.1, read as the reverse complement.
GCTATGCAGTTCTACCAAACAGCCTACATGGCTAGCAGCTCCCCCTCCTTAGCTTCACTAGGTCTCTAGCTGTCAAGCCCTAATCCTATCTTTCTGGCTCCACAGAAGAGCACAGAGAAAACGCACTTGACCCCCCTTTGTAGCAAAAAGTGCAAAATAACCAACAGGCAGCTTCCAGCAGGGAATTTAAAGAGATTAATTATGGCTGGAGATCCCTCATTGCACTGGAGTTTGTGGGTGATAAGCAGGTGTCAAAGTTCACAATGCCTAAGATCATTCTGGTAGGCTCAAATGGGCAAGTACATTCATTTCATTATTTTCTGGATTTTTTTTTTTTTTTTTTTTTTTTTTTCAGTAACGGCACCCATAAATGTGCTGAAACCCCTATCCATCTTGAAAACCCCACAGAACAAGCTGAGTTCTGCAACAATAAATTCTCCAACACTCCAATGTAACATAATGGAAGGGATCATCAGTATGCTTCTGCTGCCTGCTTTTACCTAAAAGTAGCCTTTAAAGCCATCTAAATCTTTCTTCCAAAGATTTTCATGAAACTGAATCAGAGCCAAAGGAAATGGCTCCCAACTTCCAGGCTGTGAAGGACCCGGACACTGTTTACAGTCCTTAACTTTATAGATCCAAGTATTTCTTCAGGCTAGCAGGAAAAGCAAAACATGACATTCCTTGCAGCACTAGACTCATCCACTGTTGCTAGAAGGTTTGGGGACCAGTGGCCTGTGGATTAGAGCCCTCAGTGTGAAGATCTTTATGTTTTCTATCACAGACCTAGATTACCTATAGGTAACTGCTGTCAGCACAACAGAATGACAGCATAAAGCTCTCTTCATTTTGGTAAAAATAGGAAGGCACATAGCATCCCTGCCATCTGTTTAGCAGATCCATCAGTTTTATACTGTGTACAGTTGCATACTTGGAAGAAAAAACTGGCTGACAGCACTCTTAAACACTATCCTAACACCTAGCACCACTATCCAAGCTCCTTTTGCTGGTGGGAAAAAGAAAACAAAAAGGAACACTACCAACACTGGCATCACGAATAACTTATATGCCTGGAAAAAAATAATTCTGGAGGGAAAAAGCAAAACCTAACCCACAAAACTCTTCCTATGGGGAGAACGAGTGTTTACAGGGACCCTTGGAGAGAGGTGAAAAGAACGCACATAGGTGTGTGGGAGGAGATTAATGCAATAAGCTCTGCCTACTGAAACAACAAACCATGCAACCCTCTCTCTACTATACATCTAAAAAAGAAAGCTGGAAGAGGATTAGAAGTTATACGCATTAACATACATGAAGGAGGAAAACCATGAAATGTATTGTACCTCCCCCCATGCCATTATTCAGCTGGCTGCAGAACACAATTCTGAAAGTTCATGTTGGAACGATTTCGGATGCATACAGGCACATGAAAAGGGAAGTATGGACCCTTTTCCTACACCCTTATTTGTCCCATGGACAGTTACAAAGATTGGTGGCTTCATAAAACCATAAGGGCACAAACGAAGCAGTTTTTCAGGGTTTTTCGGAATCCTACTGATTTTGATAGGCTGGTGAAGAAACACACAGACTCATTCACCTGCATCATTGAGCCACTTTTCCAGAAGCGGCTTTAACTTGCACATGTTCTTAAAGCTGAGGTTCAAGGCTTCAAAGCGAGAGATGGTAGTTTGGCTGAAGTCATTTCCATAGAGTTTGCCCATAGCGAGCCCAACATCCCCCTGGACAAAGAAAGAGAAAAAAGGGATTCACTAACATAGGCACTTCCAAAGCAAGGAATCCTGTCACATTCTTGTGCTCCGTCAGTGACTCCACTGCTGCATGGGATTTCAGTTGCACAGAAACTTTCTCAGCACTACCAAGACTCATGCTAAAGCAAATAATCATAAAGAAACGTCCAATCTCAGTCAGTTTAACCTTGTAACATGTCCCAGGAAATCCCTGATGCTTTGTCATCTTAGCATTATCACTGAGCAGAACATTCCACTAAATATTAACTTGTAATTTTTTTCTTAGTTCTTTAAAATAAGTGAAGGCCAAGCTCTTCTTAGGAGCAGATTTAAGTATCTGCATATTTCACACCAAAGAAGAAAAGTTCAAATAAGTAGAAATGCAGTGAATTCATGTTCTCAAATTAGAAAACACTCTTGAAAAGATGTCTGCAAACATACACCACATTTAAATAGATGAAAAAACATTCTTATCTGAACTTTTAATATCTTCTGAGGTTCAAACCAAACTTCTCCCCACAGATACACATTTCAAAGCGGACAAGAAGTTGAACCATTTCAAATAATGATTAACTGTAGTCTTCACTACCATAACCCATCTGCCAAAAAGCTATCCATGAGATTTACAGACAGATGATCTCTTTACATCTGTTATTGCTTTTCAAAACTCAGTTTTAGCTAGCTATCAGACATTCTGCTTACCCTTATATACATATATGCGTCTGTGTAGTTTACACTTGGAAAGCCTTGTTTAAAAAAAATTAAAAAACAATCAATCCATTCTTGATTGTGGCTGTTAAAAACACCATAATGTTTTCTTGTTTTGTTTTAAAGCTGAAAGGTCCTGCCCTTTGAAAAAGTGTAATTATTTTTTAAGTATGCTATTTGGTCTAAAGTAGTTTAATTTAGATTTTTATTTTTTAACACAAAAAAGTACAAAAATTCTAGAAGAAGAGACTGAAAAGCTTGAGCATAGTTAGTGGAGTTTAATTGCAAGTGGGTTAGTTGGATGGTGCATAAAGCTTGCTTTCTTTCCTTTTAGGTCACATCCACAACCACAGTTCGATACAAGTATACCAATAGCATGCAGAGTGGCCACGTACAAGCGAGGAAGAAAACAACCTTTGGTAAGCTTAGTAAATTGTGCAGGTTGTGTAAAGAAAACAATTGCCTTCCTAGAAGAGGACCAGAACAATTGGTTTGTATGCCCTTCAATCAGAGGAAACATGTGGGAACTCACATTTATACCTCTACCATATGCCAGGATTCCGTGCATTTTAAAACTCATAAATCATTCCAAGAGAAGTAACATGGATGTTCTACTAGGTTTATGAAGAAGAAAACCTGGCTATGTAAACCATTTTAGAGATAAGTTGATTTATGTCTTGGCAGGAAAGAGTTATGAAATTTGCTTCAGTCCCCCAACTAAATTTAATTCTGGTATTTATGTTGTTCTTACTAACGTTTGCCATCTGATTTAAAATGAATAGTTAACCATTTCTTTGTCGATAGCTTTCAATGCCAAAAGATAGCAGCATTTCAGCTGAAGATAAAGGAATGTACATATTGGGATGAGAATTTTATTTATCGGGATGGGCCACTGAAAGGATGGATGGAAGAAAGGATAAAGGCTATACACATCTGATCTACTCTGTAGGTCAAATGAAGCTCTGGTACTAGCTCCGGTTAATAAAGTACATTGTTGTGTGTACTGGTCTATTAAGAAACTCAGAGGGACTAGCAGAGGTAATACCTTTTACAGAATAAAAATAACATTGTCTAAAATGTTCGCTCACATAGCTTGAATCTGTACCAACCAATTAGTCACATACCTGCAATAATGCTAAGATGCAGTATGCTCATTGTGTCTCTGTATGTCAAACATGGGAGATATTTTTAAGGAAAACAATTAAACAAAAGGATTTAAATCCATCAGCCACTTTTCAGGGTGGGAGAAGAGACAGAACTGCTGAAATTCAAAACCTGTTATATTGTTCACAAGACAGAATGTAGTGATTAGTTTGCAATGCAAACTAAATCTTACAATTATTCTTGAAAGGCAAGGGTGGCATGAGTTTGAAAAAGCTTACAATACCACTGGAAATAAATTTCTTTTATCCTCTGAAAGGCAGTCTATTTATCCAACTATAGGAAACCAACGTAATAGGGGTCTCTAATTATCATCCAATTATGCAATTAGGTAGAAGTTACTAGAACTGCCCAATTATGCACACAGAAACTCAGAGTAGGATAGGAGTGATAAAATGCAATTTTATCACTTTCTCAAGATTCCCGTTTTAAGCTCAAAAGCAAATACTGAAATGTAAACCTAAGCAGTTGTGTTCATTTTTCCTCACCATGAAAATTCACAACAGTGTCAATAAAGAAGGGTTAACCCATAACTTAAAAAGTCTAGTTGAGCCTTTATAATTCTCTCACAACAGGGCAGATTAAACATAATAACGAAAGATCTGCATGAACCTCCTCAGTCAGGCTAGAGGGAAGCTATTGTATTTTACTCTGTTCTGTTCTGCTCTATTCCAGCTTTTGTGTGTGTCCATCACTTGTATTTCTGTGCCTCCCTCTAGTGGAAAGAAGGGAGGGAAGGAAGCACACATGCCAGCAAAATGCACTTCATTTTACTAAGAACATTCTGTTCTTGAGTTATAATTAAGATGCTGCCAGGAACTTTCATTATGAACCCTGATTTTTCAAACATTTAGGACTTTGCCAGAAAAATAAATCTGACTCCAGCACATACTTTCAGGTAGAGTAGATTTACTTATTCTGGGCGGGGCGGGGGGAACAAATCACATATGTTGGATTGACTGCTCTGAGCTCAGACTTTTAAATACCTACTTTGATTTTTGCATGCTGTTTCTTCTAGCAAAAACATGCCTATGCCTACCACAAACTCCTACCAAAATCAATTATTTACCTGGACAGATATTTTAATTTTGTGGGAAAAAAATTCATTTTTATATTAATAAGAAAGGACCCTTGGATCCAAGCAGCATTTCCCTTCAACAGAATAATGGAACATATAAATGCACTTTGTACTTTTAATTGTACTTTTCATTCAACCAATTTCACTATGTTCAAGATTACTTTTCTTCTGCTCTATGGGTATTTCTGAGCTTTTAAGCAAACCAAAACAAACCACAACTCCAGTTCACCTCTGTCAGGAGAGAACTTCAAAGGTGACAGTCCTTTCAGGTTTTGTTTAGGAGCCTTAGCAAAAGCATTAAATACAGAAATCATTGATGTTTAATAGGAAAATACTCTTGAGAGATAAAAACCCTTTGACATCCAAAGGAACTCCACAGTTGTGATATATTTTTTAAACACACAGAGCAGTTAATTGTGCTGTATGATTTTTGGAACTTTGTACTTCTGAAGGCAGCTTTAAAGTGCTTTGTCCAATTCATTTTACATCCTATAGAATGAATAGTGCACATGCAATGACATCTGGAGCTGGTAAATGCACGTACCTGCTGGGAAAATGGCTATGCTTTAAAACCAACAGGGAAGTAAGATGGATGTATGGCTTTTTCTGTTATTTCTTAGAAATCCCCTACATAAAGGCCAGAGCATAACCCTATTTAAGAAGGTTCTCCCAGGAAAAGGTGGAATTGTAGTCTCCCTCCAGACTTGAAAGATGAGACCTCAGAATCCACACTGGCAGGCACTAAGGTACGCAGTCTCACCTGAGTGAATCCAAGTTTGATCCGTCTTTGTTTGAAAGTCTTGGCAAACTGCTCAAGCTCCTCAAGGTCACTGGGCTCCTCCAAGCTGGGAGTGTCGATTCGCTTTGGTGTTGACTGGCTCTGTGGAAGTGGCTGAATGGGGGTCGCTGCTATTGTGCGTGTTGGGGTTGCTGGCTATTGAGTGCAAGGAAAAGATGAAAATCAGACTTAAAAGAATAATCAGCAAAAATTAAATTCAAAAAAAGGTATGTGAGGTTTCTGTGAGAAAGATCAACGAATTTGACATTTCCAGCAGTCTGAAAGTTCCTCCAATTTATTTACATCCCTCTCAAGAACAAGCAATCACAATCCAGAAAACTGTATTAGTATGACAGCCTTTTAAAGGCTCTGTCAGAACCAATTAAAGTAAGAGATGTTCAATGCAGCAGATAACCAACAACTTTCACTTGCTACAGAAGCTGCTCAAAGAAAGGCTGAATGCTCTTACTTGATATAGTTCTATCATTTATAGACAGCTTGGCATTCATCCCCTTTTAATCATTTTAAAATTGCTTGTGTGAGGTGGCAGATTGTCATCAGCCCAAAAGATTCAAGTCTTCTATTTAATCTTAGAACAGTGAGCACACAGAGGTACAGCAAACATGGCAAGTTTCCTCTAACACCATCTCTTGTGACTGACTCAACTCTTCCAGTGAGAAGAAACTGGATCTACCTCCAACCCTTCTGTTGATACTTAAAACAGCAAGAATGAATGTACTGGTGAAACAAGAAATTAAGGAAAGGCAACCTGCAGGAAATAATCCCTTTTAGGTCACATTTTTCCTCTATAGAAAAGGCTAATTTTCCAGGAAGTCCACACGAGGTTCACTAGTCCTGAACATTGGCATACTAGAGCATTTTGCTATGCAGCAATAATAAGAATCTGAAAAAAAAATGAGCATCATGGAAAATATTCACAGGTGACCAAAATATATTAAGATCTGCTATTGCACAGTTCAGGCTTTATGTGCAACAGGAACATTGGAAACATGTTTGGAGTGCATAACTCTACTTTCTTACATGCCAAAGATGAACCGACATGCGGAGTCACATCATCTACTCTAGTTAAATTCTGTTCAGTTCAGCTGAGCTTCTTAAGTAAAGGTGACTTCATGCTTTTGTGTCCTATGTCCAGTTCTGAAACTATGGACTCCGTCAGGCCAAATAAGAACAGCCTCAAGTCTGTGCAATGCTACAGTACTATGCAAAGTCTATGCAAAAGTTCAGAAGTGGCTGTTCTAAAAGAAATGGCCTACATACAGCTGAGTCTTTATGTAGCTCCTTGTGTTGTTTTTCTCCTGGGTTAGTGCAGTATTTTGCAGTGCATAGCAGATGGTAGAGGGAGGTCAGGATCTATAATTCCATTACCTGAGAAATAACGTGATCATATATGATCTTTCTAAGATTGCAGATCTATGTGCCACACTATAAAGGTTTTTAAAAATTTTTAATTTACATTAAACATAGTGGGTAATTACTGCAACATGTCTTTACTGACTTTACCGCCTTTATATAATTTATTTTCCCTTTGTAGTTTTGATACTTTTTTTAATCCAAGTATAGTCTTTAGTAGGGAGTCATGCTCCTAACTGAGGTATGAACTACAGAGGTGAGACAAATTCCATTTTCCACATGGTGCATGAAAAATACTATAGGTGGTATAATAGAAGATGCAGTTTTCTAAGAATCTGATAGACTCAGGCATCTTATTACAGACTAAAAAATTCTTATATGTAATCAAGTTGGCAGGAAGATACCGTATGATATTACATGGTATTTGAGAAACAGCATGCAATCATGTAACTAAACTGCACAGTAAAACCCAGAGTGAAGCAAAACTGAATTTGCAGGCACGTGCAACCTTAAAATTGTTTTTCTTACAGTCTGAAAGCTTAATCATAGAGCGTTAATATTTTAACATATACTAAGAGAATATTTTAATGCATTTCTAACAGCCTCTTCACTTTCACAGAAGGTAACTAATAAGACTGGCAATGACTTAGCAATAGCAAAACAACTAGGCTACAATAAAGATAGATTAACACTGCAATCTTTAGAAAAAAAGACACTTGTCAGTAATCCTCTTTTTGAGCTTTTTAGGTAGCCCACACCTTGCTCCTCTGAATTTCACAAATTTTTACATTGTCCAAGAAAGCCTTACAAGAAATCAAATGATGCTCTAGTGCCGTTAACTCAAGATACCAATCATGGAAATTTTCAGCTAAAAATAAAAATTTACAGTGTTAAATGCATGAAAAGAGGCACTTTAGGGTAGAAACTACAAAACTGAAGTTACTGATACTTCAGCTCTACACTGAATCTATCGAGAAAGACAAACTCTCTATTATAGCTATAATATCTACTCCAGTAACGAATAAAAAGGGTCTGCTCACTTGCAATAGTTTAAATCCCCTCAAAGCAACTCATGAACTTTAGAAATAAGCCTGACCTGCGAGGCAAGGGTGATGCTTGGCTGAGACTGCAGGAGGTTGGCTTGGCTTTGCTGAGGTAGTTGCGTTAAGAGATTCTGCGCTTGCAGGAGACCTGGAGAGAGAAAAGGGTGCATTTGGTTTGTCATTTAAAAAGACTAAAACATGAATTGAGGTGAAACAAGGTTCTTGCCCAATATGAAAGTTTCAAAAAATTTGAGATGCAAGCCTTCATTTCATCCCTGCGTAGATATCTTCAGACTTTGGACTTTTCAGTCCAAAATCCCCTTGCATTTTCCTGAAGTATATGTGGTGACAGAAGGCTAAAAGAGAGAAGTCTGTCCTAGTCTCCTCTGCAGAAAGAGTTTGTAATGATCTAGGTTACCCCAGTTCTGTGTGCAGGAATCATTTATTGCCCCTTTCAGCTTGCAGATTTTGGGTAAACCTCTTCCTGTAACCGACGGCTGACCAAGAATTAGGAAGCCATATAAAAATAAACAACTGAACACTAATCAGATCAAATCCAACAACTGAATACTAATCAAAACCACAAATCTGGCTCCTTGATCACCCTTCTCCCTCTCCGTATCACGCCATGCCAGCTGCCTAACGAGAAGGCAGCTTTCTCTGGCAAACTCAAGCAGACCACACCAGAAGACAAAACAAGCCCGGTTAACCTCCTCCTGGCTGAAATAAAGGAGGAATCTTTTGGAAAATTAATCACAACTTAAAGCTTAGGTAAGATACTGAACACTGCTTAAATTGCACAAATAGAATAAACATTACACCGAATGTATGAAAAACCCTGCAATTTTGCAAAGGTGACAACACTAAAGAACAGTTGGGACTGATGCAACCAATATACACAATATGCTGTCATTCTAAAAATAAATTCTCTTACAGTCCACTATTTGTATGGTTTATTAAATCTCTCAGGAAACTGAGATACATGTTTGCATCTATATATTTTAAGTAGAAGCTAACTGATTTTTTTTTTCTGCATTTCTAATACTAAAATGTATATATTTTTAAGGGGTAAGAATCTTGACAAAAATATACCTACAGTTAGTCAACTCCCCCAATTTCATTCTGAAAAATATTACTGTTATTCTAAAAAAAACCTAAAACCGCGGGGGGAACGATGGCATGACAACAACAGATGGACACTATGGCCACTCAGAGGACAGAACACCAAGTAAGTACCACTTAAATTCTGTAATTTGAGTTCAACGTGGTCTGTTCTGGCTCATCAGCAGGCCGATCAATCAGAGCACACCACTCGTGACCAGCTACCTCTTAGCAGAATACAGGTAGGCGACACAGGAATTTAGAACTTGATAAATACCAAGTGAGAAACTGGATGTTTTATGTGAGGTTAAGGCCACAGAAGATATGAAAAGAAAGACTACCACGGGTAGGAAGAAGAACATGTATCCTCAATGAGGGATACACAACTACAGAAGAATTGTCTTCTGACAGTGATATTACTGTTACTTTTTGTTGTTGTTTTTAACAAAGTGTTGAATATGTATTTTAAACACCATGTGTTGCTATCAAAATGCTCAAGACCTACAGAATAAAGCCAGCTGCTTATGCAACATAATAGCACAGCTCAGACAACTATGTAAATTTGCTCTGCACCACATAATCAACATGTTCCAGCTGTGTTTTTGAAAAGACACAGCAAGGGAATGGATCAGCTTAAGGAACTTCCAAGACAGCTACCTACTACAGTTACACAGTGCTTTTTACAATGCAAATATTTGTTCACTTGAAAGATTATTTCAGCTGCCCAAATCTAAATATTAATTAGTGAACGGTCACCTTTAAGTGAAGAGGTTTTGACCTTCATTTAGGGACAGTGACTTTTAACTGACTACTTGAAATAGAAAGGGGCAAGCCATCACACCGACACTACAGAGTGGCTGACCAACATTGAAACCAAAAATAGGCAGCTGACAGCGACCACATTTGACCTCTAGTGCACTGGTAACACCATCAATCACAAGTTACTGACTCATCTTATGACTGTAATCAGAGTAATTAGGACTGTCCTTTTGTGATTTTTTTTCTGTCCTCAAAGAAATCCCAGAGGATGTTTTTCTGGCAATAACACTTTTGCTGAAGAGCACAAGATGACTACACTCTTCCTCATTTTATTCTCACTTGTATGTTCTGAAGTAATTATCACTGAAGGATAGTATAAAATATTCTGAACATGTTTAATCTACTCAGTTTTTACATCATTTTATTCTATTTAAGAAATACTGATACAAGGCATCTCAGGCAGAAACTGGAAAACGAACAAGTTAATTCGACCTGCAGCTGACTGAAGTAATGATCAGCGGATGGGGAAAGCAGCTGAACTGTTTTGTCAAAGTACGCACCTCTTCCACAGACTTAAGAGTCTTTTCAGACAGTTGCCATGTACATGCTTTGGAGTCTTGTTGGCTTCCATGGGTAGGCGCTGCCGCTTTGCTCTTTTCAGACATGACTTGTACTAGTCTAAGCTTCCCCTTCGGGTTTTTTTTTCTGAGAAGAAACCATTGGCCCCCACTTCAGTCCAAGATAACTTCAGTGACTTAACTTACAGGGCACACAGCACAGCCTTTTAAGTCCGAAACTGCACCTTCCAGGCAACTGCTGAGATATCGGTGTTTCAAACCTCGCCATTTTCTTAGGGACTCATACTGGCATCAATACTGTTTAGCATCTTTATTACCAGTAAGGATGATGGGACAAAATATATTCTCAGCAAGTTTGTGGACAATAGCAAATATGGGGAGAGTGGTCAATAAGCCAGAAGTCAGGGCCTAGAAAGGCTGGACAACTGGAACCTCAGGAAGATCAATGCAGGAAAATGCAACATCCTGCATGGGGCCTGTAATAACCCTGTGCAGCTATACAGGGTGGGCACTGGCTGGCTAGAAAGCAGTTTCGCAGAAAAAAAGACCTGGGGATTCTAGAGGAAAATAAGATGAACATGAGCCAGCGAAGTGCCCTTACAATAAAGACAGTCGATCACATCCTGGGCTGTATTTGCAAGAGTGCAGCCAGCAGGTCAAGGGCTGTGATTCTTTCCCTCCATTTGGCACTTGTGAGCTTGTGAGACCACATCTGGAGTACTGTGTTCAGCCTTGGGTTTCCCAGAGCAAGACACAATGACATCCTGGATTTTGTATATTCAAGGCCCACCAGGGAGGCTAGCAGGCTGAAACACCCGTACAAGGAATGGATAAGTGAGCTGGTTTGTTCAGTCTTATGAGAAGAATAAGGTGAGATCCTACTGCTGCCTTGAAGGACAGAAATGGACTCTTCTTGAGGGTGCACAGCAATGAGACGCAACAGACATAAGCTGGAACATGGAAAACTCCAACTAGATATAAGGAAAACTTTGGGTTTTTTTTGGTTTTTTGTTTTTGGTTTTTTGTTTTTTTTTTTACCACAAGAGTGGTCAACTATCGGGGCAGGTACTTGAAGAGGTTGCAGAATCTCCATCCTTGGAGATGTTCAAACTCAACTGGCCAAGGCATTGAGCTCTCTGCTGTAACTGGACCTGCTTTGAGCTCTAGAGGTCCCTTCCAACCTACAAGATTTTTTTGAATCTATAAAAACTAACAGTGTACTTGTATACTTACCTTTACAGAGGTAGTATTTCTAACCCTCTGCTTTGGGTTCTAAGAGTCCAGTGGTATTATTGCATTAAATATGGCATACAAATCACCTATGCGATGCTCCAAAAGAATGCACAGAGGTAGATAAGGATTCATGCAAAAGTATGATGCTTTAGAGGTATTTAATTTTTTTTTTAATAGTTAAAGTAAATGCAGCTACCATCATCCAGGACTTTTCCTGTAACGTCTACAAGTAGCATGAATGATAGCCCAAGCCAAAAAACTCTTCTTGCCAGCCAACAGTCCCCAAGGACTGATCTGGGGTTCAGTTCTTGTTGTCTAAAATTAAACAAAAGATAAAACAAACATTCAAGTGCAGATTTTTTCAGCATAATTTTTAAAAAAGTTGGCCCAGAAGCATAATACATAATTCACCCCTAACTGATCTCCCAAACGAGTGAATTTTTTCACCTAAGAACTTCTTGACTGCTTTTCCTCTGCCAAAGCTGGTCATCTTCTCACAGACATATCCTGGATGTTAGCTTGCAAGACAAAGCCATTACAATGTCATAATCTGATTAACCGGAAACAACTGAAAGGGAAGAAGGAAGGGTGTCATATCACATACTACATACCGTGCCTTTTGATCAACTTTGTTGATCACTGTTGATGCAAAGAAACTTCTGGGCACTTTGGCGTACCTCATTTTATCAAATCCAGATCTTCCAAAATGGAGACTCATAGTTGGAATTATATTGGGATCCAACACAGGAGAGAAAGTACTAACCTATGCATTCCTACAAATCTGTTACACTGAAAATCTGAGTGCCATTGGTTTTAAAGAAAGCTCTATGCTAGTTTTTTCAGAATATTTATTATTTTATGAAGTTGACTAATGGAGCAATAGGACAAGAACAACATGGAAAAGTCAGCTACAACAGCAAATAGCAAAATAGAAATACACACTTTCTCAATCTTTCTCATAAATAATAACATACTGTTTGAGATCTTCTAACAATAACCATGAAATACTGCAAAAAGCCATACCAAAAGGGAGATAAGGGGTATTATGACGTAGATGTTGCTTTATCACTGAGTGCTCATGAAGAAAATTAGATCCATTCAAGCATTTCAGTTTGGAAGGTTGTCACACACTAATAGCCTATGGTCAGAATATAAAATATAAATCTTCCTATATTTTTGAGCTATTCAGTTGCCCAGGCTGCACATTACCAGTAAAACATGGTGTTTCTACACACACTGCGTCACTGATGACAGCAATGTGCAGGTCTTAAACGGCAGTGAAGAAATAATTTTCAGAGATGGCCCCTGGAAAAGGTACTATGAAAACCTCTTCTGGTAGTTATTCTACTTCAGAAGATTTTAAACAAACAAACAAACGAAAAGCCTTTCTTCCTTTCTATAATGCAAACAATTCATTTTGAGAGATGAATATAATTTGCTTCTGTTAGTTTCCTGTTTTGTGAAGCATATTCAGAGATATTTTAGAAAACCAGTGGAAGTTAGCTGAAAAATGTAGGCAGACATTAATACCAATGAGTTTTTCAAAACAATGCTTTTGTGCTTGCCATTTCCTTTAAAAAGTTTCTTTTAAAAAAGCCTTTTTAAAGAATCCTTGAACTAAATTTTGGTGAAGTTTGATTTCTTCTAGAAGAATATGTTAAGCTTGTAAGTTCTGCTTCATTTTAAGAAACTAGTACCTCACTAAATGCCTCCATGAATAGTCTTTTAGCCATTTTCTACCAGTGCTGGTATAAAAGCTCTCCTAATCAAGTCCTATTAAAAGAAAGTTCATTTTGACTAACCCTTTATTCAAATGTGAGAGCATTCAGACAGTGAGAGAGCTTCAGCATAACGGAAAGCTAGTTCTATCCAAGTCATAGTATATAAGAAGGAATGATGCATGAAAAAATTGAAAGGAACAGAAGAAAATGAGGTGCAAAGAGCTGCTTTATAGGACAGCCAGGCTCTGGAGGACTCTTCAAGCATAACAGGATTTGCCTTCTGAGCAAGAATCTTTGGATTACCCGACCTGAACAACTGAGTAGAGTTCA
>VYZV01006124.1:39467-56433 GCA_013401275.1 Pandion haliaetus | reverse complement strand
ACTATAGTATTCATAACACAGGGTACCCAGCTAAGACATGACAGCTCTTATCATAAGGCTCTTACACTTTAATATGAGAAAACTGTTTTTAAATTGAGGCCTCAGGGATAACTGGTATAAGCAATCTTATTCTGTGCATCTGCCTTGGTAAATGGTATCTTGGCTGAGTCTTGTTTAAACACAGAAATATAATTCTCTAATGCAGAATGGAAACGATACCTCCAAGGCTAATCACTCTTGAATAGCCCTACCAGCCCCTCAAATTCATTTGAAATCCAACTTTATTTCTACCTTGGGAAAGTTTTATTATTTAGATAATTGCAGCATTACAATAAATCTCCCAAGAGCAACCATGCAAACAACCTCAACACTGTTTTCCTATACTGATCTTTTTTTTTCTCAGTGGTAAAATCTGTGTACTAGCACAAGCACATAGAAAGAGATGGAAAGATTTTTGAGAAACATGCATGTCTTCCGGTGCTGCATAACAATTTAGAAAGATCAAAACAATCCAACTCCTACCACGGCAGAATAATCTGCCAAGTGCTACGTCTTGACATGAGCAAGTTTTTCAGTTTAAAAAANNNNAAAAAAAAAAAAAAAAAAAAAAAATCCAAAGTTCTAAATTCAATGCCATTATCTCTAGTTACAGGTTCAGTACAAACTTAAGCATCTTTGTCATTTTGAGGTTTACGTCATATAAACATTGATCATGGATGCTGAAAACAAATAAAGTTTACAAGGAACTCCAAAACTTGGTGCAACTGTTTAATGACAATTTAGCATCAGCCCAGCAGCAGCACTAACATCTTACCAAAATGCTGCAGCAGATACCTTACATTAAATGCAGCGCATATTAAAGAAGTCATGCTTGTACAAGTAGTTAATTAAAATAAATATGGTAATCCCCCTGCTGCAGAGACCTGCCAGTTAATCAATTATTCAAAAATCATCAATTAAAACAAACATTCAGCTATTTGTGTAATCAGCTATATGTTTACAATAGCAATGCAAACAAAGCTGAGCACTATTTATAAATCATTGTCAAGATGGACCAAAACCCATGGTGTTACCTGCCTACAAACCTAGACAGTAGAAGTTTTCCATTAAGTATGTCAAATTGTATCCAACATCTGCACAAATTATGCCCTGCACTTTCATCATAAGAGCAAGCTAATAAGATTCAACCAAGCTACATTTATATATCAAAATAACCTATCCTAAAAGAAATGAATTGTAAAGACAAACATTTAATTAGGAATGCCAGAAAACAAGTGAAACTTTAGGTTTTTTCCCCTTGTGCACATTATACACATTATATGGTGGCAACTACATGATCACATGCTATTTTTCATAGAGCCTTTAGCTCATTCATGCACACAAACCAGACAATGCTCACTTCAGAAGCTCCTATTTGACAGCACATGCCTGATCTTTTCAACTCTTCTCAAACACTTCTCTGAAGATTTTTTTAAGTTCTGGAGAAAAACCCAGTACTAAATTAATAATTGTAAATGCTTCACACATTTTCATAGCTTCCCACTGAAGTGGAAGAGCAGGATTAGCAACCTCTCACACATGCACAACAATGCCTTCAAAAGCATCCACTAGTTTAGTGGCATATTTGACAAATGTAAAGCCAGAAAATTCAAGGTACAGATTTTATTAATACAAAATCTTAATGCTCTGCACTTCAGTAAAGCAGACCTCGCTATCTTAAGCTGCACACCTGGAAGACAAGAGACACACACCTGTGGATCACTTACATTTAGGTTAAAAGACTCACATAGTATCAAATGGGAACTCCATGACAGATGCATGGAGAGATGGTAGAAGCTAACCATCAACTTCCTTGACAAGGACATTTCCCATTCTTTTCTTGAAATCTGTCTGTATTACTGGCTACAGACAAAGGCTTAACAAAATTAAGAGATGGTCTTGGGAGTTAGGAGTTTCCTTGAATGCTATATCCTTGAGTCATCTCCCGATCATGACAGTGAAGTGGGATCCTTTGCTAAAATAAGTATTAATATATGGTCACATAACTTGTCACAGTACACCAAGAGGCTCAGTGTGACGTGTCTGTGGGCAACGTCAGTACTGGCCTTTTAATGTGGGATGGCATCACTCTGGCCTCTCTAAGGACAGCCAGAGAGGTCAGAACTTTTAGACCAACACCACAGAAGTTTGCCACTTCAGCCAATAAAAAACTGATAGCACAACCAGGCTGTTATTCAGCTAGTGGAGTAGCACAATAAAGGAATAGCACACTTCACCAATGGACTTCACAGATAATCGCAGCATTTCCATTCTTTTACTTAATCAGCCCTCATCTTTACTTTTTAGACACTTCATCCCAGTTGAATGCAAGTGAAAATAGTCTGAAAAGAAACTATCAGCCAGCCTTAAAGAACCTGCTCACTGTAAGCAGCAGCAACTTTGGAGATTACGTACCCAACATACTTTGCACAGCTAGACTAATCAAACTGAAGTATTATGTACTGACAATCTTAATCTATAGAAAGATGGACCTCAGTGTCAGCAACACAATCACCTACCAGTAGTACTCAAGATGCCTATGCTGTACATTCGGTTACCCTTGCCCAGAACTCTAAGGAATTTCCACACTACATACGCTAAGCATAGAGTCAGCGGTGCTGCATTCTCCACACTGAATTAAGCCAATCCTGGAAGACCCAGGATGATCTTTGCTGCTCCCAGTAAGCAGAACTTCCTTGGCGAGCAGTTCTTCAGAATTAAGAATTAACGGATCTTTAGCAGCAGACGATAAAACTGGACAGATTCTGACACCAGACTCATTCTAGCAAGTTTTTCTCTAGACACACAAGAGTGCCCATTCTTTGTCACCAAACTCTGAGCATTAAGTACCAAGCCAAAATAGCACATAAATGTGTCAAGTCAAACTGCCTTTCTTCAGCTCTATCATTTTGCCGTTTGGATCTAACAGGCATCCTTTGCGATACGTAGGCATCCCTTCCCATCCATGCAGGTCTTGACAAGCGTAATTTCTATGGGCATCTTTCTATACCTCTTTTTGTCCTTTCTGAAGCTAACTACAAGGAGGAGACTGCAGAAAATACAGCATCTGGTCACATTCTGGAACAAACTCAGAAGCCCAGTGGAACTGATGAGCAGCTGGTACACATTCTTTGCTAAAACTATCAACTTCAACCTCATCAGCTAAAGATGCATGAGGAAAGACTAATAGTACTCAAGGACTCTAGAAACTCACTGAATAAGGAATAAAAATATTATTTGAATGATGCAATTAGTCAAACTGTTATTTTCCACCCTCTCAAGCCTCAAGGCTCACCTGTGCAATCTGTATTGGCTGAGATAGAGGGATCTGCGTCATCGGCGTTGCAGCAGAGGCCGAGATGGTGGCACCAGCAGCGCTGTGCTGCTGACTGGCTGAATGCTGCACTGCAGCCGCCAGCAACTGTGCCTGCGCCTGTTGTAGCAATAACTGTTGCTGGGCTGGCGTCAACGTGAGCTATAAATAATTAGAAAACACAGCCATTAATAATGGAAAGAGCCACTTCAGCTACAAAGTCATTAGCTAGCTCATTACTAGTTATATTCCACACGTTCCTAGAACTATTACTACAGTTCAGCCATTAACTAGCCAATGACTCCGGCCTTAACTAAGGACAGCTGGCTACTCAACACAGTGTAGGAACCAACCTACCGCAGACATGACAAACCAAACCGTGTGGACGCAAACTTTTGCACTTACTGGAACCTACAGAAACTAACTTTACTCCTAAGTTTTCTTCACAACTCTACCAGGAGGTTCAGGAAAAAGGTAATTAAGTAGCAAGCAAAAGAAAAGCATCAGTATTGCCAGGATTTGAAAGGAAATTTACACCCAGCAGAACAGCAAGTGATTAGCCAGATGAATGAGAAGCAGGAATGCTGGCTATGGCTACTGAACAAACTGATAACACCCCAGCTGCTTCACATTAGCATGAATCCCTGCCATATTCCATCATTTCCATTATGCCCCAAGATATAAGTAAAGAACATGAGCTCCATTNTTTTTTTTTTTTTTTTTTTTAATAGAATAGTGTTGGCAAGTTTACATCCCTTCCCTTTCCCAAACACGCATTATCTCTGAGAAACAGGTGGCAGCAGTCTCTCCTTTACATGTAAATGAATCTTGATGCCCATATTTACTACAATCCATATCTGCATAGGCCTGGAGTTTTGAATGTTTCACTACTGCAGACAATCATAAATTAAAGCAAATTAATTTTTTTGAGAATGAGAAAAATAATAAAATATGCTGGGTTTTAATAACATACTAAAACAGTCTCACTTTTTAAAACATTCACATGCAATTAACCAAAAACAAAATAGGATGTTTATTTACACACTAGCATACCAGAAGATTTAACAATTAAACATGAAATTAACACATTGTTTCATTTAAGTGTAGACACGATCTAACCTAATATTTCAAATCATAAATACATTGTTGGAGCAACTGCCCTAAGTTCCTTATTAACATGCAAACTCAAAACTGCGAACCTGATTATGTGGAAGCAAACTCTTTAACCAAACTGGCCCATTCACAAAACTTGCTCTTTTTTTTCAAATGACTGAAAGCATTTACAACAATTCAGAAACACCAGTAATCCTAAAAAAACAGTTATTCCATAATTATTCCCAAAGCCTTGCAATCAAAAACCTCAAAATTGGTAGGTTAAAACACAAGAGTTGAATAGGCTTAAGGCAAGCACTAATATATTTACTTCAAAAGAAATGTATAATTACTTAAAAAGAAATGTGTTTGAGAAGAGGAAGAATTGGTGTCAGTAGTTCCCATCATTTTTGCTCTTCACCCAGCTACCTGGTAAGATTTAGTCTCATGCTCCCATGCCTCATTTTAATCTTGAAAAAAAAAAAAAAAAAATTCCTTTTTGTGACATCAGTGACTTTCTTATTTGTACACACACCAGGTTTTAATTTCATTGCAGAGTCAAGATGGATACTGAGAACAGAGAAAGAATATCTTTTCTAAGCAAATAATTTGCAACAAAAACCAAAAGATTAAAGTCTGCTTTTTTATAGGAAGGTATTTTCTGCCCCTTCTTTCACTCAAGTTTCTTCCTATGTTAAAGGAAATTACAATAACCTTCACTGACACTGACAGTTCTATGAGGACTACTGTAGATACTGCCATCATTTGCCAGACAGGAGGCTTACTGCAGTATACTTGGGTACTTCTTACCCCAGTGATCTGTCCTCCGGCCAGCATGAGCTGGGTCTGGGGTATGGCCGCCTGCACTGAAGGCTGCTGGGAAGGCTGGCTTGGCTGCTGAGAGTCCCCAGATTCTTCATTAGATTTAGACTAGTCGGGGGGGGGAAAAAAAAAAAAAAAAAAAATTAAAAAAAAAACCCAAAAAACAAAACCAACTCTTTATAGTGTAAAACAGATGTTAATGTAGAACACTGCTATCTCAACACTGCACAATAAAAATCTTTCATCTGCATAGGAAAAGCCCTTGGGTTTCTTTTAAGAGTGTGTTTAAGCAATGAGTCTATGTGCCGACTGCCTCAGCTATGATTGCTCAAACATGTCTGTAGGTAATGCAGTTTAAACAAAACAAAAAGTCTCTCAGGTCTTTTGTAACTCTCTGACATTATTTTCAGGTCTCATTTCATTTTACGCAATTCAGCTGAAGCTGACGCTACATTTCACCATAAAGAAAGAAAAGATTGTTAAAATTATTCATTGCCTAAAATCCTGAACAATGGAAAGAGGAAAAGGAGATTGTGTTTCCATTTTCTGTATCTGCATCCTGCACCTCTAAGTCATCATACTGTGGGCTTATACAGAACTGGTTTGAGAAATCCTCACAGGTTTATCTACCTACAGTAAAATACGTAATATATACAGTGCTTTTAAATAATCGAAGTTTAGCATTTATTTAAGTGAATGGTACTTTATTTTAAAAGATTTGTGGNATTTGAGCTCTTGCTCAGTTTTTGCAAAAAGGAATTTTTTTTTTTTTTTTTTTTTTTTTTTTTTTAAACAGAAGAAATTGTGAAGACATGAGGGAGGAAATGCAAGTGCATGAAGAGGGAGACAGTTTTATGATAATTAAAACTGGTTATGCAGAACATTAAAATTCTGCATAGATTTGCATATTTTCCACCACCTGTTTTGGGGACTGCAGAGCAGGCTAATTAACATAAAGGCTCTGATTAATTCTGCCAGTCATTGAGCGATAATTACAGCGCAGGACTGTAAACATTCTGCACTGGAGATACAGCCTGTTTGCCAACATCTCTCTCAGGGATGGAAGTTTACCATGGCAACGAAGGCAATTTTCTGCCTCCTTCCTCTTAGAAAGGAAGGTCACTATACCTCCTCTTCTTTCCAAATTGTTATTATGTATAAGTGGGTCCACATTCTATTGCATTTCATGTAATGCACTACCTACATTCTTTAATAACAAGCAATACTGAAAACAGTTTTCAATAAAACTGTATCCCTTGCCCCTTAATATAGTACTGAGACGAAGTGGCACGTTAACTGATACACTGAAGTGTTCAGCATCATAAAAAAGTTTGAAAGCTTTGTTGTCTCATGTACATTATTAAACAACAATTACTATGACTTGTTTCGAAATGACTATGTGTTATTTACACAAGCAATCTACACTAGCCACATTACATAGTTAATGTTACATCATACTCCTGTATTCAGCTACCAGAAGTAAGGGCAAATTGCAAAGTAATAGTTGCTATGTTTAAAATAAGTGAATAAATGGAAGAACATGAAATGTTCTTGGAGTTTTATAGTTTTCATGATACAACACCTGACAAATTCCGTATGAAGTTACACTCACTGCATGTTTTAACTCCAGTTTCTGCATGCTTACAATCCTGAACCTGATTTACAATTGTAAAACTATTATTCCTTTGTACCTTTCACTTGCAAGACAAGGCAGAATCAAAAAACCAGAGTAATGTATCATAGGTTAAAAATTATCTCTAATGCGACTGTAATGCTGTTTAGAATGAGAAAAGGACAAGCAGCAGAGGGAAAACTGTCTTTACCTGTACATTTAAGGACTGAGCAGCAGCCTGTAAACTTGTTCCAGCGAGCTGGACCTACAACACAGTGTAGAAATGGAAATGAAATAATGTAGAATCTACAGAAAACTTTAACACTGTAAAAAGAACAACCTCCCCATCTGCACCCCAACAAAACTCCCCCAAGAAAAATGCATGCCCCTCTAACACCTGAATCAGTGAAATAGGGGTTATGCTCCAGGCTGAAAAAAAATCTGTAAGACCCTTCCACAGTGTTATTTGTCTACCTCTTGCTGAATGCATTCCTGCCTAGGGATCTAGATATTATCAGGAAATTGAGTTGAAACAGAGCATTTTGGGGTGGACAGGCTAAATATTCCTGTTAAAAAATCCAGGCTTCAGGGGAAGGCGTTAAGATCTACTCATCATCACCCTTCTAATATTTCAGAATGGGTCTTACCCCAAATATGTACACTGCATTCACCCGCTTCCTTATACGACAGAGGAGCAATCACCTGCACAGCACAAAACCCACAGCATAAACACTCTTCCTCAAATCAACCCATTCAAGTATTTGTAGTCCTCAGCCACTGAAAAGAAGATCTCAATACAGAGGACTGGAGACACTTTACAAAGGCTGTATTGATTCAGGTATACTCAAAACTTGAATTCAACGTTTGTGATTAACAGGTCCAAAGAATTTCTTGTGGGTTAGCAGAAACTCATGCTTCAGAAAGTGAGATTTTTGAAAGTGTTACTATTTTATCTCTAATAAGGATTTTCTCTGTACAACAAATGCTAAATTTTCATTTACTGATGATCGTTTTAATCAGTCTCACCTTGTTTCTACCACCACTCCTACTATAAAGAAGGAATGCTATATAATTAATTGCTAACACTTTGAAAGGTCAGAGTTACAGCCTGTAGTGAATTCCATCTCTGGCCATGTTTGAAAACCGCTGTTCATTTGAAAACCAGGCAACAGATAAGGATACAATAAAGCAAAACAAAATGTAGCACTCTTGTCTCTATAAAAAGATGTTCCCACATAATATACATCATAAAAGAGAATCCACATATCTGCAAGCACAGGAAGGAGAGTTTTAATTTTAATTGCGGTACATGTAATTAATAACTGAATATTTGATGAGGCAACCCTTAAGAGTCAACTTGGAAATACTTCTTACTGCTCTAGATGAAGGTACTAGACTTACTAAGCATGTTCTACATCTAAGCAAACACTCCCAGAAAAGCTCCTCCTCATCACAAGCAAAATGTAATTTGACACAGTTGATGTAATCTGAGCCTTTAACATGAATTAACAGCAGAGAATAATCTAAACAGTAATAGCCTGCCAGCCAAAAAATATACTCAGTAATAATATTTTTTTAAATTACATAATAGTAATAATACCTCCCCCAAAAGACTACAATGTATCTCACTCGGGTACAGCCAGCGTATCCCCGAAAATCTCTTTGAATGCAATTTGGACACCCCTTCTACCACATTTTCTTCTACCACAAACATTTTCTAATTAGAAATTAAACTGTTCCTGAATGTTCCCTACAACCTAATATTTTGCATTACTCTGGAGGAAAGCACTGTATGTAAAGGCTGACTGACACCCCACTAACAGCAGCCATACTACAAGAGGACAGTTTAACAATAGATTCCCACACACCTGCAGGTACATAAAAGAGTAGCTGAGATTTTCCTTTTGAATTAGAGTTTCAAGAAATGAATCACACTTTATCAAACATGAAGTTATAAAGATCCTGACAACTGTTAAAATAAATACATTTCCAAAGCAAGATAAAGCACTGTGCTAAATACAATTACTGTCCTGGGTCAATCTATATAACAAAACAAAGACTAAAACAAACACACAAAATTCTGCAGAACAGCTGTATCTGTCTCCGTGTTAAACACATACTGACAACCCATGAAAACTAGTCAGCTTCTCTCCACATAAAGGCAGCCTACAACAGCCTATTGGTTCAGCAAATTCAAACACGGGCACTCCCTAGGTCCCATATAACCCAATCTACTAAGAAAATTGTAATTATGTGACAAGATGTGTGGAATGTTCCATACAATAAAATGGCAGTTCAGAGCTCTTAAAAGAGGGCATAAAAGCTTCGGTACGTCAATTATATCACAATAACTGTGCAACCTCAGACCTCAAACATTCAAGGTCAGCCAATTAGGTAGAGTATTTTAAAGTTTAAACTTGGTGCCGAGGAAGGGAAAGAAATTAGGACATTTGTTTTCATACATCAAGTGTGAACACATAAAAAACTACAAAAAATGCCCCTTATACTTCTCTTCACCTAGGAATGCCCTATTTTGCTTCAGCCTACATCTGAAGTTCAGCTTTGATTCCCTAAACACAGCTGCAGCAGAACAGAGGGATAGTAGTAGAACCCTGAATATCACCTGACAAACAGGTCCTTGAAATAACTTAAAAAAAAAAATTAAAACACTTACAAACCATATATGCTTAGTAAGTATGATCACTTTGTATTTCTAGTTAACGTGTAAGAACTTGAAAGATTGAAGCATAGCGCTGATTACCATTCAAGACCACTTCTGGTTTCTTAACTAGGTAGTGACAGTTTCAGAACTTTGGCAGCTGTTGGGCCAATACAATCCTTTACCAAAAAGATTAAGTTTTACCTTGCCTTTCAATTTGGTATCTCCATTAAGGTTTAAAAAAAAAAAAAAAAAAAAAAATCTTTAGGCATTCTCAAGTCCCCAAAAAGGGGCTTTCTATTTCCCCCAAATAGGTCTCACCCTATCTTGTTGTATTCTGCAGCCTAATGCAATGAAGTGAGTGCCACAGTAAGAACTTTTTCCTATCCAAGCTATTTAAGCCTGTGGTCTACCCATATGTTCCTTTACAGGACTACCCATCATTTACGGAAAGAGAGAACATAGAACCTACAAGAGCAGCTGCATTCACACCTGCCCGAGTCTCCCCTACTTCGAAATGGGTCTTCTCTTACCTGATGAAGGTGCCCGAGGAAGGCCTGGGCCTGGGCCGTAGAGATTGCTCCTCCGACAGGCACCGGCTGCTTTTGAAAGTCCAGGCCATTTGTTTGCGTGCCTGGAGAAAGAGGTATTAAGAACTATTAGTTACTACTTTTATGAAATGGAATAAGAATTAATATTGCTAGGTTTCCCGCTATTCTCTCAATACTATGTAGCAGAAAAACACTCAAGAGTAACAAGAATTGAAGTTTTTTACTGAAAGAGGGGGGTGGGGAAGCAGTGTCACTTCCAGACTTTGGTAATATAGCATTTGTCAGCTGAACAAAATCAACATCATATTTTCTTTAGCTTCTGTCATTTTACCTACTCTGTGTACACTATTACCCCATCATTCTCCACCACGGTTTGAGAACCAAATGGGTGCATGCTGCTATGGTTAAACTGTGTTTCCGTTCTCCATGTACTCTCTATCCAGCAGCTAAAGACTATCTTCAAGTTCAGAAAGTGCAAGAACAAGGTTCATATAAAGTCACCTTTCATTAAAGACAGGTAAAATAAAACTTGATGAAAAGAGAAGTACTGTAGATATATAGCACTTATGGGCCACTGTTTTACTCTTTTGATAAAACGTACCTCTAAATTTCCATGAATATTTGTGCAGAGCTCTCATTACGTAAGTGCCTGGGCTTCCTTTTGCTCTCATCCACTTTCATATAAATAAAAACTGATTGTTTTCCTACTTATTTTTTTTCCTTCTTCCTAAACATCTCAGAAGACATGAAAACCCCCAAACTATCTCAAAATAATCTGGTTGTGAGGAGAAAAAAAAAAAAAAAAAAAAAAACAAACATTTTTTCCACAAGAAACTACCACAGAATTCTCTTCTGCCAAGAGGAACTATAACTGCAAACTTTTAAGAATCATTCTGTGGGGAGATGATAAAATCAACATTAGGGATTATCAACAACTGGTTTTGTATCTTGGGTATTACTACCCACAGTGGCTAACAACAAGAAGGGAGACTCTTGAGTGTATGAGGCAACGTGGAATTTCTAGAACAGATAATGCAATCTCTAAAAATTGCATGACTGAAATGAAGTAAAACCAGGTTTAGACTTGCATGTTTACTCTTCATGACAATCAGATTTTGTTCAGTGCCTACAGACAGGTGTTCAACTAACTCCTACTTCAAAATTCCTTCCATCATCTACATTTTTCGCCATAAAAATCTAGGTTATCTACTGAGCAAAAGAGAGTCACAGTTGTTAAACAACAGGGGTTTGCTATTCCTTAGAAACATCTGCAAAAGCAAGCAGGCATAAAATTTGATTGGTAAAATACACTATCCAATATTTTACATTGCTATTTTGACCTACAAACAGCTTACACAGATAAAATTTTCAAAGATGGAGTCACTGTTTAAATACAGATACAATATAGATAGTCAAGCTTTCTAGCACTCGTGTAAGGTATAGCTAAGGTGGCCCTTTGATGCATCTTTGGTGGAGGTGCTGAGAGTAAACCAACTCTTCCCCCACAAGTTTTTAATTCTACGCTTTGGGACAGAGTTTACAGACTTAAGAGACATATGTGCAGCCAAAGATCCAGAGACACATAAAAAAAAATTCAAATTTTAAACTACATGAAATTATTTTGCTTAATGAGTCTAAAATTCCAATCCAAAGTGAAAGGAAGGACTATTACTGGTCTGAATTGAACCTGAATGAATGCAACTCGGTTGCATTTCTCCAAAGAAAGGTAGATGATAAGGCCTGCCAGAAAGAGCTAGAAGAATCTCATATATTTTCATGCTTTCCAGTAAACTACAGAATTCTCTCAATGCAGAAGGCCAAAGGGAGTGGGAAGATGATTGTATACATATATAAAAATAATTCCTGACAAACTGCTACTGTAATTCAAAAGAAACAATCTACCACCTCCTCGTTTAATGAGATGCTTCCAATCAGTTTTCAACCTGTG
This sequence comes from Pandion haliaetus, assembly GCA_013401275.1. NCBI lineage: Eukaryota > Metazoa > Chordata > Aves > Accipitriformes > Pandionidae > Pandion > Pandion haliaetus. The sequence continues at coordinate 44,397 of VYZV01006124.1, read as the reverse complement.
GTCAGGGACCCCCACGTAGGAAAAAAAAATACAGATAAGAAAACCTACTGTAAGGCAGATATTCCTCATTCCAGTTGGAAACTTGCAGGAGTCAAAAAACTTACCCATTTCTGAGAGGACTAGTTGGAAGCCTCACCTTAAATAAATAGGTGAAGCTGTTCTAGAGAACTATTTCCCAAAAAAAGCCTCAAATCACAATACCATATTAAAAGAGCAGTGTTGTGCATGTGTGCAGAAGAAATGCTCCAGTTAGCGCTTCTGCTGACTCTTCATATGGAAATTTGAAACGAGCCTCCTAGGGTTAACAGTTTTGAACAAAGCAAGTTCCAAGACCAAGCTTAAAATCTCCATGGGTCCCAAAAAACAGTTTAGACAGGTACTAAGAGAAAACAACATTTTCTTTAAATTCAACCTCAAAGGACACTAACTCCTTCTTGCCATGCCTCCCAAAACCAAACTTGGAGCAAAAAAACCCCAAACCACACCTGTTCACTCTCTGTTCTACTTGCATCTTAAGCTTCCTTTGGTATTTGGTAGTACAGTGTCCCTTCCCCTTTGGATGCAGCCTTAGTTTTGGAAGGAATGCTACCCATGTTGCTTGCATTTATCACAGGATGCCTACATCTTTTGAAGAACCGCAGGGAAAATGAACTTTTGAGTCCAGCATATGAGAGGCCTTGCTCTCAAGGTGCTCATAAGGATGTGACACCAAGAAATGAATTCAAGAAATCTGATAAGGAGACTGGAAAATGGAGCTGTCAGAAGGAGAAGGTCAGGACATTGTAAGGACAGGAAAGTANTCCATCTCCATCCCAGCTCCCATAACTGTTAGAGCTGATCTAACAGCTCACCAACACCAAAACAACAGAACTGGGAACTCTCCATCTCCCATCTCCTCTTTCTTCTTGGTTCCAACCACATTGTCCCTGTCCTGCCCCTTCTGGTAGTTCATGGACAAAGCAGTAAGCCAATTCACCTTTTTAATTGAGTAGAAAACTATTTTTGTGAACTGTTCCCTTTTTCTTTTGGCTAAGTTAGTTTTCTGCCAGTTATGCGAGACGAATTAACTTACCTCAGGGTCCTGCAAGAAGCAAATAATGCAAAGCAGGGGAGGTCAGAGACATGGTAGTGGGGAAATGAGCCTCCCCAGCCCCCACCAAGCAGAAGGATGAAATTTCACCCTTACAGCCCGAGTCCAATGCAACTTAAGCATGTTTAAATTCTGGCATAAATTCAGCCATGTGGTTAGCTACTTCATGGAGTTGATTTGGATGAAGACTAATACTAAATGCAATTAATTTTCAGCCAAATCAAATCTTTGAACCATCTCACTCAGTGCCACTCCAGGGAAAGGAACAGAACACCCTGACCGTGGATTAGTTTATGCTGTCTTGGAATTGTTCCTGCAGAGGGTAAAGGCATGACAAAATGGAGCAGGCAAGGTAACACTGCACCTGCAGTCTGGAGAAGAACATACTCTGAAAATCCAAGATCACAATCATTAGACTTTAGTCTGAGTTTACAAACTGCATAAGGAAGGAAGAGGAGTGAGGAACTACAGGTCTGGGGAGATGTGGAGTAAGGTGCAAGAAATGACTCAGGAAGGGAAGAGAAACAAGGAGAAAGAAGATTTCAAAACTAACTTGAGTGGGTATCTGCACTGTGCTCTGGGAGACATCTTCCAGCACCAGCAGTACATTTCTCCATATCTCTCTCTGCGTGCTTTGAGAGAGAAAGAGATCCCCAATACTCAGAAATTGTTGGTGCCTTGTCCACATTACTAATAAGAAGTTTAGCACTGATATTTGCCCAGAATTTTAGCAGTTAAAGAACATTTCATGGCCCCTCTCCCATTTTCCTATAGACTTTCTTCTTATGGAACCTGGAAAGTCAATCTCTGGAAATGAAGCAATGCAAACAAGAATCCTTAGAATCCTTCCAAATACTATACTTAGAAAAATTATCTTGCTGCTATGTCAATGTATGTCATAATACTACACTTTCCATAGACATTATAACCCTGGCTTTCATAGTACCACATTCACACAGCTTTTAAAAAAAGAATATGCATTAAACAAACAGAAAAGGTTGCGTTGTTTTGGAAAATTTTATGCTGCAACCTATAAAAAGGAAACCAAAAGGGCTATCTGTTTACTGTAAGACACTCCTCTTTCTTCTCTCTGTTTTCTCCAGTAGATACTAAGTAGACTGTCTACACACAACTGAAGGCTGGAAAAGATTTGCGTAATTCTGCAATATTGACCACCAGCTGACCAATTCATGTTCTTGTGAAAATAGCCATCCAACAAGTCTTGTACTCACAAAGACTTTTTTTTCGTCATTTTTAATTTATCTGAAATATGGGTTGCTTTTTCAGATGCTTAAAAGGGGAGTCCAGTTAGCACAAAAATTTTAAAGTTAAAATCTGTTTCAGGCATTTTACTGTGACCAATGTATTCAGGGGACTTTACTATGTTCCCTAAATAGTCAGTCAGTTAGAAATACAAAACCCTCATGTGTTAACTTCCATGAAACTTAGCTGTTAGCTCAGAGAACTACTGATGTTAAGTCACCTTTACCACTGGCAACCGTATTTTTTTTCCTGAGAACACTAGCTCTGCCAAATGTAAATTCCATGCCCTACAGTAATTTCTCTTAAAATTTTCAAGTTGCACCAGCTTACTACAGTTTAAAACAGGAATGACCCAAACAAACATCTACTGAAGTTCAAAAGATAGACCAGTAGTGCTTACACAGCAGGCTCAAGTGATTTACAAATGTCACTGGAAAATAGACAGTTACAGAAAGTTACAAAAATAAGAACTCTGAGTGTTTATAAAAATCATCTTCATGCATTTTGCTTCAGAGCCAATGCTCCCCAATGGCACTCCCAGTTCCTTAGCATCCAAGCTGAAAGCTGACTCCTTTTCACTAAGTATGCACAGAGCCCAGAACCATAATCTAAGTACCCTGATCAGAAGCCTTAAAATTACATTCCATGAGTATTCATTTCAGGGCTTAACATCTGCCAGTTGACCAACGCAACTGATGCTTGAGCCCCCAAAGACTATCATAAATGCCATTAATCACTACCTCCAGTGGTTTATGAGCACTATATTTAAAAACAAAACAATGACTGCAGAACAAAGGGTCCTCAAAAGTTCTAGATTATTTTAGTCTGCATCACGTAAAAAGCCAGGAAACAAAACTGAAAGGAACGACTGGGAACATTTAAATTACAGAAGCAATGTTTGCAAAAGGTCCAAACACCAGTAAGAGTCAAGCTTTTGTAATAACTAACCTTACTGTTAGAGTATAAAATAAATACAGATGCTGTATCCCCTTTTGTAATGAAAGCACCTACATGCAGCTTTATAATCCATTAATTTCTTCATACCATGACCACCACCTTCACACTGATGAAGTACTTGCCTAGGGAAGCAGAGCCAGGGTTCTGCTGAAGCAGATGCAATACTTATGTCATAACGGACTACCTTTGAACAAACAAGTCCTCCTCTTTAATAGCTCAGTTTACGTGAAACTGCTAGTTAAAGCTGCACTTAGGGAAGCGCATTGGGAATGCACTCTTCGGGGAAAGCATACGCAGGGACCTGTGGTCATACAGAGCAGGAAGTCTGAATTTCCTCAGAAGTTTACACACACCCTCCAGCTACAAGGATTCTACAGGGATATTTAAAACCATTATTCTCTTGATGCTGTTTATGATTAGGAAATATTTACAGCCCGTAGATTTTTTGAAATAGTGTTTTGTATCATCCTAAACCAGTATTAAACACATAATAAATCATTTTTGTACATAAAAAGAATTGATACCTCTCCTATTACAAATACAATGGAAATTATAAAAACTGAGATGCCAGTGACAAAACACACATTAATAAGCAAGCAGAATTCCTTCTGACTGACCCCACGCATTAGCAGAAAACATCCAGCCTCTTGGATCAGTATCGGGAACATTCAGTCACTCTTAGCTGTAAAGCTGTAAAGCCTTGCACGAAGAATGAGGAAACAGCAGCATAAAATGAAATAAATTGTTAATTTCATCACAACTCCAGAGTTTAAAATAAAACTCTTATTGAACCAAGCGGAGAAAAAAATAATTTTCCTCATACAAGGTAACTAGACTTCTTTTAAAGCAACAAGTTCCTTCTCATTAAAATCTTCTCTTCCCAAATGCTATTCTGAGCTCAGAGAAGATTCTGAGTTAGGTTAAACTATTTACTTTCCATTCAGAACTGCCATTTCTCTTGCTTCTAAAATGAACATTAAATTACCTCCACAAAGGAATTAAAGCATGAGATAGCAGGATTGAGTTATAGTGGCTTAACAAGCTACTTCAAAGGCTTAGAACTTGGCCACATGTTAAGGATGTGCCAAAAGGCACACTAGCCCTGACACAAAGGCTATTCTTCCCCAACCAAATTTCAAGGTTCTGTTCTAACACACAAAGAAATTACAGAAAAGCCAGATAACTTTTTTTTTTTTTAAATGTTGAGAAATGATGCTTTCTCCCTTTGCCTTGTTCTTGAGAACTGTTGTGAGAGCTTGAATGAAATCTGAAACGGAAACAAGATCAGCCAGTGGCCCACATCTGCCAGGGAAAATTTCAACCCAAAAATAAATGACGAAGTTAGAGGTGCCAAAGGTATGTTCTGCCAGGAAAAAATGAGACTACTTATGGAGAGCTAGAGCTACCAGACCTTCCATAATACCAGAAACATTACGGATATAGGAAGAGGGAAGGGGAATCTTGAGTACAAAGTGTGGGTAGCGCTCTGATACAGTAGGTGTGAATANGGGGGGTGTGTGTGTGTATGTGTATTGTTTTGGTTTTTTAATTCCTGTAAACTGGTACAGAAATTTTGCTTTTAATATCCATTCAATTCTACCAAAAAGTATCTGTGTACCA
>VYZV01006124.1:2064-39410 GCA_013401275.1 Pandion haliaetus | reverse complement strand
TGATGGTTTACTGGTTTCTGACGGATTGTTCATTCTTGAGTCTGCATTAAAACAGAAATAAAGATAAACTAATACATCAAAAAACCCCAAATCTATTCAGACCCTCTTGTCTAAGGGAAGTAAAGAACATCAGGAATTTGATATGTACTTCACCCTAATTCAGATTCTAACACAGAAAGAACGATCAGAAGCAGAACACAATACTGCATCTTCCAGATAAATATTGTTTCAAAATTTCCTATGTCATTATTCCCATACATGAAAACACAGTGCTAAGGCAATAAAAGACAGCATGCTGGAAGGCAAAGATAGGTAGGAGCTTAATTTTCAGTAAAATGAAAATAATAGAAAAAAAAAAAAAAAAGGGGGGGGGGGCAGGAGGAAGGAACAATGACTACATCAAGATTCAAAAACACTAAGTCTGACCACCATGGCCTACATAATTGTTGTGTTGTTTTTTTCTCCCCCATAAGAGAAAGGAAATTTAGTTGTTATAATTAAATAGATGCCATTTTTCTAATACTGCATTTTTATTTTACAGGTATGTCACTGATATTAAGTAATGTTATATTTCCTATATATTCATGCAAAACCATACAAATATAAAATAGTTCCTCTTCCTTCTTCCTCTGGATGAATCCACTGAAAAGTCTGCTCTTGGTTTCAAAGCTTGTCAGCTGAATATAGTGCAAAGCAGAGGGCCTCTCCAGATGGCAGACAGAGAATATAGTTTCCTTATATAGGAATCTATACAGATGTTCTGTGTACAGCAACAGCTCTCCAACTTATTACCTCCTCATTCCTTGCTACCGACCTCAGCATGCAACATTATCACAAACCAAAATTACAAAAAGAATTTCAAGACAGACCAGTTCATAAAATGAAGCGTAAGCAAATCCTTAAGCGCGTTCTTCCATTCCCATAACCAGTTAAATACAAGTTCAATGAGCTCAAAATGAACCCTTTACTCCAGGATATTCTCTTGCTAGGTGCTTAAAAGGTTACCTTTATCGTGTACTTTCATCAAAGCAGTGATTTCCAAAATATCAATAGGCTCCAGAAGAATACAGTAACAGCATGAACTGCTGCATCTTTCCCCCAGACATTTCCAAGAATGCCCAGGCACTTCACTGCTTGGCAGTCTGAGAGCTGGAAATGAGAAGCTGGACTATTGATGTGTACTATCACCTGCTGCTGCCCAGAGACCAGTGCCAACCTCAGGCTATCAGAACCAGGGGTGACAGCAGGAGAGGAGCACAAGCAAAAGCCAGGAGGAACGAAGCACACGTGGAGAGGGCCTGAATGAAAACAGGAGTCACGACGAAGCCTGGCTGGGAGTGTGGGGTGGGAAAAGGCGGGAACTAGTTAGAAATGCAGCACATGTGAGAGAAAAGATAAGAGACATCAACCTTGGAAAAACTCCAATAAGCAGTTAGGAAACACAATTTAAGATGTGTCAGTATTTTTAAAACGAATGTAATTTTCCATGTAAACAACTGCTGCAGTTGAACCCAGTAGGGCCTAGAAAACCCAGAGGACTGTAACAAACAGGAATCTTCCCCCAGCAAGTTAACTCAACCTCTCCAGAACCTCAACTCTTCTCAGAAAGTTCCTATGCCTATATCTTTCAAGTGTCAGCCACATGTAAAAGAGATCTAAACTATCAATGTTACTCTTAGCATAAAGGCAGATGTGTTAAACTGCTTTTTGAAAGGGGGAGTGAGGAGAAACTTTCCAGCAGAGTGCTGCTGGCCCCCACTTCAGCAGAAGGCTGCAAGTTTTGCCCCGTTTTTCACAACCTCTGCTTAGCAGATTCAAGCTACGAGTTCATAGTCTTGAAAGACAGAGCTCTGCTAAGGTTGCAGATATGGAACCTATTGCTTCCCGGCTCCTTATTTTGTAATTTTCCACATTTGGATGGTATGATCCACACTCTAGAAACAGAACATGGGTTCCACTGACTGCACAGAAATGTTTGTTGTTGACGTGACCCTCCCTGCTGATAGATCTGTGTGTAAAACAAATACAAAGTACGTTTCTATCTAGAAGTTGCATGTACCTTAAATTGAGTTTATTGTTGCGGCAACAGCACATTTATTTAAAGTTATTACAGGCAACATTCATTTGATAAATAGCATTAGTTCGTTCCTTGACACACAGCTGGCTACTGAAGTTAGCTTAGGTTCAGAGAACACTGAATGGGAGACTTGGCTTTGGACACAAAGAGCCCTCATCCAACAGCAAAACAAGCAAAGAGGGCTTAGAAGTCCAATACATTTGAGAGAGCCTAGTTTCCACAACCATGGGGCTACTGGATATAGGTTGTATATTTTAAGCCCAGAGCACAAAGATAGCCTAAACTCATGACAGCGCTGACCACAGAAGGGAAGAGCACAGGTTGCTATCATCTCTCACTAACATGGGATCCATTCACTGAACCACTTCAGAAAGCTCTTGCAAGAACAGTAACACAGGGCCTCCTGTACTCGTTTGTTACAGAAACTGAAGTATTAGTGTCACGGTACAGGATACTAAGAGTAGAATAAATAAAGTAAGCCTCGAGGGGAGACACAACTGTCTTGTGCACAAAACTCCGAGCCACATAGTGACTGTTCCCTCTGTATGAGGAGGCTCATACAACAAACCTTCCTGCATGACCAGCAAGTTCACTCAGGACAAAGTTGTACCCGTACGGACCTCTTTTCATAAAGCAACCAAAACGTGTTTTTCTGTCAAGCTATGCTGCAAAATAAATCCTTTTATAAAAGGTTTTCAGTGTTTCCTGGTACTAGACATACACATAAAGTTCACTCAACTACCAAAAGCATGTCTAAATGAAGAATGTTTTATTGTAAAGATTCATCCCTAACAAAGACCTCAAATGCTGCTATTGCAAAAATGCGGCAAGTTGGATGAAGAAACATCTTTCTGGTACTGCTCAGGTTCAAATGAAGGATAGCATCCATTATTTCACCAGCTGACTATTTCTTGTTCAATCTGTAGGCCTTCTGCATGTAAAGCATCAAGAACAATGCCGCTATTTCCATTGCAAATGGTATGACATACATCTGAAGTACAGAACTGCCACCAGCAAACCAGACACGTATCCACAGGATACTAAGCCTACGGATTCATTATACGTCAAATAAAAAGATTATTTGGTTTATACATGCTCATACGATTTCTGCTTTATAGTTAAAGGAATAAACAAATGAAGTGGGCTAAAAAACCCAAATCATAATGCCCTCACCTTTTCTTTTTCCTTTAGATCTTACTTGGGTTTTAAATAAAGGCCCTGGGCTACAACTTCAGCCAACATTATCTAAAAACAAACTCCTCAGAAGTAAGGATCGAAAGCAGCAGGTGCGTGATTGAAATCAAACTCTCAGGAGCGAATGCAGTCAGTACTGCTACTCCGCTAGCAGGGCTGAGGGTGTCGCATGGCAGTGCTGTGCCAGGCTTTCACACACCCTCAGTAACATTTCAAAAGGTATTCAGGAGAAAGAAGCAGCGGACGCTGGATCAACCTGGAGTATTAGGGACTGTACAAAGCTAGTAAAACACAGAAAATCTTAGCATGGAATATATCATTAACTATTTCCTTTCACCCATTAAAGTGAAACTGCCTAACGCTCCATCAGCACCAGCAAAAATGATTCATTGATGTGTATGGAAAAACTAAGGTTCAATGTGAGTGAAAACATGCCACGAATTCTTTAGAAATTAATTTTCAAAAAACCACTTCATATTCAAAAACAAATACTCAGGTGGCTGCTTTAAAATTTACCATCCAAAAATACATTCTCTTACTTTGACATGTAAGCTCTTACATGAACTTATATAATGGAATCAAAAGAATAGTAAAAAAAAAAAAAAAATTTAAAAAAAAAATCTATACATTGAGCTTTGGGGAAAGAGCCTTGAAAATAAATAAAACCTATTGTAAAATTGGGATGATCCGTTATTATAAATAACTTTTAAAGACATGAAGAAGAAAATATGGCATGTCTGTTCTGCAGTCCTGATGGAATCTCAGTGCAGGAAATACATTATCCCAGTAACCTTAGGCACAGCTTGCAACGGTATCAATGGCAACCACTGTGCACTCCACCTTGTTTTCTATTACGCATGAAGAACCTTGCTATTACATTAAAATACACAGACATACATTCTGTTGGGGAATGGCTCAATACAGCTACTAAATTCTTTGAGACAGGGACATTTTAATGCTTTAAAATTCATAACACATGGATATGCAAGACAAGTCCAGTGTTTGTTAGAAGCCAAATGCTTCTCAGATTGAAATCCTAAAAGCAAAAGGTCTGTGTTAATATCATCCAAGCCTAGCAGCAAATCTCTCCAGTGCAGAGGAAATGAATTCTCCTGGAACGAGGGAAAGAAGAAGGAAAAAACCAAACCATCTATTTCCCTGGTACAGATCTATCTATCTACCAGGCAGCTACTTACTGCCGATTCACTGGTGAGCTTCAGCCTTACAAATACCTTCTCTAGCCTCTGCATATGTGATTAAGCCTCTACGCATAGTCAACCTCACAGCCTCTATTTCCATATTAAACGCTCATAAGAAAGAGCTGAGGTGGTACGCACCTAGAACGTAGTCACTGCAGTCCAGCATTGCTGTGGTATCCTCTACAGCTTCAGATAGTCCAAGGAAAGGGAGAATGGCAATTTCTATCAAATCTACACTACTGCTCTCAACCAAACACGACAGGGAGTGGGGAGGTGGGGGAAGAAATACAACTTCAGTTACACCATAGCAATCTTCAACTGAACAGGGAAACTTCAGTTGCTCTGTGGAGTTTTAGTCTCTCCTACTAGCTGTGTCTGACATTGTCAAGGCGACTGAAGCGTGAAAAGTTCCCCTTTTTGTAATAAAATAGAAACAAAGATTGCAGCTGGCAGTTTCCATAATGAAGCTTAATCAGTATGCGCCTGATTAGGGCCTTATGCAAATCTCTTCTCGTTAGCACAGCAGCCAGCACTTTGAAGTCCATGAACAATTCATTTGCAGAGTACACTGAAAGCGCTCCCTGCATAATTTAAATCGCGGTATAAATATTTATCAGCTCATTTGCATATTAATTGGCAGTGCATGAAGGGAAAAATTATCTCCCGAGTGCCAGCATAATAATTAGGGAACAAAATGAATTTTCTTCCAATAGCTTGGCTTCTCAGCCCCAACTCAAGCACAGTACCACAGGGGAGCAGGGAGGGGAAGAGACAGAGTTCTGTTCAAATGCCACTGAAATGACATGTACAAATTAGAAACAACTCTAGAGACTTAAGCACCTTTAATCTTATTCCTGCTGGCAACAATAACTTCGGTAATAAAGGGGATTTGGAAAAAGCTTTCTACACAACCCAAATAATCCCACGAAAACAATTAGCAAGGTAGAAACCGAACACAAAGCTGTCAAACTGGTGCTTGCACATCTGCGTGGAGTCTTCTACATCCAAACGTGAACTGTCACAAGAAGGTCCTGGGCAGGAAAGAGTACCACCAGGGCAAGGAAGCAGCACAATTCCCTTTAAATGGCTAAGGAGCTTGATGATTCATTATCGGGTAATCCCTTTGCCATGGCCAACTTAACAGCAGTGGATATGTCAAGCATTGTGTAACAGTTGACACCCACTAACCTATCCCAAGTGAAATCAAAATAGATTCAGTCTTTTGCTTTCCAATGACTTCCAAGAAAGAAAGAAAAAAATCTATTACTAATCCCTTCCACAAACGTACACAATATAGCTAAACAAAGCTTACTGTGGAGCTACAGTTTTTGAAAGGGACACTTTACACCCAGGTCGAATCTTTGAACCGCTCAATGATAACCAGAACACACTTGCTGCTGTGACCACAAAGTACACTGAAGGACTGGAGAACTGGGAAGAAGTTTTGGTCTGTGGAGGGATCGATCTTCTCTTCCAAAAGTGGTCCACAGAACTAAGTGTACTGATGAACTATGTGGCTAGGTTAAATCATTTCAAACAGTTTGTTTACTACTCAAATACTAGTGTCCTAAACAGCAAGAATAGTTATATAAAAATTCAAGTGTAATGTGGACATCACAACGTTTAATATTCATATTCTGATCAGGAAAAGATAATGTGATGGTGCAGGTGACTACAGGGTTGAGCCATGCACTTCCAGATGTTAATGCGAATTTAAAGAGTAAGTTGGGTTTTCTTCTTTCTTTTTTCTTTACAAAAAGCTATCTGTACTTTTCTTCTTCTCATTTCTGAAGTGAATTCAAGCACCGCCTCTCCAAACAAGAGGGAGCAAGAGAAAAGGGACTTCTCAATCATCCAGTAGTGACTGGAATTTATTTCCACGCTTGACCTCTTCTTCTGTTCAGGTTCATATCTCTACTTAACAGAAGATGTTCCCTGCTATATATTTAACATGAGTGATCTACACTTGAAAAAGATTGCAAGAAGGGAAGGTGCTCCCAACTGCAGGGAAACAACTGTGTGTACTGAATAGGTTTTCCTAATACCTTGTTTCCAACTTGGTTTTCTACTCATTCACGTGCCACCCATTGAGAACTGAGGCACACCTCCATGGTTCAGAGACCTACAGTAAACTTCACTCTTCCATACATGCTTTTGGAGTGCACTGGGAGATAATCCGTTTTCTTCATCGTAAGAGTCTGAACACAATTGGTGTAACAAGCCAAGCACTTCACAAAGCAAGTGCCAGTTTAACTAGTGGCTAAGCTGAGGCAGCCAATAGCATAGTAAGAGGACAGCAGTGTTGTCTTTGGGACCCTTTTCAAATGAGAGTCTCTGTTGAGCTGGTTGAACACAGGTGCAGCACCAAAAGTGCACGATTGCAGGAAGTGACCGTTAAAAGCAGGCACGTGTGTAGTGACGGATGACTTGTATCAAACAAGAGAACAAGCAAACAGCAAATAAAGGCCAGGGAAGGACATGCCTGAAGCATTGTTAGCAAGTGTGCTGGTGGTACCACTGCGCTACTCATAGTCCGTACTATCAACATTGCACAGACAGCTAACAAGGACAAGGCAGAAATTTTTCTTTCCATTCCTGACTGTGCCAACCAAGCTGCCTTACAAACACCAACCCACACACAAATGTTCATTTGAACTATAACTTCTACTAAGCTGCTAATTGAAATAAAACCTTAGGCATTGAGTTTCAAACTAACAATTGGGGGGGGCAAGGGGGGAGGATTCTTCCAGTGACCACTTCATTCTTTNTCTGGCAGGCTTCTGAAGGAGGCCTGAAGATGCAAGTAGAAAAAGGTTTGGGGAGGAACAGTGCATACCACCCTGCTTCAAAAACAGTGGTGGAATATGCTAGTTTAACTTTCTGTTTAGGTTCTGCTGTGTCATTGGCCATTCTTTTTCCTAGATTCTTACATTAAAAGCTACTTAACAACCTGAACCAAAGTCATACTTCTGGTACTCACATTTAAGCAAAATACCACTCTAGGCTCTGCACACAAAGTTTCATTTTTCCTCCAAAGGCACCTCTAAGAAGAGAAAGTAGTGCACCTTGTGATCATCAGTGCAAAAAACTCTCTGCATCCCGTACAACTACAGACATCTCAAAAATCATTTCTCTCCTCTTCACCCAATTCTACAATTCTTATATTGATGATTTTTCCCACAATTCTGTTCATACTTTTCCTTAAAACCAAAGGAAATAAGCCACTAACAAGGAGCCAGGTGTGACAAAGGTACAGGTTCTTCAGTCAAACAATTGAGAGTCTGCAGACAATTCTTCAGGAGCCTCTGTCTACTCCATTCTCTTATTTTCACTCTTTATGTATCTTCCATACCTTCCCATTTCAAATGAATGCTTTTGTTTTGCTGTTTCTCCCACCAGTATGTCACTTTATTTATTCAGTTCTAATGATTATACTTGGTACTTTAATACCTTACTTCACTTTCCCCTGCAGGTTATGCAACTCTTGGTTAGACTTCCTTTTGCATCTTCTCTTTTATTTCTCCTCCTGTTTTTTTTTCTACTTATTATGACCAATTGACTGACTGTAAACTTCACAAAATTATTCCCCAATGTCATCTATTGTAAATAAGTGTTACAAATAGTGGAAGTTGCTACAAACTAGGCGGAAAGGAAGTTTAAGCCCTTATCTTGAAGTGGTTGGTCTTTTTTTTTTTTTTTTTTAAAAAATACAAATGAGACAGAATTAAAGGGATAAAGGGCAAAGTTATTATCAACATTATTCTATTCAGCACCTTTATGAGGGGAAAGACTCTTCATTTTTATATAGATATGTTTCCATGTATTAGTAAAATGTCATTTACTACATGCCCTCAGTGACAGCTAGGAATTTTTGCCACTAGCCAGCTCTGTGACAAGCGTGACCTTTGCAAACTTCGCAGGCATACTTTCTGATACAGCAGGGCAAGATTACCCCAATAAGCCAACAACTCATTGTTTCCCTTTTGAATGGTGTACTTGGAGTGATACAAGGAAAGGAAATAAGGTATTAATTCTAACTTACTGCCTTCATCAGTGTATCAGTGTCTAGCATATTTTACCTTGAAGAACCACTGAAGAAGACTGGTCACCAAAGCTTTGAAAGCAGTGCATGACTAAGCACAATGTCAATGAAAACTGGTAACACTCAGAGTAAGGCTGCTTTCTATATGTCATGCCAGCCAAGACCATAGATACTGCTAGCCCTAAACTGACGTTACACAGAACTACTACATTTTAACTCAAGACATTTCCAAGTCTCCATTCCACAAGCTAAATGAAACCTAATAAAAATTTCATCAAACAGAACTCCAATGTGCTATAAAAAAAATTACAAAAATCACGTACTTCAACAAAATAAACTGTTATTAGAAGTTGGCACAATCCTCTTAGAGTAATTATGGACAGACAGACAGCAGCTTGTTCACAGTTAGGGCTGCAAACTAAGCTAAATTTTAGCTACCACCTTTGACTTTGGCTAACAAAATTGATTTTATCTGGAAATCAGTAAGTCTGCTCTGAAAGCCAAAGAGCAGTTATCTAGAGAAGTCAAATAAAATTGGCCTGTTTTAGAATTACCAGTCATTATGAAATTTCTATGAATTGGAATTTTAGTCTACATTTAATTTTACTTCTTTCTCACAAACTCAAATCATAACTATCCTTTCAAACTTACCACCACACAAAATGTCTTTCAAAATTTTTTTGTGTACCTTTTTTGAAGAAAATTAAGTATGCAGACAGCTAAGCAGGAATATTAGTTCATCTCATCAGTGCGAGACAGCAGATACTCATAAACACCTGATAATTACAATTAATATAAAGGGGTTTGTTTGTGGGTTTGGTTTTTTAAGTCTCACTTATTTTTGCCCACAGAAGGTAGCAACTATCATGGTTTAAGTCATTTTTTTATAGTAAGAAAACTGTGGTCATGACAAACTCACAAGTACAGTACCACCATATGAGGAGGGGGGGAAAAAAGTGGGGGAGTGGCAGGAGGTGGGGGAGGAGAGAAAAGAAAATAAATACCCTTATTCAAAAGTTACAGCATTATAGTTTTCACAAGCAAACTGAGCCTTGTTTAAAACTCATGGCTAATTCTATCATTCTGGCACATCCCCTGAATAGTTTTGCCCTCCCCTTACTGCCTACAAGCCATAGCACATAAGAAAGGATCCGTATTATATTCACATAAAAGTTTTTCTTTCATTCTGTTGAGTGTTTTCTTTTCAAAAACAAAGGATATAAATTCAGTGCAGTCAACCCATGTTGTTCAAAACCACAACTTTGATCCATGAAACCATCACAACATTTACTTAGAAATCATGGAATATTTTGAAGAGTAGCAAACGTTAGGTCTTCATATCTCCTGATTTAAGTACTAGTGTTTCAGTCATATCATGTTTTCAAGGTTTTCATCACTCTCATAACGGCTCAAGACCTTTTATTTTTTTATTTATTTTCATGCACCAAACACTATATCATAAGCACTACTCCAGGAATTTAATTAAAAAAAAAAACAAAAAACCAGCCCAAAGTGTCACACATTTGAAAACAAATTTGTGTTATTTAACTAGCGTGTTACACCTGCCATAGAGCTGTTGCACAGTAGCACTTTTTAGTATTTGCAGGTGGGCACTCACCTCCTTTCAATTTAACTAAATTTAGCATAGAAAATGAGCGAATCGTGCTTTAATTCCACCACAATTGAGGTATGGTTCTACACCATTACATATTCATTGCTCTAGTAAACTTGCACGTGAAAAGTAGTATCCAAAGTTAAGCAGGATTTTTTAAAAAATGCACACAAATTTTAAAATGTAAATATTTTAAGGGGAGACACCTGTTTGAGTTTTTATCCATATATATGTGGGTCTTGTCTTCCTCTAAAATTACTGGTTTGTCAAATCTGAAATACTTCACACTAACAAGTATTGAACACCTGGAGCAGATGTATTTTGTTTTATCAGTAAACACCTCTTATGTTTTATTACTTTTACAAGATTTGCACGCCTTATATTGTGTTTCAAAAAAGTACTGCAGGACACAAAGTAGAGACAGACTGAAATGAAGACTGATGTGAAGTTACATGAACAAAACAGAAGGGAGGGCTGAAGAACACTATCAGTAAAACTTCAAAATTTATCAGAATAAGAAAAAAAAAAAAGGCAATCTAAGGGCACAGGTCTATGTAACAGCAGTACTGAAACAAAAAAAATAAATGCCACCACCCTGAAAGCTTGCAAGCTTTTAAGGGATGCTGCAGCTTGGGGCAGTTGGAGAACCTGGAGAACCGCCAGGCACCAGCCACCATGAGGAGTGGGGTGATCTCAGACTTCCCCCTGGCAGGGAACACCAGTCCTTGCTCATGTATCCCCTGCACCTAAAGTGGTTGTCTCTTACTAGTCACGTGCTGGGATGAAATTTATGGGAACACATCTTCCACACATGCAGTGGCTACTGAAATTGTGCATACATTTGAATGGAAAAGGTAAACACAGTTCATACTACCGAAACACCCAGCAATGAAGATGGCATAAATATTGCTAGTTTCAAATTGTTATTGCAGTACACATTAAAAATACCAAGTATTTGAGTAAAATAAATATTCTCTAATATGTAAATCACAACACAGCTGATCTGACAACATATGAAGGCTACTTATGCCAAGCTCAGATATTGAACAGCAGTATTTGTTTTAGCAGTTGTATGACCTATTACATTTTGGAAACAACACCGTATGCGCATTCCAAAAGCATTAGATTTACCTCCCCATGTCCACTCACATAACAGGGATAGGCCCTCAGAGCTTTAAAACATTATTTTTAAACTCACCTGTAAATCAAAACATAACGCCTTATGCAAACACACTGTTTATCTGTTCTCCACTTTGCCAAAGTAGGAATTACTAGTCTAGCCTGATGAATAGGGGCTCTACAAAGAATAGACTAATCCAGTATATGACTAAACCATACAATTCAGTTCAATTCAAATCCAAGAGTCTTCATGCCACTTGTCATTAAGTACACTACAGGTCACTCTCAAAATCCGTAAGTCAAAGTCACAGGTTTAAGTTTACTAAGATTTCTGCTGGAGCCAACTTGATACATGAAGATCAACAGTAGAAATAGTATTTAACTCTAGTTAGCATTAGAGTGTTTGACAAACAAATTAACAGAAAAAAAGCACATGCAAAACCTCTACAGTTCATGGTATGAACCGAAGTTGCACTGCTGTTATCACCCTCCTTTGCAGAAACTGCTTTTGCTCTCTCTTCCTTAATAACTATCTCAAATCTGAAGGAGGATATTGCTTTAATGCCCTCAGCACACTGGTCCAGACACTATTAACACCTGTAGGAACCACAAGACATGTCATGAGAATGCTTCTTTCTGAAGCTTAAATTATTTGATCTCAAAGAGGAAAAGGCCAAATTCCAGACAAGCTGCTTTGTATGTTACAAATTGAACAAAAAATTGCCAGGTGCAAGATCTGAAGAAAGAAACAGTTATTCACACTGCAGACACTGATTCCATCCATCAGCACACCTATCCAAGTACCTATCATTTTGGATGGTCAGAGCTAATGTAAGACTGAATATGCTATCAGTCAGAAAAAAATACAAAGTTCCTGTGCACCTGAGTCTTTAATTTACAATAATTTAGGAACAGTAGAAAGTGAAAACCACAGCGTAACTACACATACAAAGTACAACCTACATGAGCTTTTCCAGGAAATGCCCACGAGCACAGTTTTGCCCATTTTAGTAGCTATGCTGTGCTAAAGCAGAAAAGGCATTGATTAGCTTTTCCAGGAAATAACCACAGGAACAGGTTTACTAGTAGCAATGCTGAAGTGCATGCAGCATGACTACCACCTGTGGCTGTGTTTGCAGAGGATTTGCTGGGAAGACATTTACATTTTATTTGCAGGCCCATGAACACATACCACTGAAGACAGGAATGTCTTGTTTATTTCTCCAACAGGCCAGAGCAGAGGTAAACTTTTCTGCACCGCCCCACTTTAACTTCTTTTGATTTGAAGTGTTAGGTTGACAGATACAGAATCCTCTCAAAAGAAATTATCTAGTTGCAAATTACAGGGTAAAAGAAGTCAACTGAAAAAAAATTAGGTCAAAAGGCCTAACAAAAAAATTTTTTAAAGTGATACCCAGAATACTGTAATTCTTAGTTGCTAATTCCCCAATAAAACACAAGTTTCATATATGCATATCTCGCTGTTTTCAGAGAGAAACAAAAAATTAAAAATAGGACACTTAATTTAGGACCCACTATGGCCATGGGCCATGAATGCTGAGTCAGCAAAAAGCCAGCAGGAGCGCCAGTACCTACAGCCCTGCCCATCCCCACTGCTGTACTGCCTCCTCTCCGGTGCTGCCACACATCGAACTACACCAGAGAACTGAACTGTGTTAAAACTACTCCAACCACAACGAGAAAATACTAACCTAAATCTGTTTCTTAATCCAAGGGGAGAAATGTTTACCCTGTTGAAGCACAAAGGCAGCAACGAGGCAGGAACAAACAACTGGGTAAGACCGTTTCAGCAGCAGTATTACCTTAAAACTTTTATTGTCTACAGTTTAAAACCACTCGTATGTTACATATTTGTCTTATGAGCTCTGTAACGCAACTTGTGTGGCAAATAGAAGAAATTAACAACAACTATTTATTTCCTCTTCAGGACACTGACTCTGAGCCCTAATGTTGACAACTCATATTAATTAGCATACTTACATACGCACATACCCCTCCAATTCCACTCCTGAGAATACTCTCTGATTTCTGATCTCCTCACACACACCATTTCCATGCTTAAAAATGGAAATGTGATTCCTACACTGTAAGACTTAACTATATAATCACTTATTTTCATCAGATGTGCTGAAGGCATTAGAGCTACAAGGTTTTGAAAGTAAAGAAAATGGGGAATGTTGACAAGAAGCTAACAGAAGCAGCAATAAAGTAACAGCTACAGTTATACCACTAAGTAGTTTCACCTAGACCTAGCTTAGGGTGCTAAACACCAAATTCAAGGAATTGTTCACAGAAGAACTTAAAAATAACTACTAACCCTATAATAACATAGTAGGCCAAACTACAGCAAATAAACAAAAAGTATACCTTATAAATGTTTGATGCATCTATATAAAAAGCCCGTATGTTGGTCTACAGCATCATGACAGGCTGAACACTTGAATCTTCAAGGGAGACCAAGGCTCTGGTGACATTACAATAGATCAGAACTGAAAATGTTTACAGATAGACAACCACCCATTAACTCTCAGAATTATTCACTTTTAAAAATATATATATGAACATTATATGTTTTATATATAAACATATATACTTTATATACACTTATACATACTTTGCATTTTATATAAAAACATATATACTATATTATGTATAGTATATATAGTACATTTTTTATATATGCATATAAAAATTTAAACAAAAGTACTGAAGTGGTGATATCAGATTTCTCAAAGCTTCTAAGCCTACTGTTCTGAAAAGTTTACATGTTCCTGAAAGACGTTCCTGCAGAAAGGTACCAAGGCAGTTTGTCAACCCAGTGGAAGAAACAGCGTAAAGAGCAAGTCAACGTACAGTGCTGTTTTAATCACTGTTGTCCAGTCTTGGTCAAAAGGCAAGTTGATGTAGTTAGAAAGAACAAGCAAGAAAGAAGTAAAGCGCTTAAGTGCCAGGACACCATCACCCCCAAAAATCCAGCCACAAACAGCCTGAGAGCTGCTAGCTGACAACTGCTGCTGACTTGAATGAAAACTGTTCCACAGCCTTCTTAGGAAGTCACAGTCTCCACTGAAAGAAGAGCAATTCAGTATTTAGAAAAAAAAAAAAAATCACACTGAGCTCTCCAGCAACACTCAATATTGCACTGACATTTTAATATTGCACTGAGTTGAACTAACATGCCATTTTAAAAGAATGACCTGTATTCCACACTGACTCCACAATCCCTCACCATCACAGAGAGATTACTCATTAAAAACACAGAGAAAGTTAACAAATTCTCTGGGATTTAACTAAGTTAGAGGCAACAATACAAAAAAAAAAAAATCCTCGGTGACGTTACATTTCCAAGAAGCCTCACAACACTGGCAAAATGCATGAAAAAGGCTACAAAATTCAGAACCCTGCATGAGTCTGCAAGAACCATGAATACAAGCAGCTTTTCCATCCAATGTGACAGTCTCAGAATGACAAGCCCTTTTTTGCCTGCCTACCAGTTACTCTACACTCCTCTTTTCTTCTTTTGAATTTTCCCCAACTTAAATTGAATGCAAATAAGCCAGGTGTGGTCCCCAGAGCAGTAATGTGAAGATAGTCCCCACCGAGTTCCCATAGCAACTTGCACAGCTGGCCATGAGCAAGAGGTTGTATCTGCTTCATATTGGCTACAGTTTAAACACTCAGCGAGTGAAACACCAATTACGGCATCTTGTAAAGGAAACATCTACTAAAAAGCACATCCATTTTTCCTTGATTAATACAGGAAAATAAAACTCTGGATATGCTCCTAGTTCAGCAACTGCTCAGCATGTAAAGCGAGTATCTGTTATTTACAGGAGGTGATGCCTGTGAAGGAAATAGCTTCTCTTCTGCTGCAAAGTACTGAAGTTTAAGAGACGCTACACCATTTAGAAAATGCCTGTCATTCTGTAAATTGCAATCAAGAATACAAAGCTGAAAGAGAGAAGTCAGAAACCCCAATATAAATCCTTCTCGTCAAGTTATGACTTCCACAAGACAGCACCTCTCTGATAAGTGCTTCGTAATATTTCCAATTTTAATTGTACTCTTTCTGTAGCAGCTTTCTAAGTGCTGTTCTAAAAATCTAAAGTTACCCTGTGACTGACAAACAATTGTTCATCAGGTACAAATCCTATCCTTTGCTCCTTACCTACAAACACATATCCCACCTTTGACTCATGCCACTCCTTTCTGCGTCCTGCACTCGTCGTAGCTCACTGCTTTTGCCCACACCCAAGCCTGCAACTCTTCTCCTTTACGCCTCACCCCAGCCTTCTCACTGTGTCCCCTTCCATATTCGCTGGCTAAACATCAGGGAGAAGGCACTGGGGCTAATCTGGAATCATGGGTGTACTGACTGGCCCTAGATATGTACTTGTTGGTCAACTGACCAGATAAGCAATATGGAAAAGGACTACGCTTTCTCTGCTTTTCCTTTAGCACAGCCATAAACAGGACATCTCTCCTCACTCAGACTGCGGTTTCAAGTAAGAACAGACCTACAGGCTCAAGGAAAACGGCCCCTGTATCCCAGCTAATATCCCATGGCTAGCCGGGAAGCAGGAACCAAAGCTGATGCTTAGGCAAGAGTGCAGGAACACAGAAGGTACGTAAGACACTGTCCCCCTAAATTACAACTCAAAGAGTTTTTGGGGCAGCAGATGTTGCTAAACACTAAGTAACCCTCAACAGAATTTTTCCCCTTAAACCCCTGTAAACTTTTAAGAGCCAGTCTGCAGCAAGGAGTCCCATAGCTTAAGTATACATTGAAGAACATTCTTTTTTATTTTGCTTTGAATCTATCTTCTTCTGCAGCACTACTTCAATTTCCCCTATTTCTTGCACAAAAAGAGACCATGAACTGTAAGCCTCTATTCACCCCTCCATGACACTTCACTAACTTCTGCCATATCACCCCTTAGCTCTATCTTTTCTAGGACGACAATCTCTAGCCTACACAGTTGTTCATAAAAAGCGTGAATGGCTTCCGTACAATGATTCCTAATGCTGATTTTCTACATCTTTTTCATGTAGGGGGAGAAGAACTACACAGTACAGTACCCAGGAGAAAGAAGCAGTAATGGATTGTGGCACAATGCTATACTTTCTTATATTGTTTCGCACTCTGTTCTTTTCCTGCTAAGTCCTAGCATTTGATTTGCTTTTTGACTACTTGTTGAGCATGAAAATGCAGTAGATATTTCCATGCAAAATCGTAACGTGAAAGATCTCATACCTGGAGCATTAAGAGTGCTTACACTACTGAACATAAAAGTCAGGATCTTTAACTTATTCACCAGTTTCAGGAAAACTACAGGAACTTAGTATCACTGAAATACCATTCAATTTGGTTAAAACTGGCCAACTGTTTATGAGGAAGAACAGAAAGGAAAAGTCAGACTGAAACGACACAAACCTCTCTTTCCTTATGAAATCTGGCTAACATAAAAACAACAACATGATGCTTGTTTGTTTCCAAAAAAGCAGGCAGTCGATAAGAAACAGACTCAGCATTAGTCAGTTCTGTTGGTGCTGACTTTCCAAAATGCCTGTCTTTGTACCTGGCTTAACCATCTCTCTGCAAGTGATCCCTGTTTTTCAAGGAGGACAAGGCAAGCTTACCCAGGAACATTCGGCTTCTAACTACGCAAGAGGACACCGTTATGCTAGCTGTCTCATGTAAGAATAAAAATTTATGTATGAAGGGTGAAATATAAGCAAACAGGAGCAGTTTAATGTGCCTACTGGAAGTCAGCTATAAATTTTATTCATCCATCAACATATATAAGACATTGTACACCTGTGAGCTTTATCCATTACCCCACCTGTGGGAACTAGCCTTAATCCATCACTAACTTGAAAGCTGCTCATTTGCTTAAGTAGTTTTAGTTTTCTTCTCTACTCTTTCACATTCCCTTCCAAATTTCCTTTCAGGCTAGTCAGCAGCACTTCAAAGAAACAGCTGAGCTGGTAGCACTAAAATGACCAGGAAAACACACAAAGCTTTAACAGAGTACAATCACTGAGCAAGTGAAACATGCTATTTAGTGTTTAAAATGATGACTGTAAGCCTACTCGATTAAAAAAAATTAAAAAAAAAAAAAATTCCACAATTCATTCGGAGAAAAAACAAAAAATAGTATTCCCCTATAGGCCTGGCATAATTTGCACTTTAAAAACCACACCATATTAACATTAAGAGTCCATCGTACGTTAATAAAAGCCACAGAATTAACACCTGAAGACTCTTGGTCTATATTGCAAGCAATAGGTTTACATGATTTACAGAAAGAAATGAAATGGACATACAGGTGGCAGAGTCTGGAATTTGAGAAGCTGAAAAGTGAACAGATTTTACATTAGAAGTGAACACGTAATTTTAAAAGAATTTCAAATGTAGTCCCAGCTAATACTGGTATAACAAATAAATATTTAATGTCAGGTGTTAAGGAGGAGACAATCCAAATGCAAATACGCATGCGCGCACGCACACTCTCACTCATATGTATCTTTTATACCAACAAAGAGGCAGGTTTTGTACATCTCAAAAACACAGAGATTTAAGCACATACTGATTCTGTCCTCTACAGCTCTTATCTCTGCTGTGGTTTCTATTCATGACAGTTGATGCATGCTGAGGACAAACTTGCAATGAAATTACACGTATGTAATTAGAACGTCATTTGGCCAGATCAGCACTAACCCTACCCACAGTACTTGCTTACAAACAGCTTAAATGGGGGATGGAAGGGAAGGGAGAAGGTAACAGGGGGGAGTGAGGGTTTTGACTTCTGGAGAGACTTGGAGACAAGCACAGCATTTTTGTAATAAAAGGAGGCCGTTAAGCTCTCCTGTATAACTTAGGCCTCAACTTCCAGGTGATGGATTATATTAAAAACACTGTATTCTGATTAACACACTCCAAGAGATGGACCTATACAATTTTCTTGGCTTTAGCTGTTAACTTGAAGTCCCTTTTTTATAAGGCATGCTTTAAGACTGAAATCATGTAGGATCAGCTTCCAGCAACTGGATCTTGTTACGCACCTTCAGCTGGTTAATGAAGCTTCCTTAAACAGAAGTCCCCTGATGCACTGTGAGCAAGTCACTGTTCACTCAGTCCAACTTGGTTTAACCAAAGATTCTGAATTTTCAATTCTGTTTGACAGGATTTTCACACTCTGAATCCACCACAGCTTCTCAGAAACATTTTTGCCTTTGTTAGCAACTCTTCTGATGTTACAAATTTTCTAGTAGCACCCGAAGGTTAGTCGCAACTGTATTTATAATTCAAGTATTGCAACTGTTATCATAGGTACAGTCTCACTCCAAAAGCCATTTCCAGATTGTAATTCATCACAATTCAGTTCATTCTTAGAGTCCATGTGTTTCAGAGCACAGGCTCCTCTTCCAAAAGTGGAATCTACATCTCTTTTGCTAGACATTTAGCAGACACTGTATTTGGCTAAATCCAAAAACATGGTTCATTTCCCAGAAAAACTGGTGAATCTTAGATCCCTTCGTAGTAACTGAGCTGATACTTGCAACTCCACCAATCTTTGCATCCTCTGAAAACTCTACCAATGAAGTTTCCACATTTCTTTTTGACCACCGACAGATACAGAGGAATACTTGCTGAAGAAAGACACGGCTAGCAGATTTTGACTTTCCATTAACAACTATATTGAGATTTTTCAGTTATCCTGTCCTTAATCCTTTTAGTATTGATTTTGTATCACTTTAATTTGGTAATCAATGAAGTAAGACATTCTAAATCAGATACATTATAAAAGACTGCATTTTATCAATACAATTACAAAACAAAGCTTTGATCTTAACAAGAACTGAAAAAGCTTACAGCAAATTCCTCTGAAAATACTTTCTCTCCTACCCCAGAAAATTGTACAAATTTACATTAGATTGTTTTTATTAACCAAAAATTGTCTATCAGCAAATAAAATTATCTAGTCACTCAAGTAAGTGTAACTAGCCTCTAGCTTTTGAAATAAACCTGCCCCATTTTTTCACATTATTGACTCACTCATTTTTCTACCCCCTCTCTGCAGCTTCCTTAGACACTTAAGATTTACTGACGTCAACAAATACATAATATCAACAAATCAGAGATTCCTTTCCAGTCATTGTAAATTACTAAATGCAAGCTGCCTCATCTGCAAATTTTAGAAATCCAGCTCGTACAATCTCAAGCATTCCTCTCCCTCCCCATTCCCACTTAATTTGAGAACGGCATTTCTCTCAGTTTGTAGGAAACGCTTAAGGCCACTCAAAAGCAGGTAAGTATCCAACAAAGTTCAAAGACTGCATTCTCGCTCGTGACCCTGATGTTACAAAGTTAAGAACATGTATGACCCTTTCCTGACGAGCAAACAACACAGGTTTCAGTCATGCCAACTCAACTCAGTAACCTTGGGGAAGGGGGGGTGGGGGGGGGGTGGAATCCCTTAAAACATGTTAAGATGTGTGCAAACATGCTAGTGATCCGTGTCAGACCATAGGCTCTCACCCTTGCACGTTTCAGAAAGTGCCTGTGGACTATGGCTCCATGGGCTGGTACATCAGCCTGACAGCTGGCTCCTACCAAAGAGGTGGGGGTGGGAAATCTCACTGTTTCCTCTTTTTTGGGGGGCTAGTGTGGTTTTTTGGTACTACTTTATCAGGCCACAGGAGGTGTTTAACTAGCACAATAAGTTGTTAAGAGAGAAGCAGGGTGTGGTTGGGGAGAGGGGGAGAGGTGCTGCTTCTTTCGACAGAAAACTGCTATGGTGGTTCACTTTGCCTCATGAAATCCTATGTGCAGAAATACTCATCCTTCATCATGCAGTCATTATCGTAAAAAAAGTGTTATATGTAAATTTTGCAAGAGGCATTTATCGGCATTGCTTGAGCTTTATCAGCTTGCTAAATACCATCAGGAAAAATAGATTAGGGTATTGTTCCAAACAATTCCTTGTGTATTGTATTCCAATAGCCTGAGAAAGATAGATACTGTAATTCCACATGACTACATCAGACAATGCTTCCCAAATGATGCTACTGCCTGTCCTCCTTATTTGCTAACCAGGACATAACCATCTCGGAGAGAAAACACAGACTGCTATTTCAGAAGGAGAGCACAGGGAGCAAACTGATGAAGCTGTAGCTGGGACTCCTGGTCTCCCAAGCCAGCAGAAAGATAATGAAGACCAGACCCCCATTTGGACTCCTCTTTGCCTCATCGGGAGGCAGGAAGCCATGTAAAGTATTTACTACATTTATTTTTCAATTACCTTTTGTTTGTTTGTTTGTTTAAAATCTATAGCCTCCTTTTAAATAGCAGAGCATGGGCAGTTACTTGTCTGTCAAGCAGCTTTTGTTGACGGAAAGCAGATACCAGGTCGCAGAGGTACAATTTAAATGAGTCATCATCACTGAGTTTATTCTTTGATTTCACTCATTTTTATATTATTTTTAAAATATCAGCCATCAGTATTTGTGCATTTCACCGAGATCTGTTCTCTCAGAGGTTATTTGGCTGCAGCAGTCAACAGGTAGACTCCAGGATTGGGAAGCCCCTTCAAACAGCGTTCCTCGCAATTCCTCTTTCAAATTTTACTTTACTGTGCCAGTTGGGAATCTTACAGCATTACTTCAGCTTACAGCTAATCTATCCTGCCTGCCCAATAAATCATCGGTTTGACTATTAAATTAACAGTCAAATTAATAATTAATTTCTTAGGTTTTTGTCCTGACAAATTACAGAAACTTACGTATCATATTAAGGGCCCGGTTTACTGTTGCTGAGCTCACCTTATTTGTTTTTACTAATTTTTACTAATAGATTTTTATTATATTATCACACTTGAAATCAGAGATACGTTCAGTTCTAAATCACGCAGCCACTATTCTAGCTGTTAAAATTCTCTAATTGGTAATGTTAATACCACTGACCTCTCCAGCATAGATTTGACATTCCAAATGCTCCTCCTCACTTACAATTTTCACCATACACTGCTACTGTAAGTAATCATCCTTGCTATTTCTTTGTCAGGTTTCTGGTTACACTTTGATTATGGTAGACTCTATCCTTTCTCACGAGGCTCTCTTCTGGAAAAAGATCTCGTGCATAACTAAATTTAAACTTTGCTTCCCTAAGCAGTCTTTCCAGCTACACATTTCTATTCAAATCAACAGACAGCATCTGTTTAAGTGGTCGTAAGAACTGTTGCAAAGAGATGAATCACCTAGCCTAAAACTTGCCTGGCTATGATTAATACTGGGTACAAGAAACCTCACAGTGGACACCCATGGAATAGCCTACTTACCAGAGAAGTTTCTTCATAATCCCCTTTGGTTAGCACTTTATTTGTTCCCTGTTGTATAATGGTTTTTCAATTCTTTACAAAGGCTTTACAAAGCTTTCATTTAACCTAACATAATGTACTGTAAATGAATAATCCCTTTTCTTTCCTGATCCTGTTAATCTTTTGGCCTCAGTTACATCTCACAGCAGTGAGATGCAAATGTTAATTATGCAAGAAGTATAAGATTTGTATTTTGATTTCCATCTGTCCAATACAAGTCCAGTACAAGACGC
The DNA here is from genome assembly GCA_013401275.1 of Pandion haliaetus. NCBI lineage: Eukaryota > Metazoa > Chordata > Aves > Accipitriformes > Pandionidae > Pandion > Pandion haliaetus. Next base: position 17,534 of record VYZV01006124.1, on the reverse strand, counting down.
AGATAACTGAGTGCTTTCATATCACCATGGGAACACGATTGCCAGGAACATACCAAGAACAACATCTCATATTGACTCCCAGAAGCCCCAGTCAAGTACCTTGTACCCATTAGAGCCTCCTTTATCTCCTTTGTTGATTCATATTTTTCACAAACTCCTGATTATTCTCACTGTAACACAATCTTCCTCACAACTGAAGAAACATTGTCTTACTCTAACTCATGTAACATCTCACCCTTGCTAGCATTATGCATGTAAATTATCTCATCTACATAATTTATATGGATGTAGAGGTAGCTGAAAGATTTTATTAATGTGATAGTGAATACAACCAACGTTGACAAAGTTGTAGGCCGACCCGCTTTTTCCCTGGCCATACCTCCCATGGGGTCATACCAGCACTCAGCTGACACCACAGTTGGCAAGATCAGCAAGCTCAGAGAATTGGGTGGCAGAAAATTAACCCTTCTGAAAAACAATTTCGGCAGCTCAGCTCCCCAAGCGGGATGACTACAGAGTCAGACAAGCACAGTGCAGCAAATGCCACCAAGAGTGGGACTGAACAGTATCAATCTGGTTTAAATTGTTTAAACCACAGCCTCACAATACATTTAGATTTTATAACCAATCCAATCTAACAACTGTCCACCACTGAAATAAAAAGGCGTCATCTTCTTTCCTTCCCCTAGTCACAAGATGGCTCTACCTCTTCCCTCACACTGGCCCTGGTACTCACCTAACCAGAGGCAGAGACAATTTAACTTGGTAATCCAGAATAAAATTAATTTGATAAAAAGCTAACAGAAAATTATTTTTCTTTCAAGTTAAATCAGCTACGTGTGGTAGTCAGAGACTGAAAGCAGACACAAGGACAAAGGCTGAATCATGAAGGAGTGGGAAAGAAAGGGGAAATGGTCTGTCCTTCCAGTGGCATGAAACTTAAAAAGGTTTGTGTTATAACTTCAGCATGAGGGTAAAGAGACGGGGTACAGCAATGTGATGGCTTACCACTGTTAAAAGGAGGCCACACTCCCCACTTGGACTTCCCACCATTACTGGCTATGTTGTGCTGGCTTTGTCACTAGTAAACCCCTTCCAGAAGGGTATATAACTTGCCAGAATGGTAGAAGGCTTTCCAAAGGAAGAGGAGTAGAGGCAAGATGATGAAGCTGAAGGTAAGACAGTAAGGGTAGTCCCATTTCAGCTTCAAAAAGCTGTTATGTTGGCTTTACTATGCTTGGAACCATAACTTAAGCATATACACTTCTCTTCCGGAAACAGCAGTGTATGGTTATACTGTTAAAGTGCCTAAAAAATAATGCTGTAATCAGATATACATATGTAGGAGTCACTCAAGTCACCATCACTCTTATTGGTAGCCAATTGCTACCTTCTCCACATTAGTGAGTGAAAACTGTAACATTAGCTTTCCTCTTAAATAAAGCATAGGACTGTAACCACCCAAAAGTCTTACACTGCAAAATACACTTGCACTCTTACATTTTCAGCTTCCTTCAAACACAAGACAATGTGCAAAATCCAATGCATCAAAATGTCAAGAGAAAGCCACAGAAGATGTTGCCACAGTATCAAGACATGTTTTGTCAATATTGACTCAAGACAACTGAGGCAATGCTCACCTCTTAGAATTACTAGTTAGGTTTATAGATCAACAGCTGATAGATAAGCATGTTAAAAATTAGTTGATATACTGCTCTGACTGCAAAATAACACACGACTGAGTTCTATCAACTCTCTTACCAGCAACGGAGAATGAAAAGACATCCATAAACTTTTCATTTTTTCTAGGATGGTTCTACTACCTACCATTGTAGTGAAGAACAAGGTAGAGCCCACCATACTGTAAACACATTTATTTAGGGTTGAACTAGGATCTGCTGTATGTAATATTCTAATGGAGGAAGTTCACAGAAAAAAAGCTGGCACAGCACGGCTCAACTTCAGAGTTTTCCCTAAGCTCTCAATCTATTTACATACTACCTACTTTCTCAGAACAAAAGCTTCCAAGAAAATATGGTTGGTAAATACTATCTTCGTATTTTGGTAAAAAGTTGTCCAAAACTTTTTTCCCCTTGCAAGGACACAAGATAGAAATTTTATTAAAACACAGGCAGTGGCAACGTAATTCAATGGGCAACGAAACTAGCAAAGGTTCTTTTCCGAAGTATTGTATGATGCAGTAGTTGTATTTTGTTTTCTGTGTTTTTTTTTTTTTAAACCAGATTATTATTAAATCAAGAGTTTGCCCCTTTTGATATATCAGACTCCACCTACAAAAAAGCTGTTCTGCATGTCCTAATTTCCAGAAAAACTTAAAATCTGCATCACCTCAGAACAAGAATCCATGTGGCAGAGAAGGCATCTTTTTGGCAAGCATTTCTTTTGGCAACCATGTCTTTCGAATCAAATTCTATGCCCCTGCACTTGTTTCCACCCCTGCTCTACCCCCTCAGCTCTACCAGTGTGACCATTTGTACAGTCTCCCAGGAACAAGATTAAAGAATTGATAGAGGTTAAAAGTAACTGTACAGTTCACCATACAAAAGACTTGTCTAACTTAAGGGCATATTGTATACACACACAATAGATTAAAGATGAGTTTCCCTGATTTACTGAACTTCTGCAGCACATGTGTTTACAAAGGTCTCTTCTCTGCATTAATTTTTCAACAATTGATGAGTCTCATATTCTTACTCAATTCTTTCATTTCATGAGAATGGTAGCAGTTTGTTCTACCTGACCATCTACTGGGGAACACCTAAGAACCTAGTCTCCTTGAGATTTCCATGCCCCCGACAAACATGACCAAATGGACAGCAGATGGAAAAAAAAAAATATGAGATGGATTAACAGTCAGCATAATCCAATACTCTCAACATTCTTTGGAAAACAGGCTTAAAACATCCCCATGCCCAAAAAATCCTGCCAACCTATGAGGTTTAATAAAGCTCATAGGTTTTTGGTATAAAACCTAAATTAGATATTGTAAACAGGTTAACAAACAACAAAAATATATTCCTGAAGAAAGAAAATACCGCCTTTTGTCAGTACATCATCTTTTTCCCTGCCACCTAGAAACTATGTAAAGGCATGTTTACCCTCCTCTTAAATATCTCTTTCTGTTTTCTCCCATTCAGTAATACGCTGTGTGTTTATTTCATAGCCTCTCACCCTCAACTTGAGGGACAGGCCATTCTCTTAGATCTACCTTATTAGCTTCAAAAATGCACAGTACACCAAGGTCAAGGCATAAGGAAAAAATTCCTAGGGCTCAAAACAGGCACAGAGAATGGAAATGCTTGAAATAAGAGCTGAAACAGTACATGCTCTAGGAAGGCATACCTCAAAGAACCAGATTCACACAAAGGGGAAAAGAAAATGCTGTGCTCCAATTTAATCAAAATCCACCAGACACAACAGCTGACTCTGCAGCCCTGGTGACCTGCACAGTAATTTTATTAGTTATACAGAAATATCCATTTTCAAGTTCCAACTTCCATTCCTCCTTCCATTCCTCCCTACTTCCCCACCTTGCCCATGAAGAAGAGGAAATTTACCACAAGCAGCACTTTTACAGGTTCCTCCTCAAGAAATTCTCTCAAATGGAATAAGAGAGTTCGCTTTCTTTATTTGGAGCAACACACCTTTTTAAATAGCACATGCTGAAATGCAAAACCATTCATTTTAATTTTAAAGTAGCACCGGCACTTAGAACTTCTACGCACATCAGACAAGCTCAAAACACATCTGAAGAAACAATATTGGAAAATTCAGCACACGTATTTCCACAAAATCCAGATTTTGGTACAGTTTACATAAATTTAGCAGGAGTGGAGTAGGCAAAGCTGTCCCAATAATGCTTTAAGTATCTGCTGCACAACAGTTCAGTTGTGTTCAATTTTCACCTGAAAAAATACAGTTGCTACCTGTGAAGGCAGACTACAATACATTACATGGTATATTTTAGGCACCAGTAAACATTAAGAAATGTTTGTATTATTTTAATAGAATTTTGGCCATTTCTATACAGCATACTTTTAACTTGTGTCTTTAGTTATGGTTTCCTTATGAACAAAAAGAAAGCATAAAAGTGATGTTACTTTTTTGTTTAATACCTAAGTAGGTTCTGACTACGTATTAACTTTACTCTGCCACTGACTAGTAAAATTGTTGAGCAGCAGAAGCATCTCAGTAGCTTACTGTAGGCAAAGCAATAGAATCATAGAACCTTTTAGGCTGGCAAAGACCTTTAAGATCATCAAGTCCAACAGTTACCACATTTGTTTTGTATTTGGAAAATTGTTTGCCATTATGTAATTTGAATTTTCTATTATGAAAAACTTCAGTTTTACAGGTATGAATAGCATAAATCACTATCTCAGCCCAGAAAACCTCAATTTCTTAAAAAATGAAACACAACAAAAAAAAAGTGAACATTTAAAGCTCTCCCCTTATTAATACCAGAATATTTCAATGGAAAACAATAAGATAACTCAGCTAGCACAGAATACAACCACATATGCACATTTTCTCCATGAAACACAAGATAACGGAGCTCTGCAGTCTTCACTAGATTAATTTTTTCTCTACCCTTGCCCTTTGCAAACTCCAGCTTGCTTTGAACCAAAGACCTTATGGCTCAAGTCCCAGGAGATGCTGGAAAGGTGTTCTCAGTGAAGCAAACTTTTCCAGAGGAATCACATTCTGATTTGAGAGAATTCATTTCTTTTGGCCTTTGGGGGAACACTGCAAGTGCCGTGTTATTTGTTCAAGTCTTCACCTAGCAAGAGCAGAATTCCTTCTAGGCTCTGTCAGGTTCATGCTGATCTTGCAACATTGTGTACAGCCACATGGTTCACATATTTTTAATTTTGTATATGAAGTAATTTTAATCCAATCTTTTAAAGAACACTGTTTTCCAGTCCTTTAAAACAGGAATTTAAGAGAAACCTTCAGGCAATACTGAGTCAACTCTACAGAGTTGAAATACAACATGTTGAACAACAAAGGAACAGCTGATTAGTATTAAACAAGAAACAACTAGAAAGTTAAGGTGAGGTAATGGGAGTGAACTGCTGTATAGACATGTGAACCACTTCCAATACTGACAATAATATCACAGAAGACATTAACAAATAGGAAAGGCATCCCAAGTGGCACAAAACCCAATTTTTATCCATTTGAAATATTAAATCTTTTATTCAGGAAAAAGTAAAAAAGAATAAAGTAAAAACAAACAAAAAAAGGTTGCAGAGGAAGAGAAAGAAATTCATTTAAGAGTAACCCTTCCATTTTGAACAGCCACAAACATTTCAAGCACCTACATCATAACTGCTCACATAATTAATTCAGCGTAGCAGTCGGAAACGGCAATACTGAGACACCCACAGTTGAGCAGTCTACATTTTGCTGTAAGGAAATTTTTCCTGAAGACAGATGCCACCCGGAGGAACAAAACCAGAAAAACAATCGGCTGCCTGACCAGAGGCAAGGCAAGGCAAGGAGAGATTAGAACTGCAAGTCTCTCTCTCCTCCCGAGACTCCCAGCCTGCATTCGCAGAACAAACCCGCACAGCCAACAGCGGCAGCAATTTTCCGAAGGAAGACAAAGCAAGCCGCACTCTGCCTATGAGACAAGCAAAAGAAAAAGCAGACTGGCCTCTCAGAAAGGGCTGCAAGAAGAAAGCAGACGTGTTTCTCCTAACGGCAAGCACAACCGTGAATGCGACTTTTCAGTTGCCTGGGATGATACCAGTGTTCAGTGCGTGCTGGTAAGCCAGAGGACAGGGGTTTTTACTCACTAACTGTAATTTTTTTAAGTGGATTGTCAGCAGTGATTCTCTGTTTAGGAAACCTGTGTTCTCTCAGCTGAGAAAATTATGCCTTCTGGGGAAAAGCACTGTTTGGGCCATGCCCATAACTCCCATGGAGAGCTGAGCATTTAGATTTAACAGCTCATAAGCAGCCACAAACATGACAGCTTCATTTCCTTTCTGCTTTCCTAAACTGTACATTAACACACATTGGGAAATGTAGATCTATCTGGAATGGTAATTAGTTCTGTTAATTAAGCTCTCCAAGTATGGACATGGAAGATATCCATGAGACTTTAATGTAAAATTGCATACTGCAGGACTACTCTCTTCCAATGTGGGTACTATGCCCAGAAACGGAATCCAGGATCACAATCCTTAATCTAGACAGTGAATTCTACACAGCAGCTCCAAAGTGCAAAAGTCATCAGTACAAGTCTCTAGACCTCGCCAAGAATACCAATAGTTACTTCAACACAACATTACAATATATGATCATAGAAATACGTAAGTAATTTAGAAAAAATGTGCGAGAAGGATGTTCCCTAACTGTAAATCATGGAGAACAGGTAAGTGTAGACACCTTACATCTCTCTAGGTAACAGCTTTAGGCTACAATTTAAGAAGTGCTCTACATCTAAAACCTTCTCCCGAGAACAGATCTCCCTGCATTCTAACACTACACACACATCCAAAAACCAACACAACAGACTCCTGGTCCAAAAATGAAATACAGGCAGGGAGATACATACAGAAGGAAGGACCCAACTTAAAGGAGTTTAGAATATGGCAGTAGTCCCATCCTATCTGGAACGACTATTGTGTCATGGTAAGCAGAAAAAGGAAGATATCTAATCAGAATATAGGCTTCATGGCTTTCTTTGCTACTATTGCTACTTTTAGCAAGAAATTCTAATGGAAGGGTTAATATTCCTAGAAGATTAAAATTCTGATCTATGAAGGAATAAAAAAAAAAAAATCTATACTGCTCACTGTATTAACTTTGGGCATAGGAGACCTGGTTTCAGACTTCCCCACTCTAAAATATGGGCAAGCCATGAGAAAATCCACAAGAGATAGGCACCAATTTGACCCTGATGGTACCTTTAATAAGGTAATTCCACAACAAGAGAGAAGTACCATATCTAAATATCTTTATAGACTTGCCCTTAGTGCCTCAGTTTATTATCTGTAAAAATCCTTCCTGCCTCACAGGATATTGTGAGGAAAGATCATGAGGCTCTCAGATACTGCAGCTGCAGTGACAATGATCTAAACCGGAGACATGTGGCTTCATTCCAGTCCCAGAACAGAGAAGATCAGCTAGAAATAGTTCTGAATGCAAGGTAAGTCTTTAAAAATCTCGACATTCAGATGTGCAGCACAAAAAAAATGGAAGGGTGGTGAAACCAAATAGGTTGTAATGAATAAGAATAACCCAGACTGTGTCAGTAAGAATAGATAAGGAAAATAAACTTCAAAGATGAAGAATTAGAGTTGGTGGAGGTTTTTGGTATAGCGGGGTGGCTCTCTATGTTAGGGAGTGTTTTGATTGTAGAGCTCCNCTGTATGTTTCACTTCAATACAAGGTATGCAATCTTCAGAACAGTTCCCTGGATTTGACACCAGTAATCTGAATTGGGATGGCTGATTGTGCACTGCTGTCATTTTTAGAGACCACTCAGACATGAAAAACATGGCCAAGTACTATTGAGATCAGATAGCCAAGTGACCAGAAACAAAAGAACCCAAACTGACAAGAATAAATCAAGACCAATTTTATCAATTATGTCCAAAAGCTCCAGAACTGGTTGCCACTGTCTCTATCTNAGCTTTGGAAATTGATACAAGAGAAACAAGATCAGGCCAAAGCCAAGTCCCACACCACATTCTTTCACAAAAAAAACCAAAACAACCCAAACACAAAAACCCACCACCAAACCACCAAAAAAACCACAGAGCTGGGGCAGAAGCCAGCCCATGCCCAGTCAAGGTGATGAACCTGTCTTCATATTCCTGATGACTCTAGAAANAAAAAAAAGCGAAGTTTCCAGCACCACAAGTTATAGTGTGTCAATAACTTGTGTTAAATAGCTGTTTGCTTGCAGCTGTACAAAATAATTCAGATTACCTTTGTCCTTAATAAAAGCAGATTACAGTCGAAAAGGTGTTGAGCGTTCTTCTACATGGACAGTTACTGTACGCCCTTCAGAGTAAGTGATTACCATAAGGTAATTTGTATGTGAAGTCCTGTCTTCTCTTCTAATGCCCAGTCCAGATAGACCACACTGTCATGGCAAAACAGACAGGTAGTCCTTTCCTAAACCACTTTAGCCTGAAAAATTCACCCACCAAAGAAGACTCGCTACTGAATGTGGTTGAACAGATTTTGCTACACCAATTTCTAATTAATTTAACATTTTGGTTTGCCCTTAGAAAGGAAAACATCAAGTATCAGTATACAAAACCTCCTGTTCACAAGCCTGATACAAGACTGATTTAACGCACAGCAGAATGGCAAGAAACGTTGAAAGTTTTACTTAGCATTCAAAAATCCAACATGCAACACAATCTTTTTTCAAAAGTTTTCATTCTATGCTGCTGCCTGAAAAAAAATGCTAAATACAAGAAACAAGGAAATTAAACATAAAAAGAATGATCTCTGTATTATAACCTAAAGCAAGCTAGTGAAAGAGAGCTCATTCCTATGGCACAGAACTCAGAATGCTAGCTACAGTTCAAAGGGCATGAAGTCTTGCTTATTCTTGTCTGCAAACCAAAGAATAAAAAAAGCAAAAGATTGTATTTGTTTTAACTCAATAAATTTTACATTTTGTGTGATGAGGATGAGAGTAGTTATACAGCTTCAAAGCTCTACTAGGAATCTAATAAGAAATATTAGCCCTTTGGGAAGGAGCAGATGATGTAATGGATCACTTATCCTGGACCGACTCCTTGAGAATCTCAATGGCTAAAACAACCAACCTAGCATTGCAGAGCTTTGATAAGCAAGCCTCTCCTAAATGACTAAGAGTTCAAAATGAAGACAAACCTGAGAAAGTTCTGGCAGCATCAGTGCAAAATAAATAAATTCTACTTTCACACTACAGGAGGAAGTTTTAGATACAGAAAACCCTTTTAAGCAAAGTAGCAAATATTCAGTCTGTAGGGCTCAGTCACATATGGTGGCTTGGCACTTGTACTAAGGAGCATTCAGGATATCACAGACGTACAAGACTGCTGAGATCTTGAAAATGTAGTGGCAAAGCAACAATCTTCACAAGAGCTGTGCTCAAATTAAAAAAACCAAAAACTTCTTTTAAAAGAAGAAGTCTCTTCCAGGGAGTCACAGGAGTTTAGGTCAAAAAGCTGGCACGGAGACTAGAGAAGCATTTGGCAACAGCATAGCCACCTGCTGAGGGCACGCTGTGACCTCACCATTGGCTCAGGAATGGGGGCTGCCATTTGAACAGTTGATCCTTTCCCTCCTCCATCTCTACCTTTCTCAATCAACTTGAGGGACTGTGTTGTCGTGAGGAGGGCAAGATCATCTTGCTGCTCTAACTAAATAGGATTCTTCTTTTCTTGTAAGATACATTTCAGCCACACCAGCTCAGAGGTGAATGACAACAGAGCTGGCAGAAGTACACATCTCAAGGCAGGAAGAACAGGATCTCTCATGCACCACAGTCTTGGAGTATAGTGTTAAGACTCAAAGTCATCTAGATTTTTATCTGGAAACCTGCAGTTCCACCAGTCCCACGCCCGCAACCCTTCACAAGTGCAGATCCGTGTGTATTTCAGCTGGTTTAAAGATTCACATCTCTGAACGTCACATTCAGTGCTTTTTGAAGCTATGGCATAAATCTCAACTGAAATTTGTTTTTGCAAGTGCCGACCCGGTGGTGTAAAATCATTCTGAAGACATCACCACTTCTTAAAAATGTTCACCTTATTTTAAGAGTAGTAATAAGTGTTTTCTATTGCGGGCCTCCGCCTCAAGGCACTAGGTACTATTGCTGAAAATTTGCAGTTCCTATTTAAGTAAAGAAACAAGAGTTTCAAGTAGTTAAAACTAAGCCTCTTAGCTAATATGTTCTTTCATTACTTATTTCAATAAGTCTTCAGTGGAAGCCACCAAGTCTCTACTTCTACTATGTCACTGGTCTTTATACAGAAATTACCAAATAAAACACAAAATTCAGGCCCTAAGTCTGTTTTGTGCAGACGTATGATTGAAAATTCACAGTGGTCTCTTGTGGGTGTACACTACGTGTTCTTACAGAAAAAAAGAGGAACAACATAACCTGATGGAATTTTAAAACACAACTTATCAACAAGATGTTCCTGGGAAAATCATTCTCCTATTAGTGTTGGAAGGAATACTCAGAAGCTGCCACTCACTGCTTATTGTGTTGGAAAAATGCATTTATATATAAGCTCCTTTTCATCTTTATAGAAATTCCAAGTAGTATTAAAATCATACTGCTAAATTGCATTATACAGCCCCACCTACCTCAGAAACTCTTCCTCTTACTCTACCCAACACAGAGCCATTTAGTCCAGTGGTTCACAGACTTGTCAGCGGCAGTAGGTGCATTACACTCAGTATACAGCACAATTCCCAACAAAAGCATCCATGCTAGTGATTGGCAGTTAACACTAATCAACAGTTGCTGTAGCTGAACCGTGGATGTAGCAGCTGCATCTCCTCACCCACTGTTCTACTTCCAGCAGCTGCTGCAACCATCCTGGCACAGCTGAGACCTGCATTTACTGCTCAGGACCAGGGTGAAGCTCTGCTCCCAGTGTCAGCCTAAGATTGCTTTGATCAGTGAACAGAACATCCCTGCAGGCAGGTGGGGAGGCAGGGTTTGGCTCAGATTTGTGAGGCTGGGGAAGATGACTACAGGTACAGCTCCATGATGGACTAAGAGGACATGGGTTAAATGACAACAGGAGAGGCTACATGACAAATGGTGCATGGTAAGGGGGAGGGGGAAGACAGAACAAAGGTTCATCTTCCATACTCAGGCAGCTGTAGCCACTGCCATTAATCACAGCATCCACATCTACCACAAGTAGATGTACTACTGCTACTTACACAGTATTCTACCAGAACATCTAAAGTTACAGATTCCATTTTAGACAATCCATTCTTGCATAAAATATGGATCAAAATAAGCCGGTTATACTGGAAGTTCATTAACTGCCAGCATCATCTCCCTCCCCACAGCTAAGTTGGCCAATTACAAGTGGATGGGGAAGTTTAATTTCTTTGCAGGGAAGGATGTGTGTAAAACCTTGCTCACATAGCGTGAAGAAAAATTTGACTGATTACAATCAATAACACTTATTGTAAAATTTTTTATGCAACATGATCAACGGGGGGGTGGGGGGGGGAGGGGGAAATCAAACTTGCCATGAAAAGCCAGATTTCAAGGTGGATTCCTTGCCTTGTGATCTACAAAATAGACTGATACGAGTCATTGTTGTTTCTTCAAGTAGCCTTGTTAACATTTTCTCTGGAATTATTATGTTCATAACAGTATACGCTCATAAAAGCATACACTCCAGGAGGTGAGGTGGTAGCATTAAGAAGCACTGCCAAAAATAAAAATAGTGGGGCATTTTCTGTTAATCATTACATATTTAACTGTGTTACACAAGCTAATAGAAATACTTCATGTCAGTGAAAATGCAGAACTAGAAGATGAAAGCAAGCACAAATACCAAAGCAAATACATATCCTTGAAAATAATTTATTTGGAAAGAAGTAGAAGTTGAGAAAACATAAATTCCAAATTCCAAGAAATACCTGTATGTTTTACAATTTCCAGACAACTTAGGCATGAATTATGCTATCCCACATCAATTATTTCCATCTTTCAAGACTCTGCCATAAAAATCAACTCTCCAAACGATGTCTTTTAAACTATTAGCAAATTTTGTCATTTAAGTACTAGATATTTAGTTGCAATTTTTGGTTTAAGATAGTGTTCTACGCTGGTTTCAGTTTTTTATATGCATGCTTACATTTCAGTGCTATTTTGCTTCTCTTCAGTAAGAAGAGCCCGACTGATTTATTTTTAAAAGTTATGCACTACAAAGTTCACATTTTAAACCTATCTAGGTCTGACCCTTAGCTGGTACTTTTCACCAGAACTCTGGAGCAGATAACTGTCCAAAACAGAGAAAAATAAAAAATCAAGAAGGCTTAAGAGATTTCTAAAGCTTTAAAGTTTTGTAGCATGCATTTCCCCATAACTCTAATTTAGCCCTATTTCCTTGTTCGTTTTTGAAAGAAACAGGAAGAAATTATGAACTTCCCTAAGATATGTAAGTATAGCCAGGGCACAGAGGCAACATGTTGAGAAGAAAAGAAAACATCTGTATTTCCTTCCCATTCTCTTCCACCTGAAATAAATTCTTTGGCTGCAGTTTGTCTTCTTTTCTGGAAGCATTTACACAGTATCTAATGCTATCCACCACCATGACTACCCCTGGGGCTTTTATGAGGGTGGGAACAATCAGTATAAGAATTACTAGGGACATCAAAGAGACAAAACATTTATTGAAGAGGGAAGAGGAAGAGAGAGTGTGAGGTAACGAGGGTCCTACTGTATTTACCTTATGTGCCAAGCATGTGGACAGCAATAAAAACCATGTAGGGAGCAATTTTGGTCAGAGAAAGAACACGGCAGCCTAATGGGAGGCCTTTGTTCTTCAAAAGGGTCTCCTTTTCCCCTTTTGTGCTTCACTTAATTCATGGCATCTGAGCTGCTCTTGAACTTGACAGACAGAGAGAAGGAGGGGGGAAAGATGGAGAAAGGGGGAGACAGAGACACAAAGAAAGAAAAAAGAAAAAAAAGGACTTCAAAGAGTTTTCCTTTGAAAATTCAGTTGTGCTTATGCATTGCTGAAGGTTTTAGATTCAAAAAAAGGGCAGAAAACATTTCATATAATTTCATCATGGGGATAAATTGTCCAATGCTCTTACTAAGAAAGCTAGAAGAAAGGAACAGAACAAAAATTTAAAAAAAAAATCTGAGCTAAGGAATATAAATAAAATAGAATTACTCCCCTGGGTGCTTTTTATTTATTTTCATGTTAAATCTTGTTCTCAATGGATCCCAATACATTTATCAAAATCTTATCAAAAACATCTGGCTTCCAGCAGTCACCTGAACGGCATACATTTTCTGTACAGCCCCGTCAGAATTCCCAGCCCAGCGATTCCTGCTCGGACCACGGCAGGAGAGCATCACCACAGCCAGCGCCATCTGGGGGGCCAGCTCACAGCTGAGCGAGTACCAACTGCATCCCTCCGGCACGATGTGAGGCTGCTCTACACAAACTGTTCGAAATCACCATTTCCTGAAAAATTCTTTATCATTACTTACAACAATCAACACATTAACTCTTCAAAAGACAAAGTGGCTTGAACTTGGTTATCTAAAGGAAAAACATCAGGGTGTATCTGAGCCAGGCTTCCAAGTTCGGTCCCCTCCTCTTTGAATTGCTTGAGCATGCTCCGATAGCTCGCTAACAGCAGTTAATATTAGCTCGTGTAATATATTCGGCTTCTCACCCTCTTTAAATATCCATGCCATAGGCAATATTCGTATGAAATAATTCATAACTGCAGACTGCACTTTTCTCAAGCATCTTTTTCTGTCTGCTAGACCACCTCCTCACCTCAATACGGTGCATCAACTACTTACACAATTTATATATTCCTCTGTGGATTTTTATCTATGATGTATATACTGAAAATGTTTGCCAATAGTATTCATAATAAAACATGAGACTGCAAAATACAGAGAGATTTATGTGTCTACCACAATAAATTAGTAATTGTTTTAAGTTAATTCAATAACAGATTTTTAAAGCTTAAGGGTCTTAAGTTGTGCCTTATTGACATTTAACTCATCTCCTTCCTGATTTACATATTCTGACAACATAAGGATCTACCTACAGCACACTATTTCCAGAGTGCAGAAAGTAACAGTAAATCCATAATGTAACTTACCTACTTCATAATGCTCTTTTCATTACTTGACTATTCTAACTTGAGAATTTAATTCTAATTTCTTTATCTAAACAAAAAAGGTACCCAAAAAAAATCAAAATTTTTAAATCAATTCCATAACTTCAAACACTTTTCTTTCTTTTTCAAATAGGACTACAAACTACATCCATTTTTAAGGATATGTATTTTAATGAGTCTGCACAAGGTTAATTTTATTTAAAAGTCCAAAGGCACAATTAGACTATGCAAATTATACAAAAAAGCATGCTTATAAACTGACAAGCAAATAAGCCTCCAGCAGTTGCCAGTTCAGCCACTGACATAGCAGAATTTAGTTGCCATTATGCTTCATGAAGAGGTTTGTCTCACACTGGCAGCATATTTATAACCCATTATGCTACCTGTAAGGTAACCTGGGAAACACCATGAAATAAAATTGGTAGAAATGTTTCTTAATCATAGAAAGCAAGCTTGTGATAAAGAACTGTGTTTTCTGAAGAAATTCTGTTTTGTTTGTTTTGGGGGATTGTTGTTTTTTTGTTTGGTTTTTTTTGTTTTTTAATTTGGAGGAATTCCACTAGAGAGATTTACAGAACCTGTACCTATTACATCAACTTTACAAGCTAGACTGAATGTATTTCAGATTATAGATACTGAGTAGAAGCTAAAAAGAAGGACACAATTTAAGTAAGTGAAGATAAAAATTCAATCTGTTTTGTGCACCAAGAGTATCTTTGACTATTAATTAAATTTAAAAAACACCTTGAATACTGACAGCATTACAGCCATATAAAGCAGACAGCACTGGAATAGTTCAGATGTACTAATTACAGAAATGTAAAATATTTGAGATCATTACTAATATAACTTTGGGTAAGAGTAGAAAAGTTGAATCCAAAGATTCTGCTGCCTTCTCTTGGAACTTGTTTGCCCCCACTTTTTTTTCTTTGCTAGAGGAAGTTTACTTTTGCCACCCAAAAATCTTACACATACCTGAAGAGTACTGCAGCCACAAGTATCTGGTGATGCTGGACAGCATTTAAGCTCCTACAGCTGGCAAAGCAAATATATTAATGACTACAGAGAATTCTGGCTGTTTCTGAGAACTCTCTTATATTAAAAAAAAAAACCAAAACCAAAAACCACCAAACACAAAATGATACACAAATATGTTAAAATTACCTTTGTTCTGCCAAAACCCAGAGTTTTGACCATCTTAAAGATGCCATTCTGTAAACACTGACTTGTCTGCTAAGTTTTCATGTATTATGTTTGACCAAAGCTTTTATGTTTGGGACATTTTTAAGGATGGATTTATTTACGTCAACACTTCAGTGCCTGTAACATAAGACCATCTTACTGTCTCCTAGGATCCCTCTCCTTCCCTGGCTCATTTTCATGTAACTTGCAGGAAATTGTCTAAATATATCTGCCTTTCCGTCAAAATGGTCAAAATCAAGCAAAAGATGAGAAAGTTAATCAGGGAACTAGAAACAAAGACACACCACTACTTAAGAAACAAAGTTAAAAATTAATTCTTTCCTGCAATAAGAGATTCAATTTGTATAAAACCTTTCTTCTGCTTTAACCATAATAAGTCCCAA